>CM053030.1:285201-375201 GCA_028564925.1 Lithobates sylvaticus
AGGAGGAGAGCAGCAGAGGGGGGGGGTGGGGGAGGAGAAGGGCAGAGGGGGGGGGGGGAGGAGGAGGAGAAGCAGGGGGGGGGGGGGGAGGGAGGAGGGATGCAGAGGGGGGGGGGGGGGGGTGGAGGAGAGGGGGGGAGGAGAGGAGAAGCAGGGGGGGGGGTGGGAGGAGGAGAAGCAGGGGGGGGGGGTGGAGGAGGAGAAGCAGAGGGGGGGGTCGACGGGGGGGAGGGAGGAGGAGGAGAAGCAAGGGGGGGGGGGAGGAGGAGAAGATGGGGGGGGGTGGAGGAGGAGGAGGAGAAGCAGAGGGGGGGGTGGAGGGGTGGAGGAGGAGGAGAGCAGAGGAGGAGGAGAGAGAGGGGGGGGTTGTGGAGGAGGTGGAGGAGAGGTGGGGGGGGGGGGGAAGGAGGAGAAGCAGACGAGGGGGGGGGTGGAGGAGCAGAGGGGGGGGGAGGAGGAGGAGAGGCAGGGGAAGCAGAGGAGGGGGGGAGGTGGAGGAGGAGAAGCAGAGGGGGGGTGGGGTGGAGGAGGAGAAGAAGCCAGCTGAGGGGGGGGGAGGAGGAGGAGAAGCAGAGGGGGGTGGAGGAGGAGGAGGAGGAGGGGGGGGGGGGTGGAGGAGGAGGGAAGAAGAGGGGGGGGGGGGAGGAGGAGGAAGAAGCAGAGGGGGGGGGGCGCGGGAGGAGGGGGAGGGGCAGAGGGGGGGAAGGAGGGGGGGAAGGAGAGCAGAGGGGGGGGTGGGAGGAGGAGGAGAGGAGCAGAGGGGGGGGGGTGGAGGAGGAGGAGAAGCAGGAGGGGGGGGGGTGGAGGAGGGAGGAGGAGGGGCAGGAGAAGGGGGGGGAGGAGGAGGAGGAGGAAGCAGAGGGGGGGGGGGAGGAGGAGCGGAGGTGGGGGGGGGGGGGAGGAGAAGCAGAGGGGGGGGGGGGGAGGGAGGGGGAGTTGTGGGGAGGAGGTGGAGAAGCAGGGGGGGGGGAGGTGGAGAAGCAGAGGGGGGGGGTGGAGGAGGAGAAGCAGAGGGGGGGGTGGAGGAGGGAGAAGCGAGGTGGGGGGGTGGAGGAGGAGAAGCGAGGGGGGGGGTGGAGGAGGAGAAGCAGAGAGGGGGGGGTGGAGGAGGAGAAGCAGAGGGGGGGAGGATGGGGAGGAGGAGAAGAAGCAGAGGGGGTGGTGGAGGAGGAGAAGCAGAGGAGGGAGGAGGTTGGAGGGGGGGTTGGAGGAGGAGCAGAAGAAGCAGAGGGGGGGGGAGAGAGGAGGAGAAGGAGGGGGGGGGGGTGGAGGAGGAGAAGGCAGAGGGGGGGTGGAGGAGGAGAGGAAGCGAAGGGGGGGGATGGAGGAGGAGAAGAAGCAGAGGGGGGGGTGGTGGAGGGGAGAAGCAGAGGGGGGGGGGGTGGAGGAGGAGAAGCACGCAGAGGGGGGGGGTGGAGGAGGAGAAGCAGAGGGGGGGGTGGGAGGAGAGAGAGAGCAGAGGGTGGGGGGGGTGGAGGAGGAGAAGCAGAGGGGGGGGGGAGAGGAGGAGAAGCAGAGGGGGGTGGGGTGGGAGGAGGAGAAGGAGGGGGGGGGTGGAGGAGGAGAAGCAGAGGGGGGGGGGAGGAGGAGGAGAAGCAGAGGGGGGGTGGAGGAGGAGGAGAAGCAGAGGGTGGGGGGAGGAGGAGGAGAAGCAGAGGGGGGGGAGGAGGAGAGGCAGGGGGGGGAGGAGGAGAAGCAGGAGGGGGGGGGTGGAGGAGGAGGAGAAGCAGAGGGGGGGGGGGGTGGGGGAGGGAGGAGAAGCAGAGGGGGGGGTGGAGGAGGAGAAGCAGAGGGGGGGGTGGAGGAGGAGGAGGAGGAGCAGAGGGGGGGGGTGGGTGGGGGGGGGGGGTGGAGGAGAAGCAGAGGGGGGGGGGAGGGAGGAGAAGCAGAGGGGGGGGTGGAGGAGGAGAAGCAGAGGGGGGGAGGAGGAGAAGCAGTGGGGGGGGTGGAGGAGGAGAAGCAGAGGGGGGGTGAGGAGGAGGGAAGGAGGGGAGGTGGAGGAGGAGAAGCGAGGGGGGGGTGGAGGAGGAGAAGCAGGGGGGGGTGGAGGAGGAGAAGCAGGGGGGGGGTGGAGGAGGAGAAGCAGAGGGGGGGGTGGAGGAGGAGAAGCAGAGGGGGGGTGGAGGAGGAGAAGCAGAGGGGGGGGGTGGGGAGGAGAAGCAGAGGGGGGGTGGAGGAGGAGAGAGAGGGGGGGGTGGGGAGGAGAAGCAGAGGGGGGGTGGTGGAGGAGAAGCAGAGGGGGGGGTGGAGGAGGAGAAGCAGGGGGGGGGGGGTGGAGGAGGAGAAGCAGAGGGGGGGGTGGAGGAGGAGAAGCAGAGGGGGGGAGGGGTGTTGGAGGAGGAGAAGCAGAGGGGGGGGGGAGGAGGAGGAGAAGCAGAGGGGGGGGGTGGAGGAGGAGAAGCAGAGGGGGGGGAGGGGTGTTGGAGGAGTTTTTATTGATAGGAAGATGTTGATCACATAGAAGGAATAGAAGAGATATTGATAAACATTGTATAAAGTATCAGGACGTGATGGGGGTGGGGGGTGGGGGGGAGGGGGCCACATACCAGACGGGGTAACGGGAAGCTGCTGACATCTCATTGTAACTTGTGGACAGGAATTCCCACTACAAGACACGCCCCCAAACTTCCTGTACTTCACATTAACCCTTCCCTCCCCCAGTCACTGCTTCCTGCTCCCTCCCCCCCCCCCCCCCCCCCCCCATACACAGATCACAGACGGACAGAGAGACAGACAGAC
Source organism: Lithobates sylvaticus (assembly GCA_028564925.1). Classification (NCBI taxonomy): domain Eukaryota; kingdom Metazoa; phylum Chordata; class Amphibia; order Anura; family Ranidae; genus Lithobates; species Lithobates sylvaticus. The sequence goes on from CM053030.1 coordinate 287,941, forward strand.
AGACAGAGAGACAGACAGACAGAGAGACGGACGGACACGTGTCAGCTGCACACCAGGGAAATGATTGAACAGTCCTGAACTTCCTCAGCAGAAGTCGCACTCCAGACACAACCAATCAACGTCCACCATACAAGACATGGGAAGATCTTCTCCTGCTCTGTGTGGTCCCTCCAGGAGTGGAATCGGAGGGAACACAGAGGATGAGGTTATGAAAAGTTCATAGACAGAGGAACGCGACGTTTGCGGCAGGTCCGAGGAGTCAGACGGGACGTTTGCGGCAGGTCCGAGGAGTCAGACGGGACGTTTGCGGCAGGTCCGAGGAGTCAGACGGGACACTTGCGGCAGGTCCGAGGAGTCAGACGGGACGCTTGCGGCAGGTCCGAGGAGTCAGACGGGACGTTTGCGGCAGGTCCGAGGAGTCAGACGGGACGTTTGCGGCAGGTCCGAGGAGTCAGACGGGACGTTTGCGGCAGGTCCGAGGAGTCAGACGGGACGCTTGCGGCAGGTCCGAGGAGTCAGACGGGACGCTTGCGGCAGGTCCGAGGAGTCAGACGGGAAGTTTGCGGGAGTCGAGGAGGGAGACGGGACAGGCACCAGAGGTCGAGGAGTTCAGACGGGAGGAGGTCAGAGAGGCGGGACGTTTGCGGCAGGTGCGGCCGAGGAGTCAGGACGGGACGTTTGCGGCAGGTCCGAGGAGTCAGACGGGACGCTTGCGGCAGGTCGAGGAGTCAGACGGGACGCTTGCGGCAGGTCCGAGGAGTCAGACGGGACATTTGCGGCAGGTACGTGGAGGAGTCAGGGCGGGACGTTTGCGGGCAGGTCCGAGGAGTCAGACGGGACGCTTGCGGCAGGTCGACGAGGAGTCAGACGGGACGTTTGCGGCAGGTCCGAGGAGTCAGACGGGACATTTGCGGCAGGTCCGAGGAGAGACAGTCGGGTCAGAGGTACGGTCGACGGGATCACTTGCGGCAGGTCCGAGGAGTCAGACGGGACGTTTGCGGCAGGTCCGGGAGTCAGACGGGACACTTGCGGCAGGTCCGAGGATCAGGACGGGACGCTTCAGAAGGGACAGTACGGGACATTTGCGGCAGAGGTTCGAGGAGTCAAGACGGGACACGTTTGCGGCAGGTCCGAGGAGTCAGACGGGACGCTTGCGGCAGGTCCGAGGAGTCAGACGGGACATTTGCGGCAGGTCCGAGGAGTCAGACGGGGGACACTTCGGCAGGTCCGGGTGAAGTCAGACGGGCACGTTTTGCGGCAGGTCCGAGGAGGTACGAGGAGTCAGACGGGACACTTGCGGCAGGGTCCGAGGGAGTCAGACGGGACGTTTGCGGCACGTCTGAGGGAGTCAGTCGACGGGACACTTCCGGCCAGGTCCGGGAGTCAGACGGGACATTTGCGGCAGGTCGATGGGAGTCAGGCTGGACGTTTGCGGCAGGTCCGAGGAGTCAGACGGGACACTTGCGGCAGGTCCGAGGAGTCAGACGGGGACACTTTGCGGCAGGTCCGAGGAGTCAGAAGGGACGTTTGCGGCTTTTCAAGACGGGGCGAGGTCCGAGGAGTTCAGACGGGACGTTTGCGGCAGGTCCGAGGAGTCAGACGGGACACTTGCGGAGGTCCGAGGAGTCAGACGGGACGTTTGCGGCAGGTCCGAGGAGTCAGACGGGACGCTTGCGGCAGGTCCGAGGAGTCAGGAGGGACGCTTGCGGCAGGTCCGAGGAGTCAGACGGGACGTTTGCGGCAGGTCCGAGGAAGGAGTCAGACGGGACACTTGCGGCAGGTCCGAGGAGTCAGTCGGGACGTTTGCGGCAGGTCCCAGCGGGGGTACGTTTGCGGCAGGTCCGAGGAGTCAGACGGGACGTTTGCGGCAGGTCCGAGGAGTCAGACGGGACACTTGCGGCAGGTCCGAGGGGAGTGGGAGGGACGGGAGCTGCAGGTCCGAGGAGTCAGGCGGGAGGTCCGGCAGGTCCGGGGAGTCAGACGGGACGTTGCGGCAGGTCCGAGGAGTCAGACGGGACGATTGCGGCAGGTCCGAGGAGTCAGACGGGACGTTTGCGGCAGGTCCGAGGTCCGGGAGTCAGACGGGACGTTTGCGGCAGGTCCGAGGAGTCAGACGGGACGTTTTTGCGGCAGGTCCGAGGAGTCAGACGGGACGTTTGCGGCAGGTCCGAGGAGTCAGACGGGACGCGTTTGCGGCAGGGTCCGAGGAGTCAGACGGGACACTTCCGGCAGGTCCGAGGAGTCAGACGGGACAGGGGCAGGTCCGAGGAGTCAGACGGGGACGTTTGCGGCAGGTCCCGAGGAGTCAGACGGGACGTTTGCGGGCAGGTCGAGGAGTCAGACGGGACACTTGCGGCAGGTCCGAGGAGTCAGACGGGACGTTTGCGGCAGGTCCGAGGAGTCAGACGGGACGTTTGCGGCAGGTCCGAGGAGTCAGACGGGACACTTGCGGCAGGTCCGAGGAGTCAGACGGGACGTTTGCGGCACGTCCGAGGAGTCAGACGGGACGTTTGCGGCAGGTCCGAGGAGTCAGACGGGACACTTGCGGCAGGTCCGAGGAGTCAGACGGGACGTTTGCGGCAGGTCCGAGGAGTCAGACGGGACCTTTGCGGCAGGTCCGAGGAGTCAGACGGGACGTTTGCGGCAGGTCCGAGGAGTCAGACGGGACGTTTGCGGCAGGTCCGAGGAGTCAGACGGGACGTTTGCGGCAGGTCCGAGGAGTCAGACGGGACGTTTGCGGCAGGTCCGAGGAGTCAGACGGGACGTTTGCGGCAGGTCCGAGGAGTCAGACGGGACGTTTGCGGCAGGTCCGAGGAGTCAGACGGGACGTTTGCGGCACGTCCGAGGAGTCAGGCGGGACGTTTGCGGCAGGTCCGAGGAGTCAGACGGGACATTTGCGGCAGGTCCGAGGAGTCAGGCGGGACGCTTGCGGCAGGTCCGAGGAGTCAGGCGGGACGTTTGCGGCAGGTCCGAGGAGTCAGACGGGACGTTTGCGGCAGGTCCGAGGAGTCAGACGGGACGTTTGCGGCACGTCGAGGAGTCAGACGGGACGTTTGCGGCAGGTCCGAGGAGTCAGGCGGGACGTTTGCGGCAGGTCCGAGGAGTCAGGCGGGACGCTTGCGGCAGGTCCGAGGAGTCAGACGGGACGTGGGCAGGTCCGAGGAGTCAGACGGGACACTTGCGGCAGGTCCGAGGAGTCAGACGGGACACTTGCGGCAGGTCCGTGGAGTCAGACGGGACGCTTGCGGCAGGTCCGAGGAGTCAGACGGGACGTTTTGCGGCAGGTCCGAGGAGTCAGACGGGACAGGGGCAGGTCCGAGGAGTCAGACGGGACGTTTGCGGCAGGTCCGAGGAGTCAGACGGGACACTTGCGGCAGGTCCGAGGAGTCAGACGGGACGTTTTGAGGCAGGTCCGAGGAGTCAGACGGGACGTATGCGGCAGGTCCGAGGAGTCAGACGGGACGTTTGCGGCAGGTCCGAGGAGTCAGACGGGACGTTAGCGGCAGGTCGAGGAGTCAGACGGGACACTTGCGGCAGGTCCGAGGAGTCAGACGGGACGTTTGCGGCAGGTCCGAGGAGTCAGACGGGACGTTTGCGGCAGGTCCGAGGAGTCAGACGGGACACTTCCGGCAGGTCCGGGGAGTCAGACGGGACGTTTGCGGCAGGTCCGAGGAGTCAGACGGGACGTTTGCGGCAGGTCCGAGGAGTCAGACGGGACGTTTGCGGCAGGTCCGAGGAGTCAGACGGGACACTTGCGGCAGGTCCGAGGAGTCAGACGGGACACTTGCGGCAGGTCCGAGGAGTCAGACGGGACGTTTGCGGCAGGTCCGAGGAGTCAGACGGGACGTTTGCGGCAGGTCCGAGGAGTCAGACGGGACGCTTGCGGCAGGTCCGAGGAGTCAGACGGGACGTTTGCGGCAGGTCCGAGGAGTCAGACGGGACAGTTGCGGCAGGACCGAGGAGTCAGACGGGACGTTTGCGGCAGGTCCGAGGAGTCAGACGGGACGCTTGCGGCAGGTCCGAGGAGTCAGACGGGACGTTTGCGGCAGGTCCGAGGAGTCAGACGGGACGTTTGCGGCAGGTCCGAGGAGTCAGACGGGACGTTTGCGGCAGGTCCGAGGAGTCAGACGGGACGTTTGCGGCAGGTCCGAGGAGTCAGACGGGACGCTTGCGGCAGGTCCGAGGAGTCAGACGGGACGCTTGCGGCAGGTCCGAGGAGTCAGACGGGACATTTGCGGCAGGTCCGAGGAGTCAGACGGGACACTTGCGGCAGGTCCGAGGAGTCAGACGGGACGTTTGCGGCAGGTCCGAGGAGTCAGACGGGACGTTTGCGGCAGGTCCGAGGAGTCAGACGGGACGTTTGCGGCAGGTCGAGGAGTCAGACGGGACACTTGCGGCACGTCCGAGGAGTCAGACGGGACGTTTGCGGCAGGTCCGAGGAGTCAGACGGGACGCTTGCGGCAGGTCCGAGGAGTCAGACGGGACGCTTGCGGCAGGTCCGAGGAGTCAGGCGGGACGGGACACTTGCGGCAGGTCCGAGGAGTCAGACGGGACACTTGCGGCAGGTACGAGGAGTCAGACGGGACGTTTGCGGCAGGTCCGAGGAGTCAGGCGGGACATTTGCGGCAGGTCCGAGGAGTCAGGCGGGACGTTTGCGGCAGGTCCGAGGAGTCAGACGGGACGTTTGCGGCAGGTCCGAGGAGTCAGACGGGACGTTTGCGGCAGGTCCGAGGAGTCAGACGGGACGTTTGCGGCACAGGTCCGAGGAGTCAGACGGGACGTTTGCGGCAGGTCCGAGGAGTCAGGCGGGACGTTTGCGGCAGGTCCGAGGAGTCAGGCGGGACGCTTGCGGCAGGTCGAGGAGTCAGGCGGGACGCTTGCGGCAGGTCCGAGGAGTCAGACGGGACGTTTGCGGCAGGTCCGAGGAGTCAGACGGGGCGTTTGCGGCAGGTCCGAGGAGTCAGACGGGACACTTGCGGCAGGTCCGAGGAGTCAGGCGGGACGTTTGCGGCAGGTCCGAGGAGTCAGGCGGGACGTTTGCGGCAGGTCCGAGGAGTCAGGCGGGACGTTTGCGGCAGGTCCGAGGAGTCAGACGGGACGCTTGCGGCAGGTCCGAGGAGTCAGACGGGACGCTTGCGGCAGGTCCGAGGAGTCAGACGGGACACTTGCGGCAGGTCCGAGGAGTCAGACGGGACATTTGCGGCACGTCCGAGGAGTCAGACGGGACGTTTGCGGCAGGTCCGAGGAGTCAGACGGGACGCTTGCGGCAGGTCCGAGGAGTCAGACGGGACAGGGGCAGGACCGAGGAGTCAGACGGGACGTTTGCGGCAGGTCCGAGGAGTCAGACGGGACGCTTGCGGCAGGTCCGAGGAGTCAGACGGGACGCTTGCGGCAGGTCCGAGGAGTCAGGCGGGACACTTGCGGCAGGTCCGAGGAGTCAGGCGGGACACTTGCGGCAGGTCCGAGGAGTCAGACGGGACACTTGCGGCAGGTCCGAGGAGTCAGGCGGGACATTTGCGGCAGGTCCGAGGAGTCAGGCGGGACACTTGCGGCAGGTCCGAGGAGTCAGACGGGACACTTGCGGCAGGTCCGAGGAGTCAGACGGGACGTTTGCGGCAGGTCCGAGGAGTCAGACGGGACGTTTGCGGCAGGTCCGAGGAGTCAGACGGGACGTTTGCGGCACGTCCGAGGAGTCAGACGGGACATTTGCGGCAGGTCCGAGGAGTCAGGCGGGACGCTTGCGGCAGGTCCGAGGAGTCAGGCGGGACGCTTGCGGCAGGTCCGAGGAGTCAGACGGGACGTTTGCGGCAGGTCCGGGGAGTCAGACGGGGCGTTTGCGGCAGGTCCGAGGAGTCAGACGGGACACTTGCGGCAGGTCCGAGGAGTCAGGCGGGACGTTTGCGGCAGGTCCGAGGAGTCAGGCGGGACGTTTGCGGCAGGTCCGAGGAGTCAGACGGGACGTTTGCGGCAGGTCCGAGGAGTCAGACGGGACGCTTGCGGCAGGTCCGAGGAGTCAGACGGGACGTTTGCGGCAGGTCCGAGGAGTCAGACGGGACGCTTGCGGCAGGTCCGAGGAGTCAGACGGGACGTTTGCGGCAGGTCCGAGGAGTCAGGCGGGACGTTTGCGGGCAGGTCCGAGGAGTCAGACGGGACGTTTGCGGCAGGTCCGAGGAGTCAGACGGGACGTTTGCGGCAGGTCCGGGGAGTCAGACGGGGCGTTTGCGGCAGGTCCGAGGAGTCAGACGGGACACTTGCGGCAGGTCCGAGGAGTCAGGCGGGACGTTTGCGGCAGGTCCGAGGAGTCAGGCGGGACGTTTGCGGCAGGTCCGAGGAGTCAGGCGGGACGTTTGCGGCAGGTCCGAGGAGGAGTCAGACGGGACGCTTGCGGCAGGTCCGAGGAGTCAGGCGGGACGTTTGCGGCAGGTCCGAGGAGTCAGACGGGACGTTTGCGGCACGTCCGAGGAGTCAGACGGGACGTTTGCGGCACGTCCGAGGAGTCAGGCGGGACGTTTGCGGCAGGTCCGAGGAGTCAGGCGGGACGTTTGCGGCAGGTCCGAGGAGTCAGGCGGGACACTTGCGGCAGGTCCGAGGAGTCAGACGGGACGTTTGCGGCAGGTCCGAGGAGTCAGGCGGGACGTTTGCGGCAGCGGTCCGAGGAGTCAGGCGGGACAGTTTGCGGCAGGTCCGAGGAGTCAGACGGGACGTTTGCGGCAGGTCCGAGGAGTCAGACGGGACGCTTGCGGCAGGTCCGAGGAGTCAGACGGGACGCTTGCGGCAGGTCCGAGGAGTCAGACGGGACGCTTGCGGCAGGTCCGAGGAGTCAGACGGGACGCTTGCGGCAGGTCCGAGGAGTCAGACGGGACGCTTGCGGCAGGTCCGAGGAGTCAGACGGGACGCTTGCGGCAGGTCCGAGGAGTCAGACGGGACGCTTGCGGCAGGTCCGAGGAGTCAGGCGGGACGTTTGCGGCAGGTCCGAGGAGTCAGACGGGACGTTTGCGGCAGGTCCGAGGAGTCAGACGGGACGCTTGCGGCAGGTCCGAGGAGTCAGACGGGACACTTGCGGCAGGTCCGAGGAGTCAGGCGGGACCTTTGCGGCAGGTCCGAGGAGTCAGGCGGGACACTTGCGGCAGGTCCGAGGAGTCAGACGGGACACTTGCGGCAGGTCCGAGGAGTCAGACGGGACACTTGCGGCAGGTCCGAGGAGTCAGACGGGACACTTGCGGCAGGTCCGAGGAGTCAGACGGGACACTTGCGGCAGGTCCGAGGAGTCAGACGGGACGTTTGCGGCAGGTCCGAGGAGTCAGACGGGACGCTTGCGGCAGGTCCGAGGAGTCAGACTGCAGCTCTAGAACCCTTCGCGGTACCAGGACTGACTGTACGGGACCCCGAGGAGACCTTCCTGCTGTACGGAGATGACCTCCTACTTCTGTCACCAACAGAGAAAGGCCTACAAGACGGCCTGGAAGTGCCGGAGAAATACAGTGCCACATGGGCACTACCCATCAACTCAAGGAAAACAAAAATCAGGGTGTTCCAAAAGAAAACTACAAAACAAAGAGCCCGCCCTTTATATTAACCACTTGACCACCGGGCACTAAACCCCCCTCCTGCCCACACCAATTTTCAGCTTTCGGTGCTCTGACTTTGAATGACAATTACTCAGTCATGTAACACTGGACCCAAATTATTTTTTTGTCCTTTTTTTTCATACAAATAGAGCTTCATTTGGTGGGATTTGATCAAGTCTGTCTTTTTTTTTTGCGCTATAAATGAAAACAAAAAAAAAGCGAAAATTTTGAAAAAAATAAATTCCCAGTTTCTGTGATAACATTTTGCTAATTATAAATTTTTCTTCATAAATTTTGGCCACAATTTATTCTGCCACATATCTTTGGTACAAATAACCCAAATTAGTGGAAATTATTTGGTCTTTGTGAAAGTTAGAGAGTCTACAAGCTGTGGTGCAAATCATACAAAATTGATCACATCTGATGTACTGGTGGCCGATCTCATTTCTTGTGACCCGAACAAGGAAAGTACAAATACCCCCAAATGACCCCTTTTTTGAAAGTAGACATTCCAAGGTATTTAGTAAGAGGCGTGGGGAGCTTTTTGATGTTGTCATTTTTTCCCCCAATTCTTTGCAAAATGAAGAAGATTTTTTGTCCCCACAAAATTGTCATTGTAATAGGTTATTTCTCTGACATGGCATGTGTATACCACAAATGACACCCCAAAATACATTCTGCTCCTCCTCCTGAGTATTACGATACCACATGTGTGGGACTTTTCCACAGCCTGGCCACATAGAGAAGCCCAACATGCAGGGAGCGTCATCACGTGTTCTAGGAGCAGAAATTACACATCTAACTTGTTGACTACCTATTACACTTTTGAAGGCCCTGGAGCACCAGGACAATGACACGTGACACTGACAGGTGGCACTAATATGTGGCACTGATGACAGATGGCACTAATACGTGGCACTGATGACACGTGACACTAATGACACTGACACGTGGCACCGGGAACAGATGGCACTGACACGTGGCACTGATGACAGATGGCACTAATACGTGGCACTGATGACAGATGGCACTAAACGTGGGACTGATGACACGTGACACTAATGACACTGACACGTGGCACCGGGGACAGATGGCACTGACACGTGGCACCGGGGACAGGTAGCAATAGTAGATTTCGATGCTGCTGGTCCTTTTCTAGGACCTTCAGGCAACGCAAACAAAACATCTGTTTTCCCAATCTGAGCAGTCGCCTCCAAATAGATTCTCACCACATCCAGACAATGTAGACTTTTCCTCCAAAGAAAAGGGTTCTGGGAACAATGAAGGTAGAACAATATCCTGGTTTAGATGAAAACCCGAAACCACCTTCGATAGAAAGTTAAGATGAGGACACAATACTGCTCTATCCTTGTGAATAATTAAATAAATACTCAAGGCCAGCTTAATCTCTAACCCCATTTGCAGAAAGGCGAGGATTCTACCCATGACATACTTTGTGGGATGCCAACCCCTGGATTCACACCAGGAGACGTACGCCTTCCATACTCTATAATAAAGGACTCTGGAAGCGGGCTTCCTTGCCTTAATCATGTAGATATCACTGAGCCTGAAAGCCTGCGATTCTTCAGAATGTGGGTTTCAATAGCCAAACTGTTAAATTTAGCGTTTGTAAGGTAGGATGGAACACCGGTCCCTGCGAAAGCAGGTCTGGACATGGTGGTAGGGTCCATGGGTCCTCTACCGCCATCTTTACGATCTACTGCATACCAAGATCTTCTGGGCCACAAGCACCACCGACTTCCTTTCCTGCTTGATCCTGCGAAGAAGTCGCGGTAAAAGCAGAATAGGAGGAAATGCATAAATCAGTGCGAACTGATCCCACGGGGTCACCAACGCATCTGATCCGCATGCAAGTAGATCCCTGTTGGATTTTGTCAAATCACTACAATCCCTTGTTCTTGACAAAGTTGTCGACTTTGATTTGGACCTGGAGGCAAACAGATCTACATCCGGGATCCCCCATATAGCCAGGAAGATATCGGGGTGAAGGGATCATTCCTCCGGGAACAACTGTTGGCGACTCAAGTAGTCTGTCTGCCAATTCTCTATCCCTGGAATGAAGATTGCCGATATGCACGGCACATGATTTTCTGCCCAGGCTAGGATATGGTTTACCTCTCCCTGGGCTGCATGACTTCTGCTGCCCCCTAAGCAGTGGCTTATATCATCGTCGGACTGAATTCTGACAGGATAATTCTACAAACTGAATGTCCAGGCCCTTAGGGCTAGGCACGCTGCCCGAATCTAGAATGTTGATGGGCAAGGTCCTTTCAGTCCTGGACCATTTTCCTTGGACAGTCGCTTCTTCCAGGACTGCTCCCCAACCTGCCAGGCTGGCATCTGCTGTTACCACCTTCCAGGTAACTGGTAAGAAGGATTTCCCCTTCTGCAGATTCTTGGATATCCTCCACCAACTGAGACTCTGGCGTACCTTTGGCGACAGATGCATTGGAAAATCTAGTGCTTGGACCTTCTTGTTCCAGGCAGACAGCATACTGTTTTGCAGCAGTCTCGAAAGAAACTGAGCATAGGGAACCGCTTCAAGTGAAGCCACCATCTTTCCCAACAACCTCATACAAAGGCAAATAGAAGGGACCTTCTTTGCCCCGACCACCTGAACCAGCTCATTTATGGCACTGATCTTTGCCTGGGGTAAAGACACCCTCTTCTGGGCTGTATCTATGACCAGACCCAAGTACTCTAGTCTTAATGGTTTTAAAGAAGATTTCTCTAGGTTGAGGACCCAACCCAGGTATTCCAGGTAGTTGACTGTGGTGACCATGCTTTGGTTTAAGTGGGCTACCGACCGGTCTATCTACGCTACAACTGTTATACCCCGAGTCATTAATCTGGCCAGAGGTTTTGTAAACACCCGAGGTGCAGTAGCTAGACCGAAAGGCAAGGCTACAAACTGAAAATGGAGTTTTTCTACTTCGAAACGCAGATATTTCTGGTGAGCACATGCAGGTATACATCCTTGATGTCGATTGACGCCAGAAGTTCTCCTCCTTGTAGGATGGAGACAACAGATCGGATTGATTCCATGCAAAGAGAGTAGATATTCAGGAATCGGTTTAGATCCTCGAGATCTAGAATGGGTCTGACATCCCCAATTGGTTTTGGCACCATGAAAAGGTTTGAATAAAACCACAACCCCTGCGCTCTTTCATGGGGACCGCCATGATCACTTTTCTAGACAAAAGTCGGTCTAATGCTTGAAAGCGAGACTTTTGTCTCTGGATCTTTGGGGACGTTTGACCCGAGGAGACGGAATTCTCTGAACTCTAGTTTGTAACCCAGAACTACTGTGGAGACCACCCGTCTGTCTCGAAACTCTTCCTGCCAGACCCTTGAGAACTGCAGAAGTCTTCCCCCCACTCGAGCAAGCGGGGGCGCCCCTTCATAAAGAGGCTTTAGTGTTCTGTCTTGTAGGTTTCCTCCCCCAGGACTTCTTTTGTCCCTGAGGTTCACCTCTTGAACCTGACGGAGGTGGAGGCCATAGCGTCTGGAGGCTGAAGCCCCTGGAGAAGGAGCTCGTTTACTTTACTTTAACTGGCAAAATGGTACTTTTCCCACTTGATATTTTTGGGATATATTTGTCCAAATCATCTCCAAACAGCTTTTCACTGCGGAAAGGAAAACCAGCCAGGAGTTTTTTGCATGGCGGTTCGTCTGACCAACATTTCAACCATAAGATTCTCCGTATATGCACCAACCCAAACGCAAGGCGAGGGGTCTGAAGAATAGAATCTCTGATCGTGTCAGGTGCAAAACACAAAGCTGTTCAGGGAAAACCTTGAGCACCCGTTCAAATGGTCTCTCAAGGACTGACATCCCCCAATTGCCGCCACTGAAGGTGGAGCCACTGAAGGTGGAGCCACTGAACCTCCCAAAGAAAAAAATGTTTAACAGGAATTCCAATTTATCGGTTGGATCCCCAACAATTAGTGCATTGTCAACCAGGCCAACGTTTATTCACAGAGGATATAGCAGCGTCAATCGCTGGTATACCCCACATCTTTGTAAAGGTTTCCTCCATAGGATAAAGTGTTCAGCATTTTCTTTTCTCATCTGGGTGATCCCACTCAGAGTACACAAGTCTTTCCAGCAATGAATGGACAGGAAAGGCACGCAAAGCTTCAGGAGGCTTTACTGAACCCGAACAAGAAGTGGGCTCTTCAACCGACTCCGTAAATGTGGAGCATTTCAGAAAGAGATTGTGAAGCTGAAGGTCCTTCCCCACTTGATCCCTCGGAGGAGGAGTCCTCAGTCTCTTTACGGTCCCCTGAGGGGGATTCATCTCCCCCTCCCACTGTTCCTCTGTTTGAGGGTCCAGGGTGGTAGAAGGGGGCCTAACGTGTTTTCTCCCATTCTGAGAAGATGCGATTAAAGCCGCTAACCTTTCCTCCAATCCCATCATGGCTGAGGAGGAAACCTCCTCAGTAATAAAGACAGGGGCTGAAATGTCGGAAGCAATTGCAACCCCTGACAAACCCGATGGCTCACTCTGACCAGCCTCCCCAGGCCTTTCAGGGGGGAAGGGTCCTCAGAGCCTGAGGGAGATCCCTTTGAGCCCTTGTTTTTTTGGGGTATTTGTACCTCCCCTTCTGACCATAGTGCAAAGCACAAATGCAGAGGTTCTGCCAAAAATGCACTCGCTGCGGAGCAAATCGTCCAGCAACTGCCGCTGCTATTAATGCTCAGTAAACGTGTCTTGGGAATGCCGGTGTCACCAACACTCACATGCCCCCGTCTGCTCTGTGTCCCTCCGTCAGCTGCAAAAGATGCACTTATAGCCTACGCAGCCCCGCGTTGTGGACGTTGAGGCACATCAACGCTGCGCTAAGCCCCGCCCCTTTCTCCAACTTCCCACCGTACCCCCCCCCCCCCCCCCCCCCCCCCCGCACTCTTATCAAAAAAAGATTGATTCCCGCGTGAGCGGGCCTCTGATTCCCACCGGATTGGCATGTGGGGTGGGTTGGAGAAGAGCCGATGGAAGGAGAACCGCCGTGCTATGGCGGCGGGAGCGGCGCGGAATACCGCCGATTGTTTTGTGCTCCCTCTGCCTCCTGGAGAGAAAAGAGAAACTTCTGTCCAGCTGGGGGATGTTTGATAAGAAAACCCCCTTCCAACACCCCCTTCTACTGACAAGCATGGAATCAGCTACCTGCTCTTGACAACCCCTGGTGGAAATTTTAGGCATGACAACATTTAAAGGAGAAAACCCATAAGAATTCAAAAATTCCTTAGGAATCTCCACTTATCCTGCTGCCACCAGACAGACCCAATCTTCACCTCATGGTGGGACCGGGCCCCTTTTTATCGGGGATTCCGGGCACTGAAGGTGGCAGACTACGAGGGACCCCCTAGTAACAGGCATTTAGAGGCGAGTAAAATTTTATATTTTTTTCCAATTATTTATTTATTTATTTTTTTTAAGCTTTTTTTTTGGTGGAAACACCACGTTAAGTCAGGTTCACAAGTCTGTGGCAGAGACTGTCAAATACCCCACCGGCTGCCAAGTCCAGTGAGAGGGGCTTATCCGGTGGTGGCCGAATCCAGTAAGTGAAACTAAAACCCACAGTACCGGGGGCCACAGTTCCTGGGGACCTGAACTCCCTAATCCCGCAGTACCGGGGGCCACAGTACCGGGGGCCACAGTACCGGGGGCCACAGTACCGGGGGCCACAGTACCGGGTGCCGAACTCCCGAATCCCGCAGTACCAGGTGCCGCAGTACCGGGTTGAGAACTCACGGAAATCCTGCAAACATGTACCGGCATGCCGAACTCCCGAATCCCGCAGTACGGCTGCCGAACTTCCCCGAAATCCCGCAAAGTACGGCTGCCGAACTCCCAGATCCCGCTGGGGACGAGGCTGCACGAACTCCCGAATCTCCGCAGAAGTCGGTACCGAGCCGAATCCCGCAATGTAATCCGGCCGAACTCCCGAATCCCGCAAGTACCGGGCTGCCGAACTCCGAATCCCGCAAGAAAAATTAAAAGATACGGTGAAAAACCGAAACTCACCGAATCCCGCAGTTCTCGGCCTGTCCGAACTCCCGAATCCCGCAAAAGTACCGGCTGCCCGAACTCCCGTATCCCGCTGTCCGGTGCCGAATCTCCCGAATTCACGCTAAGTACCGGCCGAAATCCCAGAATCCCGCAGTACCGGCTGCCGATAACTCCGCAAGAAATCCCGCAGTACCGGCTGCGAAACTCCCGACATCACAGCGAGTACCCTAGCGAATCGAATCCGCAGTTACCGGCTGCCGAACTCCCGTAATCACCGCCTCCAGTACCGGCTGCCGAACTCCCGAATCCGCTTTTTTTTTTGTTTTTTTTTGTAAGTACCGGCTGCCGAACTCCGAATCCCGCAGTACGGTGCGAACTCCCGAATCCCGCAGTACCGGGCTGCCGAACTCCCGAATCCCGCAGTGTACGGACTACTCCGAATTCCCGCAACAAAAGTACGAGCTGCCGAACTCCCGAATCCCGCAGTACCGGCTGCCGAACTCCCGAATCCCGCAGTACGGCTGCCGAACTCCCGAATCCCGCAGTACCGGGTGCGAACTCCCGAATCCGCATAGTCCGGCTGTCCGAACTCCGATCCCGACAGTACCCGGCATGCCGAAACTCCCGCATCCCGCTCTCCAGTAACGGCTGCCGCTAACTCTCCGAATCCTCGCAAGTAAAGTACGGCTGCCGAAACTACCGAATCCGCAAAGATACCAGGCTGACTCCCGAATCCCGCAGTACGGCTGCACGAACTCCCGAATCCCGCAGTACCGGCTGCGAACTCCCGAATCCCGCAGTACCGGCTGCCGAACTCCGAATCCCGCAGTACCGGCTTGCGAGTACGGCTGGCCGAACTCCCGAATCCGCAGTACCGGCTGCCGAACTCCCGAAATTCCCGCAGTACCGGCTGCGATACGAAATCCGAGTATGCCGAAACTCCCGAATCCCGCAAAGTACCGGCTGCCGAACTACCTCCGAATACAGTTACCGGCTGCCGAACTCCCGAACTCCCGCAGTACGGCTGCCGAACTCCCGAATACCGCAGTTACTTCCCGAATCCGCAGTACCGGGCAGGTCCGAATCCCGGTACGGTGCCGAAACTCACCGAATCACGCAGTTACCGGCTGCCGAACTCCCGAATCCCGCGCAGTACTCCGAATTCCGGTACCTGCCGAACTCCGAATCCCGCTAGTACCGGCTGCCGAACTCCGAAAATCCCGCAGATAGTACCGGCTGCGAACTCCGAATCCCGCAGTACCGGCTGCCGAAACTCCCGAATCCCGCAAAGTACCGGCTGCCGAACTCCGAATCCGCCGAAGTACCGGAATGCCGAAAACTGGCCTTTCCGAATCCCGCAGCTACCGGCTGCCGAACTCACGAATCCCCGCAGTACTGCCGAACTACAGTACAACTCACACCATCCCACAGTACCGGCTGAACTCCCGAATCCGCACAACTCCCGAATCCCGCAGAGTACGGCTGCCGACTCCGAAGTACAGCTGCCGCTGCGACTAACTCCCGAATCCCGCAGTACGGCTGCCGAACTCCGATCCGCAGTTTACGGCTGACCGAATCCCGCTACCGGGCTGCCGAACTCCCGAAATCCCGCAGTACCGGCTGCAGAACTCCCGAATCCGCCAGTACCGGCTGCGGAAACTCCGAAATCCCGCAGTACCGGCTGCCGAACTCCCGAATCCCGCAGTACCGGCTGCCGAACTCCCGAATCCCGCAGTACCGGCTGCCGAACTCCCGAATCCCGCAGAACCGGCTGCCGAACTCCCGAATCCCGCAGTACCGGCTGCCGAACTCCCGAATCCCGCAGTACCGGCTGCCGAACTCCCGAATCCCGCAGTACCGGCTGCCGAACTCCCGAATCCCGCAGTACCGGCTGCCGAACTCCCGAATCCCGCAGTACCGGCTGCCGAACTCCCGAATCCCGCAGTACCGGCTGCCGAACTCCCGAATCCCGCAGTACCGGCTGCCGAACTCCCGAATCCCGCAGTACCGGCTGCCGAACTCCCGAATCCCGCAGTACCGGCTGCCGAACTCCCGAATCCCGCAGTACCGGCTGCCGAACTCCCGAATCCCGCAGTACCGGCTGCCGAACTCCCGAATCCCGCAGTACCGGCTGCCGAACTCCCGAATCCCGCAGTACCGGCTGCCGAACTCCCGAATCCCGCAGTACCGGCTGCCGAACTCCCGAATCCCGCAGTACCGGCTGCCGAACTCCCGAATCCCGCAGTACCGGCTGCCGAACTCCCGAATCTCCCGAATCCCGCAGTACCGGCTGCGAACTCAGTACCCGCAACCGGCTGCCGAACTCCCGAATCCCGCAGTACCGGCTGCCGAACTCCCGAATCCCGCAGTACCGCTGCCGAACTCCCGAATCCCGCAGTACCGGCTGCCGAACTCCCGAATCCCGCAGTACCGGCTGCCGAACTCCCGAATCCCGCAGTACCGGCTGCCGAACTCCCGAATCCCGCAGTACCGGCTGCCGAACTCCCGAATCCCGCAGTACCGGCTGCCGAACTCCCGAATCCCGCAGGTACGGCTGCCGAACTCCCGAATCCCGCAGTACCGGCTGCCGAACTCCCGAATCCCGCAGTTACCGGCTGCCGAACTCCCGAATCCCGCAGTACCGGCTGCCGAACTCCCGAATCCCGCAGTACCGGCTGCCGAACTCCCGAATCCCGCAGTACCGGCTGCCGAACTCCCGAATCCCGCAGTAACGGCTGCCGAACTCCCGAATCCCGCAGTACCGGCTGCCGAACTCCCGAATCCCGCAGTACCGGCTGCCGAACTCCCGAATCCCGCAGTACCGGCTGCCGAACTCCCGAATCCCGCAGTACCGGCTGCCGAACTCCCGAATCCCGCAGTACCGGCTGCCGAACTCCCGAATCCCGCAGTACCGGCTGCCGAACTCCCGAATCCCGCAGTACCGGCTGCCGAACTCCCGAATCCCGCAGTACCGGCTGCCGAACTCCGAATCCCGCAGTACCGGCTGCCGAACTCCCGAATCCCGCAGTACCGGCTGCCGAACTCCCGAATCCCGCAGTACCGGCTGCCGAACTCCCGAATCCCGCAGTACCGGCTGCCGAACTCATCCCGCAGTACCGGCTGCCGAACTCCCGAATCCCGCAGTACCGGGTGCCGAACTCCCGAATCCCGCAGTACCGGGTGCCGAACTCCCGAATCCCGCAGTACCGGGTGCCGAACTCCCGAATCCCGCAGTACCGGGTGCCGAACTCCCGAATCCCGCAGTACCGGGTGCCGAACTCCCGAATCCCGCAGTACCGGGTGCCGAACTCCCGAATCCCGCAGTACCGGGTGCCGAACTCCCGAATCCCGCAGTACCGGGTGCCGAACTCCCGAATCCCGCAGTACCGGGTGCCGAACTCCCGAATCCCGCAGTACCGGGTGCCGAACTCCCGAATCCCGCAGTACCGGGTGCCGAACTCCCGAATCCCGCAGTACCGGGTGCCGAACTACCGAATCCCGCAGTAGGGTGCGAACCTCCCGAAGGTGCCGTACTCCCGAATCCCGCAGTACCGGGTGCCGAACTCCCGAATCCCGCAGTACCGGGTGCCGAACTCCCGAATCCCGCAGTACGGGTGCCGAAAACTCCCGAATCCCGCAGTACCGGGTGCCGAACTCCGAATCCCGCAGTACCGGGTGCCGCGAATGAGTACTCCCGAAACTCCCGAATCCCGCAGTACCGGGTGCCCGAAAACTCCCAAGTACCCCCGGGTGCCGAACCTCCAGAATCCCGCAGTACCGGGTGCCGAACTCCGAATCAGCGCAGTACCGGGTGCGAACTCCCGAATCGCCCGCAGTACGGGATGCCGAACTCCCGAATCCGCAGTACCTGGGTGCCGAAATCCCGAATCCGCCAGGTGAATACCGGGTGCCGAACTCCCGATCCGCAGTACCGGGTGCCGAACTCCCGAATCCCGCAGTACACGGGTGCTCGAACTCCCGAATCCGCAGTACGGGTGCCGAACTCCGAATCCCGACAGTACCGGGTGCCGAACTCCGAATCCCGCAGTAGGGTGCCGAACTCCGAATCCCGCTGTACCGGGTGCCCCGAACTCCCGAATCCCCGAACCACAGTACCGGGTGCCGAACTCCCGAATCCCGCAGTACCGGGTGCCGAACTCCCGAATCCCGCAGTACCGGGTGCCGAACTCCCGAATCCCGCAGTACCGGGTGCCGAACTCCCGAATCCCGCAGTACCGGGTGCCGAACTCCCGAATCCCGCAGTACCGGGTGCCGAACTCCCGGGTGCCGAACTCCCGGGGGCCACAGTACCGGGGGCCACAGTACCGGGGGCCACAGTACCGGGGGCCACAGTACCGGGGGCCACAGTACCGGGGGCCACAGTACCGGGGGCCACAGTACCGGGGGCCTGAACTCCCGAATCCCGCAGTACCGGGGGCCACAGTACCGGGGGCCACAGTACCGGGGGCCACAGTACCGGGGGCCACAGTACCGGGGGCCACAGTACCGGGTGCCACAGTACCGGGTGCCGAACTCCCTAATCCCACAGTACGGGGGGCCACAGTACGGGGGGCCACAGTACCGGGGGCCACAGTACCGGGGGCCGAACTCCCTAATCCTCCACCCTTTACTTTTAATAAATAACCAGAAAAATAAAACTACGTATTGGAAGTTCACATTCTTTGGACCACTTTCCACGGGACCCCCAAGACGGAGACGTAATCCCAAATCCAACCTCCGGGGGTCACTGCGACACATACAATCTTTTTTTCTCCTTTGTAGGAATATTTGCCGGAAATCTTCTGACCAGTAAATTTATACAATGGGGGCATTTCCTACTGCTGGAAACTTTCCCTGAAAATCCAACTGCTGATTGGCTCTCACAAATTCCAGCTCTGACTTGTTTCTATTGAAATGAGGAAATTTATTGGTCAGATTCAAATATCCAAATGAAAAAGGTAAATGGCAACATTTGGATACATTGGATGTGTCTATGAGGTACTTCCTCCATATAGTCCTGAAGAAGTTCTCCCTCCTTATGGTCGCCACGTTCCGCCTTCACCCCGAACATTTCTCCGATCCTCTCAAGAATTGATTTTACATTATTTGGTAGGTTTTCCTCTCTGATAACAATTTGCATCTGATGATTTTTTGGAAATGTAAAAACTAAATGTAAGAAAACTAATAATATTTTGATATCATGTATTCTCTTTGCAGTATTAAACTTCATGCAGCACTATAAATCTCCTGAAGAAGCTCTTTCAGAGCGAAACATGTTGAGTACAAGTGGCTGCAATGTTGTATGAAATTTATACAATTGATTATTGAATGTAGTTTTTTTTTTTTTTAAATATTGCTATTCTAATAAAATTTATATACTCGAGTATAAGCCGACCCGAATATAAGCCGAGGCACCTAATTTTATCACAAAAAACTGGGAGAACCTATTGACTCAAGTATAAGCCTAGAGAAATGCGCAGCTACTGTAAGTGGAAAAAAGGGGGTCAACAATGTCCATCTGCGCAGCCCCACTGTGCATCGAACTTCAAACTTGGTAGTAAAGGGTTCCTAGATGTCCCCATAGCTGCAGCCAAAATCTGGGGTCTCTGGACCCAAAGGGTCCTGAAATAACATTGCTGCAGATGGACACAGTTGACTGATTTTGGGGCCCCGTATCTTGGGGCCACTTGGTGCTAGGAACCCCAAATTTAGAGTCCAAACACAGGGGAACCAGCACTACAACATATCCAAAGATGGGGTTCCTATCACTAAGTGGCCCCGAGATATGGGGCCCCAAAATCGGTTCGGAAAATGTCAAGCACTTTTCTGCAGCAGAGAATTACATTTTCCAACCCGATTTTGGGGCCCCATATCTCGGGGCCACTTAGTGATAGGAACCCCATCTTTGGATATGTTGTAGTGCTGGTTCCCCTGTGTTTGCACACCAAGGTTGGGTTCCTAGCACCAAGTGGCCCCAAGATACGAGGCCCCAAATTCGGGTTGGAAAATTAAATTTTCTGCTGCAGAAAAGTGCTTGACTCGAGTATAAGCCGAGCACAAAAAAAATGTGCTGAAAAACTCGGCTTATACTCGAGTATATATACGGTATATTATTTATTCAATTGGCACCTTAAAATTCCCATTTCCTGTATCCTTAAAATGCTCCTCCCCCTTCCGTTTGAGGATGTCCCACAGATGATCAATAGGGTTTAGGTCTGGAGACATGCTTGGCCAGTCCATCGCCTTTACCCTCAGCTTCTTTAGCAAGGCAGTGGTGGTGTTGGAGGTGTGTTTGGGGTGGTTATCATGTTGGAATACTGCCCTGCGGTCCAGTCTCTGAAGGGAGGGGATCATGCTCTGCTTCAGTATGTCACAGTACATGTTGGCATTCATGGTTCCCTCAATGATCTGTAGCCCTCCCAGTGCCGGCAGCACTCATGCAGCCCCCACCACCATGACACTCCCACCACCATGACACTCCACACCACCATGACACTCCCACCACCATGACACTCCCCCCCCACAATGACACTCCCCCCACCACCTTGACACTCCCCCCCACCATGACACTCCCCCACCATGACACTCCCCCCCCACAATGACACTCCCCCCCCACAATGACACTCCCCCCCCACAATCCCCCACACTCCCCCCACCACAATGACACTCCCCCCCCACAATGACACTCCCCCCCCACAATGACACTCCCCCCCCCCCCCACAATGACACTCCCCCCACAATGACACTCCCCCACCATGACACTCCCCCCCACCATGACACTCCCCCCACCATGACACTGCCCCCCACCATGACACTCCCACCACCACCATGACACTCCCACCACCACCATGACACTCCCACCACCACCATGTAGACAAGACACACTTGTCTTTGTCCTCTCACCTGGTTGCCCCCACACACGCCTGACACCATCTGACACCAAATACCTTTATCTTGGTCTCATCAGACCACAGGACGTGGTTCCAGTAATCCATGTCCTTAGTCTGCTTGTCTTTAGCAAACTGTTTTTGGTCTTTCTTGTGGATCATCTTTAGAAGAGGCTTCCTTCTGGGACGACAGCCATGCAGACCAATTTGATGCAGTGTGCGGCGTATGGTCTGAGCACTGACAGGCTGACCCCCCACCCCTACAACCTCTGCAGCAATGCTGGCAGTACTCATACGTCTATTCCCCAAAGACAACCTCTGGATATGAAGCTGAGCACGTGACCTCAACTTTGGACGGAGGAGGAGACTCAGCTACAGGGGGGGGGGGGGACAGAGGAGGAGACTCAGCTACGGGGGGGGGGACAGAGGAGGAGACTCAGCTACGGGGGGGGGGGCAGAGGAGGAGACTCAGCTACGGGGGGGGGGGGGGGGGGACAGAGGAGGAGACTCAGCTACGGGGGGGGGGGGACAGAGGAGGAGACTCAGCTACGGGGGGGGGGGGGACAGAGGAGGAGACTCAGCTACGGGGGGGGGGGGGACAGAGGAGGAGACTCAGCTACGGGGCGGGGGGGGGGGGGGACAGAGGAGGAGACTCAGCTACGGGGGGGGGGGGGACAGAGGAGGAGACTCAGCTACGGGGGGGGGGGGGACAGAGGAGGAGAGACTCAGCTACGGGGGGGGGGGGGGGGACAGAGGAGGAGATCAGCTACGGGGGGAGGGTGGGGGGGGGACAGAGGAGGAGACTCAGCTGGGGGGGGGGGGGGGGGACAGGGAGGTGACTCAGCTACGGGGGGGGGGGGGACTGAGAGGAGGAGGGACTCAGGGGGGGAGAGGGGGGGGGGGGGACAGAGGAGGAGGACTCAGCTACGGGGGGGGGGGGGACAGAGGAGGGAGACGTAAGCTTCGGGGGGGGGGGGACAGGAGGGGAGACTCAAGCTACATACGGGGGGGGGGGGGACTGAGGAGGAGACTCAGTAAGAGGGGGGAGGGGGAGAGGGACTCAGCTACGGGGGGACGGGGGACTGGGAGGGAGGTGACTCAGCTACGGGGGGGGGGGGGACAGAGGAGGAGACTCAGCTACGGGGGGGGGGGGGGACAGAGGAGGAGACTCAGCTAGGGGGGGGGGGGGGGACAGAGGAGGAGACTCAGCTACGGGGCGGGGGGGGGGACAGAGGAGGAGACACAGCTACGGGGGGGGGGGGGTTGGGGGGGGCAGGGGGAGGAGGAGACTCAGCTACGGGGGGGGGGGGGGGCAGAGGAGGAGACTCAGCTACGGGGGGGGGGGGGACAGAGGAGGAGACTCAGCTACGGGGGGGGGGGGACAGAGGAGGAGACTCAGCTACGGGGGGGGGGGGGACCAGAGGAGGAGACTCAGCTACGGAGGGGGGGGGGGGACAGAGGAGGAGACACAAGCTACGGGGGGGGGGGGGACGGACAGAGGAGGAGACTCAGCTACGGGGGGGGGGGACAGAGGAGGAGACTCAGCTACGGGGGGGGGGGGAGGACAGAGGAGGAGACTCAGCTAGGGGGGGGGGGGGGGACAGAGGAGGAGACTCAAGCTAACGGGGGGGGGGGGGGGACACGAGGAGGCGACTCAGTCTACGGGGGGGGGGGGGGGGGACAGAGGAGGAGACTAGCTACGGGGGGGGGGGGGGGACAGAGGAGGAGACTCAGCTACGGGGGGGGGGGGGGGACAGAGGAGGAGACTCAGCTACGGGGTCGGGGGGGGGGGACAGAGGAGGAGACTCAGCTACGGGGGGGGGGGGGGGGGGGGGACAGAGGAGGAGACTCAGTACGGGGGGGGGGAGGGGGGACAGAGGAGGAGACTCAGCTACGGGGGGGGGGACAGAGGAGGAGGACTCAGCTACGGGGGGGACGGACAGAGGAGGAGACTCAGCTACGGGGGGGCGGACGGACAGAGGAGGAGACTCAGCTACGGGGGGGGGGGGAGGGCGGACAGAGGAGGAGACTCAAGCTACGGGGTGGGGGGGGGAGGGAAGGACTAGCTACGGGTGCGGGGGTGGTGACGGCCAGAGGAGGAGACTCAGCTACGGGGGGGGGGGGGGCAGAGGAGGAGACTCAGCTACGGGGGGGGGGGGGGGGACAGAGGAGGAGAATCAGCTACGGGGGGGGGGGACAGAGGAGGAGACTCAGCTACGGGGGGGGGGGGGGGACAGAGGAGGAGGGACTTCAGCTACGGGGGGGGGGGGGGGGGACAGAGGAGGAGACTCAGAGGGGACTCAGCTACGGGGGGGGGACAGAGGAGGAGACTCTGCTACGGGGGGGGGGACAGAGGAGGAGACTAGCTACGGGGGGGGGTCGACAGAGAGGGGGGGGGGGGGGGCGGACAGGGAGAGACTCAGCAACGGGCGGGGGGGGGGACCCGGAGGAGACTCAGCTAGGGGGGGGGGGGGGGCGGACAGAGGAGGAGACTCAGCTACGGGGGGGGCCGGACGGACAGAGGAGGAGACTCAGCTACGGGGGGGGGGGACGGACAGAGGAGGAGGGGACCTCAGCTACGGGGGGGGACGGACGAGACAGACGGGGGCGGAGGAGGAGACTCAGCTACGGGGGGGACGGACGGACAGAGGAGGAGACTCAGCTACGGGGGGGGGGAGGGGGGGGACTAGCGGGGGGGGGGGGGGACGGACAGAGGAGGAGACTCAGCTACGGGGGGGGGGGGACGGACGGACAGAGGAGGAGACTCAGCTACGGGGGGGACGGACGGACAGAGGAGGAGACTCAGCTACGGGGGGGGACGGACGGACAGAGGAGGAGACTCAGCTACGGGGGGGGGGGGGACAGAGGAGGAGACTCAGCTACGGGGGGGGGGGCAGAGGAGGAGACTCAGCTACGGGGGGGGGGGCAGAGGAGGAGACTCAGCTACGGGGGGGGGGGGGGACAGAGGAGGAGACTCAGCTACGGGGGGGGGGGGGACAGAGGAGGAGACTCAGCTACGGGGGGGCGGACAGAGGAGGAGACTCAGCTACGGGGGGGGGGGGGCGGACAGAGGAGGAGACTCAGCTACGGGGGGGGGGCGGACAGAGGAGGAGACTCAGCTACGGGGGGGGGGGGACGGACAGAGGAGGAGACTCAGCTACGGGGGGGGACGGACGGACAGAGGAGGAGACTCAGCTACGGGGGGACGGACGGACAGAGGAGGAGACTCAGCTACGGGGGGGACGGACGGACAGAGGAGGAGACTCAGCTACGGGGGGGACGGACGGACAGAGGAGGAGACTCAGCTACGGGGGGGGGGACAGAGGAGGAGACTCAGCTACGGGGGGGGGGGGGGCAGAGGAGGAGACTCAGCTACGGGGGGGGGGCAGAGGAGGAGACTCAGCTACGGGGGGGGGGGCAGAGGAGGAGACTCAGCTACGGGGGGGGGGGGGCAGAGGAGGAGACTCAGCTACGGGGGGGGGGACAGAGGAGGAGACTCAGCTAGGGGGGGGGGGGGACAGAGGAGGAGACTCAGCTACGGGGGGGGGGGGCGGACAGAGGAGGAGACTCAGCTACGGCAAGGGGGGGGGGGGGGGCCCCACACCCCACAGAGGACGGAGACTCAGCAGCACGGGGGGGGGGGACGGCACACGAGGAGGAGACTCAGCTACGGGGGGGGGGGGGGGACGGAACAGGAGGAGGCGAGACTCAGCTACGGGGGGACAGGGGGGGGACGGGGAACCAGAGGAGGAGATCAGCTACGGGGGGGGGGGGGAGGACGGGGGGGCAGCAGGGAGGAGGGAGACTCAAGTACGGGGGGGGGGGGACGGCAGAGGAGGAGACTCAGCTACGGGGGGGGGGGACTGGATGGCGGAGGTGACTCAGCTACGGGGGGGGGGGGCAGAGGAGGAGACTCAGGGGGGGGGGGGCGGACAGAGGAGGAGACTCAGCTTACGGGGGGGGGGGCGGACAGAGGAGGAGACTCAGCTACGGGGGGGGGCGGCGCACGGACGCCTGGAGCCGCCGCCCGAGGAGCGGGAGAGGAGGAGACTAGCTCAGCTACGGGGGGGGGGGGGGACAGAGGAGGAGACTCAGCTACGGGGGGGGACCGGACAGAGGAGGACCTACGCGACTCAGCTACGGGGGGGGAGGACAGAGGAGGAGACTCAGCTACGCACCGGGGGGGGACCGCGGACAGAGGAGGACCCCGCGGGCCCCCCGGACACAGCCGGGACCGGGCCCCGGGACGGAGAGGCCAGCGCGGCGCCAGCCACCTGACAGAAAAGGAGGTCCTCAGCTCTTGGGGGGGGGACAGAGGAGGGACAGAGGAGGAGACTCAGCTACGGGGGGGGGGAACGGAGACAGAGGAGGAGACTAGCTACGGTGGAGGAGGAGGACTCAGTATGGGGGGGGGGGAACGGTGGAGGAGGAGACTCAAGGCTACGGGGGGGGGGGGGGGCAGAGGAGGGATCCTGTCACTAAGAGGCAGGGGGGAGGAGATCCCACGTGTAAATGTGGAAAACACTGCGCTACCTTTGTTGAAAACAACTAAATGTGGAAAAGCAGCCAACATACAAAACAAACAAAGTCAGGAAAATGTGAACAAAAAATGTAGCGCTAGAACCCACGCTGGCCATCCAGCAATCAGATGAGAGGCGGTGACTGACCTTCTGGTTGGTAGGAAGTCGGAGTCGTTGTTGGGGGAGGAGTTGTTGGTTGATGAGAGGAGGAGGTGGATGAGGAGGAGAGGAGGGGGAGGAGGAGCAGGAAGAGGAGCTGAGCAGGAGAGGAGCGAGAGTTGAGGGAAGAGCCCACCCGGGCCAGGAGGAGCAGGAGAGTAGAGGGGGAGGAAGGGGGGCAGCGAGGATAGGAAGCAGGAGGGGAAGGAGGAGGAGGAGCTGAGCGGAGGAGTGAGAGGAGAGGAGGAGGAGAGGAAGGAGGAGGAGGAAAGTCGGGAGACGGAGGAGGAGGAAGGATGCGGAGCTGTGGAAGGAGACGAAGGAGGTAGTAAGGGAGGAGAGAGGAGGCAGGAAGGAGGAAGAGGAGAAGAGGAAGGGAAGGGCGGAGGAGCGAGAGGAGGGAGGAGGAGGAAAAGAGGAAGGAGGGGAGGATAGGCAAGGAAGGGAGGGAGAGGAGGAAAAGGGGTGGAGGAGGGAGGATGAGGGAAGAGGGAGGAGGAGAGGAGAGTGAGTCAGAAGGAGGAGCAGAGAGGAGAAGGAGAAGGGAGAAGGAAGGGGAGAGGAGGGAAGGAGAAGAGGGAGGAGGAGAGAGGAAGGAGGAGGAGGAAAGGAGGAGGAGGAGGGAGAGAAGGAAGGAAGGAAGGAAGGAAGAGAGGAGGAGGAAGGAGGAGGGAGGAGGAGGAGTAGGGTGAGAGGTGGAGGAGGAGAAGGAGGAATGGCAGAGGAGGAAAGGAGGAAGGGAGAGAGAGGAGGAGGGAGGAGAGGAGGAGGAGGAGGAGGGAGAGGAGGGGGAAAGAGGAAGGTGGAGAGGAGGGGGGAGAGGAGGAGCGGAGAGAGGAAAGGAGGAAGGAGGAGGAGAGGGGGAAAGGAGAGGAAGGAGGAGCTGGAGAGGAAGGAGGAGCTGGAAGAGGAGAGGAAGGGGAGGAGGAGGGAAGGAAGAAGGGGGAGGAGGAGGAAAGAGGGGGAGGAGGGATCTAGACGCAGAGGAAAGAAGGGAGGGCGCCAAGGAAGGAGGAGGAGCTGAGGAGGGAGGGAGGAGGAGCTGAGGAGGGTGAGATAGGAGGGGTAGGAGGAGGGCGAGGGGGAAGGAAGTGGAAGGAAGAGGGGAGGAGGAGAGAGGAGGAGGAGAGCTGTGGAGGAGGAAGGGAAGGGGTAGGAGGAAGGAGAGTAGGAGAGAAGGAGGAGAGAGGGTAGGGAGGAGGAGGAGGAGGAAAGGAGGAGGAAGGGCGGGAGAGAGAGAGGAAGAGGAGCAGGAAGGAGCTAGGGGGAGGAGCTGTGGGGGAGAAGGAAGGAAAGGAAAGGGGGAGGAGGGAGGAGAAGAGAGGGGGAGGCGGGAGGAGGAGGAGGGAGGAGCTTAAGGGGAGGCGGAGGAGGAGGGAGGAAGCAAGGAGGAGGAAGAAGGAGGAGGAGAAGGGAGGAGGAGAGGGGAGGAGGAGAAGGGAGAGGAGGCAAAGAAAGGCAAGGAGGAGGAGGGTGGAGAGGGAGGAGGAGGCTGAAAGGAAGGTGGAGGAAGCTGGGGAGCTGGAAAAAGATAAGGTAAGGAGGAGGAGCAGAGAGGAGGAGCTAGGCGAAGGAGGGAGGAGCTGGAGAGGAGGGAGGAGAGGAGAGTGCTGGAAGAGGGAGGGAGAAGGGAGAGGAGGAGAGGAGGATGAGCTGGAAGGAGAGGAGCTGGAAGCTAGGAGGAAGCAGGGAGCTAAAGCGGAGGAGCAGGAGCGAAGAAGGGAGCGGGGAGGAGAGGGAGGAGGAGAGGAAAGGGCAGGAGAAAGGCGCGTAGTGCGCAGGGGAGAAGAAGGAGAGGAGGAGGGAAGCTGAGAGCAGGGAGGAGGAGGAAGCTAGGGGGAGGGAAGGAGGGAAGAGCTGAAGCATGCTAAAGGGGGAGGAGCTAGGAGGGGAGGGGGAGGGGAGGGGAAGAGAAGGAGGAGGAGGAGGAGGGGAGGGGAAAGGAGGGAAAAGGGAGGGAAGAAGAGGAGGAGGAGAAAGGAGGAGAGGAGGAGGAGCAGAGAGGAAGGGCAGCAGGAAAGAGGGGACGAGGAGGAGTGAGAGAAGAGGAAGGAGAGGAGAGGAGCTGGAGAAAGAGATTTGGAGAAGGAAGGGGCAGGGGGAGGGGAAGTAAAGAGCGGGAGAGAGGAGGGAAGAAGGAGGGGTGGTGGAGGAGGAGGAGGAGGAGGGAGAGAGAGGTAGGTGAGGAAGGGAGGAAGGGAGAGGGAAAGGGGAGGAGGAGTAAGTGAAGGAGCTTCAAGGGAGAAGAGGAAGGGGAGGGAAGGAGGAAGTAGGAGGAGGGGTAGTGGATGGGAGATGAGCTCTGGAGATAGAGATGTGATTGAAGAGAGAAAAGAGGGAGAGAAGAGGGGAAATTGAGATTTGATGATTTGTTTAGGATGAGAGTGTTGAAGAAGAGGGGATGATTGGGGGGTTTCGGGGAGGGTGGATGATTTGGTTGATTATTGATGTTGAGGTGGTTATTTTGTTTTTTGGTTGGGGTGACAACCATTTCTGTGTGTTTGTAATCTCCGCCAAGAGGGATTGAGGCGGTACGTTTATACGTCGATTAATCGTTCCACCGCGCGGCTCCTCGTGACGCGTTCCCGCCATGTCTGAGGGGGGGGGGGGAAGAAAGACAATTAATGGCGGCATCCAAACACCATCCAACCCCCCCCACCGCTCCCCAACCCCCCCCCCCCCCCCCCCCCCCCCCCCCCCCCACCCCCCCCAACCCCCCCCCCCCCCGCCGACCATCCAACCCCCCACGCTCCCCCACCCCACCCCCCCCCCCCCCACCATCGCCCACCATCCAACCCCCCCCCCCCGCCGACCATCCAACCCCCCCACCGCTCCCCAACCCCCCCCCCCCCCCACCATCGCCCACCATCCAACCCCCATTATCTCCTGTGTACCCCTACAGAGGGGGGAGGGGATTATATATAGAAGGGGGAGGGGTGTGTATATACAGTCAGGTCCATAAATATTGGGACAATTCTAATCTTTTTGGCTCTGTACACCACAATGGATGTGAAATGAACAAGATGTGATTTAAGGCCCCTTCCACACTGAGGCGCTAAAGTTCTAAAAATAGCGCCTTCAAACAGTCGCTGCTGTCCCTGTGCCCCCCCCCCTCCCCCGAGGGTTCTCATACTGGGGGGTGACAAATGTCCTACAAGCCGCATGTTTGGAGCGCTGTACGAGCCGTGTATTTACCGCTCCTAAAGCGCCCCTTCCCAAAACAATGGGGCATCGCTCCAAACTCGCTGCAGAGGTGCTTTGTGGGCCGTTTTAATCCTTTTTCGGCCTCTAGCGGGGGGTAAAATTGCCCTAAATATAGCGCCGCTTTACCACCAGCACGCCCAGCGCCTCAGTGAGAAAGTATCCTAAATGCAGAACTTCCATCCAATCAGGTGATCGGTGGAGGAATTACAACACTTTGTAACCAGTAGCTGAGCGGCGGCTGCGCAGCTCTCAGGGCGGGATGACGTCCTCCCCTTCCCGGCCCTCCAGGCAGCGCACGCACCCGCCGTGTCACTGGGCACCCGCCGCACGTGCCCAGCACCCGCCGTGTCACTGGGCACCCGATGCACGTGCCCAGCACCCGCCGTGTCACTGGGCACCCGATGCACGTGCCCAGCACCCGCCGTGTCACTGGGCACCCGCCGCACGTGCCCAGCACCCGCCGTGTCTCTGAGATATATACTTTTTTTGGCCAATTTGTTGGGCAAATTAAAAAAAACACAAATTGCTGCAAAAACGTATTTTATGCTTTTCTGCAGATTCTCCATTGAAGTTTATTGAACCAAAAAAGCTTTACATTAAAAGAAATGTCCCCGCCCCTTTCCACAGAGCAGCGGCTGATAAAAAAGCCTCGATGTGACCGTGTCCCATAGGAAACCATGGAAATGATCTGTAGAGCGTTTCTGCCAAAATCACCAAAACACACAGATGTGACCCAGGCCCGAGACATTTAGTAACATAATGGGGGGTAAAAAAACGAAAATGAGCCCTTCATAGTACAAAATAAAGCCGATAATCACTACTGGGGGGTTCATTTTTTTTACTGTAGAACTGTGACTGTAATATTTCCAGCAGCGATTATTTCCTCTTTTTGTACTATAAAGGGCTCATTTTTAGTTTTTTTTAACCCCCCCCCCCCTCCCCCCATTATATTACTGGCCGATCGATTATGAAAATAGTAATCTATTAGTTGTTTCAGTCCTAATATATATATGTGTGTGTGTGTATATATGAGGGGGGGTGTATATGTATATATAGATAGAAGGGGGAGGGGTGTGTATATGAGGGGTGTATATATATGTATATATGAGAAGGGGGAGGGGATTCTGTGTATATATATATATATAGAAGGGGGAGGGGTGTGTATATGAGGGGGTGTATATGTATATATGAGAAGGGGGGAGGGGATTCTGTGTATATATCTCTATATACCGGTGGAGAAGTCTCACTCACCGTCTACCGCTCTCTCTCCGACCACTTCCGGTTTCTTTTGACATTCGAACTTCCCGCTCGAGTCACGTGACATTCCCCGGCCGCCATCTTGGTTGTGGGCAGATCAGTCAAACACCCCACCCCATACAGACAAACCGACCCTTCTCGTCTCCGCCGCAGTGACGTCACCGGAAACGTCTTATTACAAACCCGGATCTTTAATCATCCGTGCAATACATAACAGAATGATGACATGAGGTGGGCGGAGCTCAGTAATAACCAATCACACCTCTTATTTATATATCTGGGCTCCTCTGTTCTGGCAAATTACCATTTCCAAATCGCCAATTACTGAGTAGTGAAAGTAACCGGAAGAGACGTGTTCGGGTTTGTCAGAGCTAGGAACGGAAGTGACGTCCCTGCGCCGCCATCTTGGTACACCCGCACTCAGCTGCAGTTACCGGTGTTGTGCAGAATCTCTCAACTTACATAATGACATTCAGTACTCGGAAATCCGTCTGATTGCTTAGATGTTGAATTATAAAGGTAGCGTTGTTCTGTGAGATCAGAAGACTCGGCGCTGCTTTTAAAATTCAACATCCAACCAGTGAGACGGATTTCTATATCCTCCGTATCACTATATAAACTCAGCTTACTGGTAAAAATAAGTGTGAGATGAGAGACTCCGAAGGGTGTACCAAGATGTCCGCTTGGCGACTTCTTACTGTATCTGTACTGCGGCTGAGTGCGGGGTGTACCAAGATGGCCGTCACAGAACGTCACTTCCGTTACACATTCTGACAGAACAAACTCCTTACCTCACAGAGCAAAAGGAGGGGCGGGGCTACATCTTCCCCTCCCCCTCCTCAGTGACAGGGTGTCCCCGGTGTCCCCCGGTGGGAGATTTCTCCTCTCTTCCTGTTCTGATGACCCCCCTCCCCCTCCTCAGTGACAGGGACTCCCCGGTGTCCCCGGTGGGAGATTTCTCCTCTCTTCCTGTTCTGGTGACCCCCCTCCCCCTCCTCAGTGACAGGGACTCCCCGGTGTCCCCGGTGGGAGATTTCTCCTCTCTTCCTGTTCTGGTGACCCCCCCCCTCCCCCTCCTCAGTGACAGGGACTCCCCGGTGTCCCCGGTGGGAGATTTCTCTTCTCTTCCTGTTCTGGTGACCCCCCCTCCCCCTCCTCAGTGACAGGGACTCCACGGTGTCCCCGGTGGGAGATTTCTCTTCTCTTCCTGTTCTGGTGACCCCCCTCCCCCCTCCTCAGTGACCCCCCTCCCCCTCCTCAGTGACAGGGACTCCCCGGTGTCCCCGGTGGGAGATTTCTCCTCTCTTCCTGTTCTGGTGACCCCCCTCCCCCTCCTCAGTGACAGGGACTCCCCGGTGTCCCCAGTGGGAGATTTCTCCTCTCTTCCTGTTCTGGTGACACCCCTCCCCCTCCTCAGTGACAGGGACTCCCCGGTGTCCCCGGTGGGAGATTTCTCCTCTCTTCCTGTTCTGGTGACCCCCCTCCCCCTCCTCAGTGACAGGGACTCCCCGGTGTCCCCAGTGGGAGATTTCTCCTCTCTTCCTGTTCTGGTGACCCCCCCCCCTCCCCCTCCTCAGTGACAGGGACTCCCCGGTCTCCTAGAGGACCATAGATGATCCTAGAGGACCATAGATGACCATAGATTACCATAGAGGACCATAGATGATCCTAGAGGACCATAGATGACCATAGATGATCCTAGAGGACCATAGATGATCCTAGAGGACCATAGATTACCATAGATGACCATAGATGACCATAGATGACCATAGATGATCCTAGAGGACCATAGATGATCCTAGAGGACCATAGATGACCATAGATGACCATAGAGGACCATAGATGATCCTAGAGGACCATAGATGATCCTAGAGGACCATAGATGACCATAGATGATCCTAGATGACCATAGAGGACCATAGATGATCCTAGAGGACCATAGATGACCATAGATCACAATAAAGGACCATTGATGACCATAGATGATCCTAGAGGACCCTAGATGACCATAGAGGACCCTAGATGACCATAGAGGACCCTAGATGACCATAGAGGACCATAGATGATCCTAGAGGACCATAGATGATCCTAGAGGCCCATAGATGATCCTAGAGGCCCATAGATGACCATAGATGATCCTAGACGACCATAGAGGACCATAGAGGACCATAGATGACCATAGAGGACCATAGAGGACCATAGAGGACCATAGAGGACCATAGATGACCATAGATGACCATAGATGACCATAGATGGTCCTAGAGGACCATAGATGACCATAGATGACCATAGATGATCCTAGAGGACCATAGATTACTATAGATGATCCTAGAGGACCATATATTACCGTAGATGATCCTAGAGGACCATGTATTACCATAGATGATCCTAGAGGACCATAGATGACCATATATTACCATAGATGACCCTAGAGGACCATATATTACCATAGATGATCCTAGTGGACCATATATTACCATAGATGATCCTAGTGGACCATATATTACCATAGATTATCCTAGAGGTCCATAGATTACCATAGATTATCCTAGAGGTCCATAGATTACCATAGATGATCCTAGAGGACCATAGATTACCATAGATGATCCTAGAGGACCATAGATGATCCTAGAGGACCATAGATGATCCTAGAGGACCATAGATGACCATAGATGATCCTAGAGGACCATAGATGACCATAGAGGATCCTAGAGGACCATAGATTACCATAAATGATCCTAGATGACCATAGATGATCCTAGAGGACCATAGATCACCATAGATGATCCTAGAGGACCATAGATCACCATAGATGATCCTAGAGGACCATAGATTACTATAGATGATCCTAGAGGACCATAGATGATCCTAGAGGACCATAGATGATCCTAGAGGACCATAGATTACTATAGATGATCCTAGAGGACCATAGATGACCATAGGTGATCCTAGAGGACCATAGATGACCATAGATGATCCTAGAGGACCATAGATGACCATAGGTGATCCTAGAGGACCATAGATCACAATAAAGGACCATTGATCACCATTGATCACCATAGATGATCCTAGAGGACCCTAGATGATCCTAGAGGACCCTAGATGACCATAGATGATCCTAGAGGACCATAGATGATCCTAGAGGACCATAGATGACCATAGATGATCCTAGACGACCATAGAGGACCATAGAGGACCATAGATGACCATAGAGGACCATAGATGACCATAGAGGACCATAGAGGACCATAGAGGACCATAGATGACCATAGATGATCCTAGAGGACCATAGATTACTATAGATGATCCTAGAGGACCATAGATGACCATAGATGATCCTAGAGGACCATATATTACCATAGATGATCCTAGAGGACCATATATTACCATAGATGATCCTAGAGGACCATAGATGACCATATATTACCATAGATGACCCTAGAGGACCATATATTACCATAGATGATCCTAGTGGACCATATATTACCATAGATGATCCTAGTGGACCATATATTACCATAGATTATCCTAGAGGACCATAGATTACCATAGATGATCCTAGAGGACCATAGATTACCATAGATGATCCTAGAGGACCATAGATGATCCTAGAGGACCATAGATGATCCTAGAGGACCATAGATGATCCTAGAGGACCATAGATGACCATAGATGATCCTAGAGGACCATAGATTACCATAGATGATCCTAGAGGACCATAGATGACCATAGAGGATCCTAGAGGACCATAGATTACCATAAATGATCCTAGATGACCATAGATGATCCTAGAGGACCATAGATCACCATAGATGATCCTAGAGGACCATAGATCACCATAGATGATCCTAGAGGAACATAGATCACCATAGATGATCCTAGAGGACCATAGATTACTATAGATGATCCTAGAGGACCATAGATGACCATAGATGATCCTAGAGGACCATAGATGATCCTAGAGGACCATAGATTACTATAGATGATCCTAGAGGACCATAGATGACCATGGGTGATCCTAGAGGACTATAGATTACCATAGATGATCCTAGAGGACCATAGATGATCCTAGAGGACCATAGATTACCATAGATGATCCTAGAGGACCATAGATTACTATAGATGATCCTAGAGGACCACAGATGACCATAGATGATCCTTGAGGACCATAAATGACCATAGATGATCCTAGAGGACCATAGATTACCATAGATGATCCTTGAGGACCATAAATGACCATAGATGATCCTAGAGGACCATCAATTACCATAGATGATCCTAGAGGACCATAGATGATCCTAGATGACCATAGATGATCCTAGAGGACCATAGATTACCATAGATGATCCTTGAGGACCATAAATTACCATAGATGATCATAGATGATCCTAGAGGACCATAGATGATCCTAGAGGACCATAGATGATCCTAGATGACCATATATGATCCTAGAGGACCATAGATGACCATAGATGATCCTAGAGGACCATAGATGATCCTAGAGGACCATAGATGATCCTTGAGGACCATAAATGACCATAGATGATCCTAGAGGACCATCAATTACCATAGATGATCATAGATGATCCTAGAGGACCATAGATGATCCTAGATGACCATAGATGATCCTAGAGGACCATAGATTACCATAGATGATCCTTGAGGACCATAAATTACCATAGATGATCATAGATGATCCTAGAGGACCATAGATGATCCTAGAGGACCATAGATGATCCTAGAGGACCATAGATTACCATAGATGATCCTTGAGGACCATAAATTACCATAGATGATCATAGATGATCCTAGAGGACCATAGATGATCCTAGAGGACCATAGATGATCCTAGATGACCATATATGATCCTAGAGGACCATAGATGACCATAGATGATCCTAGAGGACCATAGATGATCCTAGAGGACCATAGATGACCATAGATGATCCTAGAGGACCATAGATGATCCTAGAGGACCATAGATGACCATAGATGATCCTAGAGGACCATAGATGATCCTAGAGGACCATAGATGACCATAGATGACCATAGATGATCCTAGAGGACCATATATGATCCTAGATGATCCTAGAGGACCATATATGATCCTAGATGACCATAGATGATCCTAGAGGACCAGAGATGACAATAAAGGCCCATTGATGACCATAGATACAATTTTTTTTTTTTTAACTTTAATCTTTATTAGAAAACTTTTTCTTACAGTCATTTTTTTACAATAAGCTTATCATTTCTATACATATATACCTATCCTCTATTACCCGCTATCTTTTACCCCGCTGTACCCACCCTAGCTACGCGGACCTCAAATCACATTTTTCGACTATCTTTATCTTAGTAGTGAGCGGGGGCCCCGCGGAGAGTTTTAAGTAGCTTAGTGAGGAGACGTTCCAAAAGGGTCTCAGTACTGGTTTCCCCACCTCCACTTACTCCCTTTATCCCCCCCGCGCCCCCGCTTACTACAGGTATGTCCTCCCCCCCCCCTCCACCAGTGTTAAACAATCGTATTTTTCTAATGGCTTATGCTATTTTCCCTTCATCCAAGGCCTCCACATCCTTTCAAACTCTATAAGGTTACGTCTCTTCACATAAGCTACCCTCTATTTGGTAAGGGTTTCATTTACTACTTCTACCCAGTTTTCTACTGTCGGCGTATATTTTGATTGCCACTTCAAAGCGATTAGCTTCCTAGCTTGGAAGAAGCCCCTCAGAATGGCCACCATGGTGCTCCTCTTTTCCCCTTGCTCCTGCCTATACCTCAGGATACATACTACCGCCTCCTTTTTCCACCCCGTTGTAAATCTTTCATTCAACGTCTGAATCACTCCCTCCCGATAACAAAATAATTAAGGGCATCTCCACACCATGTGTAGAAGGTCCCCAGAACCCGGGCATCTAGGACATCTATCATCCGCTCTTTTACCCAATTTAAACAATGGCTTTGGGGTATAATATTCTCTGTTTAGTAGCATTAAGTGTGATATCTTCTGAGAGGGTGAGACTGGTACCCATGGGCTCATCTCTAGGACTCTGCTCATAAGTATCACCCTTATATCCTGTTCCCATTTCATTTTTACTAGATCAAGTTTGGCATTCCTATTAGCCAGGGGGCAAGTCCTGGGGAAAAAAGTGTGGGAACTCCCACCCAAGATCCACTCCCCATTTTATCCATCCAATTTCCGTATTGTGTGGATGAAGCTGAACTGTTAGTACGTAAAAAAAAAACAATCCTCAATAAACATAAATCGGGTAATTCTCTGAATAATCGGCATTCATACAATTGTGCTTCCATGTAATGTGATCATCATGTTCTGATCTTTATTGGGGAATGTTATTTTTGTATATAGAGTGTTTATGTGGTGAGTTTACACTTTTCATTGAACAGAGTTTGGATAACACAGGGTTACACGGAAAGGTGATAAATGATCTGCACATTATCTGGACAGAATGCTGGGGAGATAGTGATGTGTTCCTGCTTAGGAGATGTATGTTAGCTTGGGGGGGGGGGGGGCTGCAAACTCTGCAGGGGCTCCAACACACACTCGCTGCTATTCCAACCCTTCACATATTTCCACAATAAACTTCCCTCCTGGCATTAAACTTTGCCAGGTATTGTGCTCAGCTTTCCTCCCTCAGCTCACCTCTCTCCCTGCATGTCCTGTGAGCAGAATAGCTGTGCTCCTCCTCTGGTTTCTCTCATCATAAGGCACTGAAGATAGAGGAGGGGGATTCAGCGGGACACACAGAGCAAGTATGCAGGAGACTCGGGGGGGGGGGGGAGGATGAGGAGACAGAAAATCAGGAGGGGCCGGGGGAAGGAGCGCATCACGAGAGGTCTGACTAAATACAATCTCTTAGCAGCAGGGACCTGATCTACCCATCAGCTAGCTGTGATTGACAGGTAGATTGAAGCGGAAGCTGTCATGGAGCCCCCTACTGGCAATGCCTGAATGGTCAGTCCACCCCTGGTGTGCCTCACTTACTATTGTGAGCTGCTGGTGTAGCACCTCCCACACAGCTCACATACTTCAAAGTCTTGCAGGACGCGGCTGCTAATGGGAACTGAGTTCCTGTTGTGGAAAAAGTACAGAAACTCTGTCCCCAATGCGTTCCCGCAGGACTTGAGCCCTGCTATTAGCCATTTTACTTATTTGCCTGTATATTGAAGGGATATTTAGTTTAACTACTTCTTTGTATTATAGTCAGCTTCCATTTTGTGTGTCTCTAACATCCATTTTGTGAAATATGCTCAAGTCATGCTATTCTAGTTTCGTTTTTCCATAATACTGTAATCTTCTTGTTGAGTTTCATTTCTCGTAAAGCACGTGATATTTTAGAAATAATTAGTTTCACTGTGGGCGTCAGACTGTACTTGTGCGTCTCTGTATATGATTGGATAATCTGTTAAAGGGCGGTACTTTCTGAAAAGCCCTCTTATATCGACACCCAAGAATAAAGATTAGATTTGCTCGGAGAGAAACCTGCTGTGTATATGTTTCTTTATCTCAAAGGGCAAATCTCCCAGATCTGGTATCGGATGTAACGGTAAACCAAAGCAGACAAATACCCCTAGTCTTGATTTATTACCCTTTCAGTTTGGGGGCTTGTCCGGGATCGATTACTATATGTCGCACGTGAGTAGACTTGATATATATCTTCTCTCACCGTGACCTCTATTTAGAAATCGTTCCTTTAACGGGACCTGTGATTTATGTAGAAATAGTTTTTAGACTTTGAAGAAAGTCAAGCGCTGTTGAGACAACAGCGCCAGCCCTGGGGGGGCTGGATGGGCTTTAGGAAGCCCATTAGATAAGAGCTATTCTGAGTAATAGCAAATGCTTTATAAGAAAGCATCTGTTCAGTGTGAACAGGGAGGATTCTGTGTAGTCCTCATTATAAGTCTGCGGCAGCCGTCTGTTCGTGGGTGGACAGTCGTTAATGTGGACCCCGGGTGGGTGCCAGGATTGACCATAGGTCAATGATAATACAGTACTGTAATTACAAAACAAAACAAAAAGTCTGCTATGGTTTGCTGGAAAAAAACGATCTCTTTGCTTTCTTATCTTTGCGTAGATGATAAGCTAACTTGTAAAATGTCTGTGTGGAATTTGTCAGCGTTTGTAAGGTAAGACAACGCCTTCCACTGCTCCGTGTTATGATAGGACTTAGATTTAAGAGCGACAGACGTGCCTTCCTATGAATTCCGGGTTCTTTTGTGATTGATGGAAGTTCCCGATCGAAACACAGTAATGCTACAGTATCCGGTGATGTATTGATGTTTATTCTTAATGATTTATGTATGAATGTTTTGACTAGAAAGTTAGCAGAAAAATAGCAGTGTTAGTAATATTTTCTTAAAGGTAATGATTCATTTTGCTGCTATGCAGGGAAAGTGAAGATTGGGATGTTTGGCTTTTTGCCAACATGGTTCAAGTACTTATATCTCACTAAGCAAATAGATATTGTGAAGAATTGTTTGCGGCATTGGCAGTACAGAACTTGCAAGTACTGTTTGAACCTGTTGGCACTCTGCCAAAAAGAAAAAATAATTTGAAAGAAATAAATAAAAAATGTATTGTTTGGTTGTAAATAATAACAAAGTAATAATGTATGAAGCTTGTCTATAAAGAAGATGCTGTGGGAGATCTCTGGCTGGCCCGGGGCTCCCTATGGCATCCTAGCCCAAAAGCTGCACAAGATAGGTTAGCAGAGCCATGGGATGGTGAATTTAGAGGTTAAATTAACTTTCTCCATGCCTGTATCAGGCGCCCGCTTCCCCCCCCTCACATTCCATAAACCAGATAGGAGCAGCACAGACACAAGGACACAGAGAAAAGCAGAATGAGTTTGAGTTTGAAAAAAAAAAAAAAAAAAAAAAAGAAAGAAAGAAGATTTCTTTTTATAAAAGGGATCTTAAAGGGAAATTACCTTGTTCTATATTAACAAAAGAGAAGGTAAGAAAGTAAAGAAGGCAATTGTGACTATAGGTTTGTACAAGACCTGAGGGCCATCAATAGCCTAGTGGTACCGATTGCCCCAAAAGTGCCTGATGTGCCATCAATATTTACCGCCATAAATTACGATGCAGAGTATTTTATTGTGATTGATTTATTGAACGCATTTTTATTTCCGTCCCTGTGGATGAGGAGGCACAACCAATCTTTGCTTTATGTTTTTTTTAAAACCGCCAACTAACATGGTGCAGAATGCCCCAGGGCTATATATATAGACTCCCTTGTAGCCTATTCCAAACTACTCTCAGAGCTTGGATACCAGGACATTGTTCATCCCTGCTGCAGTATGTGGATGAATTCCTCGTCTGCAGTTCTACTCGGGTGGCCGCCCTGGAGGATGGGAGAGATCTTTTGAAATGTATTTTTGAAAGTGGTCACAAAGTGTTAAATAAAAATTGCAATGGTGTCAGAAAAGGTTGAATATTTTGGTTTTGTACTCTCAAAAGGAGAAAGGAAAGTCAATCACAGGAGAGCTATGGCTCTTGTGGGTCTGCCCCGCCCACTTGCTAAGAAAGACATGTTCACCTTTCTTGGTAATTATGATTGGTTACTGCCGCCAATGAGTACCTGACTGTTCCTACTACAATCTCCTGAGACAAGCCACAGGTTTACACATGCCAGATTGTATAAAATGGTCAAATGAAATGTGCAATGCTTTTGTGTATTTGAAAAATGCTATGGTAATGGCTCCAGGGCTCGGCCTCCCTAACTAGGAAAAATGTTTAATTAGTTTGCAGGAAAAATGTTTCATTTGTTTGCAAGGGAAAATTGTAAGGACGTGTCAGGTGTCCTCGCTCAGGAGCATGGAGGCAAGTTGCGCCCTATTATTTTTTTCAAAGATGGTTCCGGTGCAGGTTCAAGGCATGCCTGTGTGTCTCAGAGGCATCCTATTCGATGATGGTTTTGAGATGGCCACTTCTTTCACTCTGGGGCACGACACTACACTTAACACCACCCACAATGTATGAAAAATGTACATACGCAGCACATGTCTGCTCAAAAGGTTGAGCGGCTATGAGTTGATCTTGATGTCCAATCAAAAATTGCACATCAAATATGCTTCTCCCACTTCAGGACCAGCACCAATACAAATGCCCTTTTAGGAATAAAAGGAGAGCAGAATGAGGTTGTGCCACAACATGATTGCATAAACCTCATTCACCAAGACACATCACCCAGGTCTGATGTATCTTCCACAACACTGCAGAGCATACACAGGCCAACAAACAGATAGCCAAGGGAAATGCTCTGGCTGATTAGCTGCTAAACAAGCTGCTACTTCACAAAATGCACAGATCCAAATGCCCATGCTAGTACCAGAATTGTTGTTTTCTTTTTGTTTTTTGTTTTTTTGTTTTTTGATCAGGTTCTTTCAGATTTGCAGGTATGGCAAATGAAGCTGATCTCAGAGGTTGGGACAAAATAGGTGTGCAGAAAGATCCAAAGACTGGACTTCTCTGCAAAGAGGGGAAGCCATGTATACCAGTAGCTAGTGCATCACTTTTTGTAGCTAGTGCATCACTTTTTATGCATCATTTTTATTTCCCAGTTCCATGGAATAGGTCACAGAGGCTGGAAAGCCACGTGTGAACTATTGGAGAAAGACTTTTACATTACAGAACTTTCCTTGCCAATTTTATGTAGCAAGATGCATCACATGTATCAGGAACAACCCACACAAGGCCGAACATGAACACCTGATATATCCAACAATTCCTTTTACACATTTGCAGATTGACTTCACACACATGCCCAAACTAGGCAAAAGACAGGAATATTTTTTGGAAATTGTGGACAAGTTCTCAAGTTGAGTTGAACTTTTTGTCACCACAAAAGAAGATGCACAAACAGTAGTGAGGATCCTCGTTCAGGAAATCATTCCTCGATGGGGATGCCCACTTCTTATAAACTCAGACAGACAATGGACCTACATTTGTATCAATGGTCTGCCAGGACTGGGTAAAAACTCTCAAGATAGAACGGAAGTTTCACATTCCCTAACACCCTCAAAGCTCAGGGATAGTAGAAAGAATAAACAGAACAAAAAAAAAAAAATAAAAGACAAAATAAGAAAGGCCACAGGAGGAACCTTTGCCAACTGGAAGAAGGTCCTCCCAGCAGTCCTGGCAGAAATAAGAATGACCCTTCCAAGACAACAGTGTATTCACCTTTTGATGTCTTGATGGGTCGATTTTTTCCCCACCCCATGGGCCAGAGCACATTTAATGATAGAAAAGGGAGATTTAGACTTATTACAGGAAGAATATGTAAGGTAATTGGTTGAAACATTGTAAACAGTTGAGAGAAATGTTGCTCGCACCTTTTTCTTTTTCTTCACAGGAAACTACTCGCCCCTTCAAATTGGGAGACACCGTGGTGGTCCAACAGCTGAACAGAAATAAGAAGCAAGAGTATCCTTTGGACCTCCTACCACAGTGGTTGCAGTGACCAGAACAGTCATCCTAGTGAAAAATTGCCAGTCCTGGATCCATGCCAACAGAGTAAAAAAGGTTGCCCAAAGCCCCAAGAGCAAGAAGGAGATCTTGGATACAGGAGGCCCTCAAGCAGAAGTCCAAGCAGATGAAGGAGTTCCTGGGAAAGCAGGTCCGGCCAGAGAAGATGACCTTGCTTACTTCACCACAGACTTCTGACAAGGCATTCTGCCCACTAATCCTGATCTCTCTGACAGTGTTCCTACCCACCTGGATCACCACTAACTGTATCTACCACCCTGAAGATTTGGGTGCAATTAAAAGTATCTGTGGGAACACAAACACACACACACACACAAGAACATTATATTGACACAAGCTAGAACCAAGAGAGAGATTGGAGATAGTTTTACTGATAAGATGCTTTTGCTAAAATTTAAGTATGCTTATGCTAAAAATCAGGGTATGAAGAATGTTGAATATGTAGCATATTAAGCGCTGCGCAAACGGTTATATAAATCCTGTATAATAATAATAATATTTACATCCTAGCACTGCCCGAATTGCCCTTTTGGCTGTACCTTTAAATGTTTCCTCCTTTCTCAATGAGACTCCTCCTGTATTCTTGACTAACATATCCACTCTGTACATAAACAACATTGTTACCTTTCCAATAGCAGGTAGAAGTCATTCCCCTGTTTGGTGTTTTAATTTAGGGAATGAGACACAGACTAACCCCTCTTTCTGCAGCAGGTCAATATTTAATATCTCCATGTGCGAATCCGGAGTCTCTGCCCCTGCCTGCTCACTGTTTCAAGTAATTGACCCAGGGTTAAACTGTACTTTGCATAACTTTTTCTTTTTCTCTAAAAATGTAGGTGAAATATTACACTAATTTATAAATCGCAACACAGGACAAGTGCACTCATGAGTTTGTCGCTAAGAGACCTTTTGCACTGGGACAAAGTATCCATGTATGTTGTAGGAAAGTGTGTTATCCCTGGGTGCCCCTCCATGTTAAGGGATGGTGTTACCTTGTATCCTTGTTATCTGTCATGGGAATGGTAGGGGATTATAAAAGGGGGACATCCACTAGAGGCCAGCTCCAGCAGGAAGCTAGGGACATTGCTAAAACATGGAGCCCATTTGCCAATGTAGGATTTGAGCTTGGAGGTATATTTTTATGGTTAAAAGACATTGTCCTTGTTATGGTATTTATCCTTGCTCTGATTCTTTACCTCTGTTTTAAATGTTGCACTTACATAATTGCGCACCTTCGATCTCCTGATGATAAGGTTCCATCTCACATGACATACATGAAGAGTCATCAGGCAATCTATGCCACAGCCCCAAAGAAGTATTAAAGCACAACATAGAATGTAGAGATCATCTTATATGATCTAAGAGGGGATTGAAGGGATATTTAGTTTAACTACTTCTTTGTATTATAGTCAGCTTCCATTTTGTGTGTCTCTAACATCCATTTTGTGAAATATGCTCAAGTCTTGCTATTCTAGTTTCGTTTTTCCATAATACTGTAATCTTCTTGTTGAGTTTCATTTCTCGTAAAGCACGTGATATTTTAGAAATAATTAGTTTCACTGTGGGCGTCAGACTGTACTTGTGCGTCTCTGTATATGATTGGATAATCTGTTAAAGGGCGGTACTTTCTGAAAAGCCCTCTTATATCGACACCCAAGAATAAAGATTAGATTTGCTCGGAGAGAAACCTGCTGTGTATATGTTTCTTTATCTCAAAGGGCAAATCTCCCAGATCTGGTATCGGATGTACACCAAACCAAAGCAGACAAATACCCCTAGTCTTGATTTAAGAAAGGAGTCGGCCTCCAGTGCCTCCACTATTGAGTCATTCCTTGTCTCCCATTCGGGGTTCCTCAACTCCCCACAACCCGCCAGTGGCTGCAATTGTGGCGCCCAGTAATAATGCTCCGGGTTAGGGAGTGCCACTCCCCCCTCCCCGACTGCTAATTGCAATATACGTGAACCTATCCTGGCTGGTCCCCCCTTCCATATCACTTCTCTAAACAGACTTTCAATTTTGTTAACCACTTCCCGACCGGAGGCCGCCATATGACGGCCTCCACTTTGCGGGGGTATATCTGAATGATGGGTGTAGCCACAGACATCATTCAGATATTGCCGTTTTCAGCCGGCGTTTCCCTGCACCATAAGAACGATCATAACGGCTGTTCCGCCGCTTGATTGTTCTTATGGGCGGCGGGAGGGGACGCCCCCCCTCCCGCCGCCCTCCGGAGCTTCTACCGACTCACTGCTTCCATCGGTGAGTCGGACTCGGGATCCGCCGGCCCCCGGATGATGATCATAGAGATTTCCCGCAGACCAGATGGTCGCCGGAGTCTCTATGATCGTTCGGAGGCCGGGCGCGATGTTATGACGTCACGCCCGGCCTCTGCATTCAAATAACGGCGCCGCCTCCGCTGGGAAGTGGTGATCGTTTTTTTTTTTTTTTTTTTTAATTTTAGCCTTCCCAGCCTAGAGGTGGGATGTGGGGTCTTATTGACCTCCATATCTCACTGTAAAGAGGTCCGATCGTGTCATTTTCCTATTACAAGGGATGTTTACATTCCTTGTAATAGGAATAAAAGTAATCAATTTTTTTTTTAAACTGTCAAACAAAAAAAATAATAGTCAAATTAACAATAATTAAAAAAAAAATGTTTTTAAAGTGCCCTGTCCCCGCGAGCTCGTACGCAGAAGTGAACGCATACGTAAGCCCCGCCCACATATGAAAACGGTGTTCAAACCAC
Organism: Lithobates sylvaticus; assembly: GCA_028564925.1. Lineage (NCBI taxonomy): Eukaryota > Metazoa > Chordata > Amphibia > Anura > Ranidae > Lithobates > Lithobates sylvaticus. Next base: position 331,826 of record CM053030.1, read on the forward strand.
ACATGTGAGGTATCGCCGCGAACGTTAGAGCGAGAGCGATAATTCTAGCCCTAGACCTCCTCTGTAACTCAAAGTATGTAACCAGTAAAAAATGTTAAAGCGTTGCCTATGGGGATTTTTAAATACCAAGTTTGGCGCCATTCCACGAGCGCGTGCAATTTTGAAGCGTGACATGTTGGGTATCTATTTACTCGGCGTATCTTCATCTTTCACATTATGCAAAAAAAATTGGGCTAACTTTACTGTTTTCTTTTTTGTTAAGCATGAAATTGTTTTTCTTCTGAAAAAAACGTGTTTGAAAAATTGCTGCGCAAATACCGTGCGAGATAAAAATACCGTGCAACGAGCGTCATTGTATTCTTTAGGGTCTTTGCTAAAAAAACATATATAATGTTTGGGGGTTCTATGTAATTTTCGAGCAAAAAAATTATGAATTTTACATGTAGGAGAGAAATGTCAGAATTGGCCTGGATGCGAAGTGGTTAAAGCGGTTCGGCACACATTTTATTTAGTAAATCTCTTTGCCTTCCAAATCAGGCAAAGAGTAGTAAATGAAATGTGTTTTTTTTTTTTTCACTTACCTTGTAATCGATGACTTCCGGTCCTCTGTCTCTGCGGCGGCGGGCGGGGTCTGTGCGGGGATCCTCGGCACGCCGCACTGTCTCCTGGGATATGGTGTCATTGATCCCAGGAGTCTGTGCGGGCATCTTCCGAAATCTCGCAAGATTTCGGCCACATCTTCCGAAATCTCGCAAGATTTCGGACACATCTTCCGAAATCTCGCGAGATTTCGGACACATCTTCCGAAATCTCGCGAGATGTCGGCCGATGTGCCGACATCTCGCGAGATTTCGGAGAACGTGAGCTGCACTTTGCCGTTACTGCGCACGCGCGAGCTCGGCGCAGTAACGGCGGTGCATGCTGGGCCATCTAAAGTGCCTGTGGGGTTTCACATGCCCACAGGCAAGATGGCCCCCAGCAGACAAGCAGAATAAAAAAAACTTCATCGGACGAAAACCGTCAGCGATCACGAATGAAGATGGAACAGGTGAGTCCCCCAATTTTCCTATTACCCCAAAAAAAAAAAAAAAAAAACCCCGGTGCAGAACCGCTTTAACTTTTTTGCAATCCACACTGGTGAGTTATGTAAAACGTACATCAATTGAGGTACCACAGCATTTTTATCAGGTTACATCTACCTGCCACCGAGGGTGGCAGACGCTTCCACATATCGATTTTTTACCAAAATCTTTTTAAAAGAGGTAGAAGATTTTTGTTTATGTATTGGTTGGGATCTCATGTTATGACTATCCCCAGGTACTCCAAGGCATCTACCACTGCCAGCTGCGGTATCCCTGATACTATTATTTCCCCGTTGGATCTATTGGGAATAACTCAGATTTCAGCCAATTCATCTCCAGCCCCGGAAAACTGCCAAATGTCTCCACCAAGCTCATTGCCCCCACCAATGAATGTCCCGTATCTCCCAAAAACAAAAGGATATCATCCGCGTATAACGCAATTTTTTCCTTGCCTGATCTCCTCTGAAATCCTGTTGTCTGGAGATTTTTTTCTTATGGAGATAACTAGTGGCTCCATTGCCAGGGCAAAGAGCAAGGGGGACAATGGGCACCCCTGCCTTGTTCCCCTTTCCAGGGACAATGGGCACCCCTGCCTTGTTCCCCTTTCCAGGGACAATGGGCACCCCTGCCTTGTTCCCCTTTCCAGGGACAATGGGCACCCCTGCCTTGTTCCCCTTTCCAGGGACAATGGGCACCCCTGCCTTGTTCCCCTTTCCAGGGACAATGGGCACCCCTGCCTTGTTCCCCTTTCCAGGGACAATGGGCACCCCTGCCTTGTTCCCCTTTCCAGGGACAATGGGCACCCCTGCCTTGTTCCCCTTTCCAGTATTATCCTATCTGATAGTTTATTATTCATTTTTAATCTTGCTGTGGGCCCATCATAAAGCATTTTAACCACTTGCCTACCGGGCACAAACACCTCCTTCCTGACCAAGCCATTTTTCTGCTTTCAGCGCTGTCGCATTTTGAATGACAATTGCGCGGTCATGCAACGCTGTATCCAAATAAATTTTTTATCATTTTTTCCCCACAGATAGATCTTTATTTTGATGGTATTTAATCACCTCTGCGGTTTTTATTTCTTGCGCTATAAACAAAAGAAGAGCATAAAAACATAATATTTTTTACTTTTTATTATAATAAATATCCAATTTTTTTTTTTTTTTTTTTTACACAAATTTTTTCCTCAGTTTAGGCCGATACGTATTCTTTACATATTTTTGGTAAAAAAAAAATCGCAATAAGCGTATATTGATTGGTTTGCGCAAAAGTTATAGCGTCTACAAAATAGGGGATAGATTTATAGCATTTTTTATTATTTTTTTTTCTAGTAATGGCGGCGATCTGCTATTTTTATCGTGACTGCGATATTGCGGCGGACATATCGGACACTTTTGACACATTTTTGGGACCATTCACATTTATACAGCGATCCGTGCTATAAAAATGCACTGATTACTGTATAAATGTGACTGGCAGGGAAGGGGTTAACACTAGGGGGCGCTGCAGGGGTTAATATGTTCCCTATATGAGTGATTCTAACTGTGGGGGGAGGGGACTGACTGGGGGAGGGGACCGATCGGTGTCCCTATGTACAAGGGACACACCATCGGTCTCCTCTCCAGTGACAGGACGTGGATCTGTGTGTTTACACCCCATCATTACACACACAGATCCACGTCCTGCTTTGTTACTGGGCAATCGCGGGTGCCCAGCGGACATCGCGGCCGCCGGGCACGCGCATTGGCTCCCCAGCTACGCGGCGGGCACGCACGCCCCCTAGTGGCCAAAATGTAGACGACGTCATATGACGGCGTCCCGCCACAAGAGCCGCACCGCTCCGCCGTCAATAGACAGTGGGCGGTCGGCTAGAGGTTAATCCAGCCTATCAGTGAGGGGCCGAATCAAAATTTCTCCAACACTTTCCAGATGTATTGCCATTCTAAGGTGTCGAAAGCTTTTGTCACATCCAGTGACAATATCGCTCTCGCTCCCTTATTTTCTACTGGTGATTGTAGATTTAAAAAGGTCCTTCTAATGTTTGTGCTAGTGGATCTATTGGGTATAAACCCCGCCGGATCAGGGTGGACACACAGGAGGGAAATTGGCCTGTATGCCGCCACATCCATTGGGTCCTTCCCCTCCTTGTGCAGTACAATAATTGTTACCTCTAACATCGAGGTGGGCAAATGTCCCAATTCCCTTGCCCCCCTCAATGTTTTCAGCAATTCCGGGATCCAATATTTATATGTCTCTATTGGCAGCACGTCAGGCCCGGAGACTTTTGATTGGCCATTCCCGCCACTGCTTGCTGTAACTCCGCAAGCGTTATTGGGGATTCCAATACATCTCTTTCTTCCTGGAATCTCGAAGTTTCCCAGGAAATCTTCCATTATTCCCTCCCGCCCTTTTTTTTAGCTGTATATAATTTTTGATAATATTCCTTAAAAATCTGTACTATCTGTAAGGGATCTGATATCTCTTCCCGTCCTGTAGACCTAATCGCTGTGATCATAGATGATGGCGAATTGGCCTTTACCAATTGCGCCAGCATCCTTCCCACTGTTTCTCCCTCCATAAAGGAGGCGTGACGCTGTAGGAGGAGTTTTGTCTCCTCCCTCTGCATATTTACCAATTTATACTCTTGCTGTTTAGCCATCCAGGCAATTTTCCTCTCCGGGGACGGATCTATTATATATTTGTTCTCCGCTGTCATTGTCACCTGCTATTTTCCTCCTGGGCCCTCGCCGCTTTATTGTATTCAGCTATTTGCTGAATAAAAACACCCCTTAGAAAGGCCTTTAACCACTTTCAGCCCCGGACCAATTGGCAGCCAAAGGACCAGGCCCCTTTTTGCGATTCGGCACTGCGTCGCTTTAACTGACAATTGCGCGGTCGTGCGACGTGGCTCCCAAACAAAATTGACGACCTTTTTTTCCCACAAATAGAGCTTTCTTCTGGTGGTATTTGATCGCCCCTGCGGTTTTTATTTTTTGCGCTATAAACAAAAATAGAGCGACAATTTTGAAAAAAATGCAATATTTTTTACTTTTTGCTATAATAAATATCCACAAAAAATATATAAAAAAACATTTTTTTTCCTCAGTTTAGGCCGATACGTATTCTTCTACATATTTTTGGTAAAAAAAAAAATCGCAATAAGCGTATATTGATTGGTTTGCGCAAAAGTTATAGCGTCTACAAATAGGGGATAGATTTATAGCATTTTTATTATTTTTTTTTTCTAGTAATGGCGGCGATCTGCTATTTTTATCGTGACTGCGATATTGCGGCGGACATATCGGACACTTTTGACACATTTTTGGGACCATTCACATTTATACAGCGATCCGTGCTATAAAAATGCACTGATTACTGTATAAATGTGACTGGCAGGGAAGGGGTTAACACTAGGGGGCGCTGCAGGGGTTAAATATGTTCCCTATATGAGTGATTCTAACTGGGGGGGGAGGGGACTGACTGGGGGAGGGGACCGATCGGTGTCCCTATGTACAAGGGACACACCATCGGTCTCCTCTCCAGTGACAGGACGTGGATCTGTGTGTTTACACCCCATCATTACACACACAGATCCACGTCCTGCTTTGTTACTGGGCAATCGCGGGTGCCCAGCGGACATCGCGGCCGCCGGGCACGCGCATTGGCTCCCCAGCTACGCGGCGGGCACGCACGCCCCCTAGTGGCCAAAATGTAGACGACGTCATATGACGGCGTCCCGCCACAAGAGCCGCACCGCTCCGCCGTCAATAGACAGTGGGCGGTCGGCTAGAGGTTAATCCAGCCTATCAGTGAGGGGCCGAATCAAAATTTCTCCAACACTTTCCAGATGTATTGCCATTCTAAGGTGTCGAAAGCTTTTGTCACATCCAGTGACAATATTGCTCTCGCTCCCTTATTTTCTACTGGTGATTGTAGATTTAAAAAGGTCCTTCTAATGTTTGTGCTAGTGGATCTATTGGGTATAAACCCCGCCGGATCAGGGTGGACACACAGGAGGGAAATTGGCCTGTATGCCGCCACATCCATTGGGTCCTTCCCCTCCTTGTGCAGTACAATAATTGTTACCTCTAACATCGAGGTGGGCAAATGTCCCAATTCCCTTGCCCCCCTCAATGTTTTCAGCAATTCCGGGATCCAATATTTATATGTCTCTATTGGCAGCACGTCAGGCCCGGAGACTTTTGATTGGCCATTCCCGCCACTGCTTGCTGTAACTCCGCAAGCGTTATTGGGGATTCCAATACATCTCTTTCTTCCTGGAATCTCGAAGTTTCCCAGGAAATCTTCCATTATTCCCTCCCGCCCTTTTTTTTAGCTGTATATAATTTTTGATAATATTCCTTAAAAATCTGTACTATCTGTAAGGGATCTGATATCTCTTCCCGTCCTGTAGACCTAATCGCTGTGATCATAGATGATGGCGAATTGGCCTTTACCAATTGCGCCAGCATCCTTCCCACTGTTTCTCCCTCCATAAAGGAGGCGTGACGCTGTAGGAGGAGTTTTGTCTCCTCCCTCTGCATATTTACCAATTTATACTCTTGCTGTTTAGCCATCCAGGCAATTTTCCTCTCCGGGGACGGATCTATTATATATTTGTTCTCCGCTGTCATTGTCACCTGCTATTTTCCTCCTGGGCCCTCGCCGCTTTATTGTATTCAGCTATTTGCTGAATAAAAACACCCCTTAGAAAGGCCTTTAACCACTTTCAGCCCCGGACCAATTGGCAGCCAAAGGACCAGGCCCCTTTTTGCGATTCGGCACTGCGTCGCTTTAACTGACAATTGCGCGGTCGTGCGACGTGGCTCCCAAACAAAATTGACGACCTTTTTTTCCCACAAATAGAGCTTTCTTCTGGTGGTATTTGATCGCCCCTGCGGTTTTTATTTTTTGCGCTATAAACAAAAATAGAGCGACAATTTGAAAAAAATGCAATATTTTTTACTTTTTGCTATAATAAATATCCACAAAAAATATATAAAAAAACATTTTTTTTCCTCAGTTTAGGCCGATACGTATTCTTCTACATATTTTTGGTAAAAAAAATCGCAATAAGCGATTATTGATCGGTTTGCGCAGAAGTTATAGCGTTTTCAAGATAGGGGATAGTTTTATAGCATTTTTATTATCTTTTTTTTTTTATTAGTAATGGCGGAGATCTAAGATTTTTTTTGTGACTGCGACATTATGGTGGACACATCAGACATTTTTTACACATTTTTGGGACCATTGTCATTTTTACAGCAATTAATGCTATTTAAATGCACTAATTCCTGTATAAATGACACTGGCAGTGAAGGGGTTAACCACAAGGGGGCAGTGTAAGAGTTAAGTATGCCTAGGGGTGTGTTTCTTACTGTGGGGGGGGCGTGGCTGTCAGCTAGTGAATGCTGATCTCTGCTCCAATCACAGGGAGCAGAGATCGGCGTCACTAGTTGCTAGGCAGAACAGGGAGATGCTGTTTATCTCGGGATCTCCCCGTTCAGCCGTCCCGTGAGATGATCGCGGGGGTCCCCGCGGCGATCGAGTCCGCGGGGACCGCAATCGGACTCACGGGGGTCCCGACCGGCGCGCTCCCGATGGCACGGACAGGCTAAAGGAGGGACTTATATATACGCCCTCCTGCCTGTACGTGCCATTCTGTCGACGTATATCGTCGTGCGCCGGTCGGGAAGGGGTTAACGTATCCCATACTATACGGACAGTTGCAGTACCTTCATTATTTTCTATAAATTCCCTCAATTTAGGAAGGATGTCACTTGAATCTTTAAATAACTCAAACCAGTGCGGATTTATTTTCCATTCCTCCTGTCTTTTTTGGTCCCCTATCTTTAATGCTATCACCAATGGCGAGTGGTCCGATATCCCCCTCGGCCAATACCTTATGCCCTCCACAAGCTGTAACATTCCCAGTGCCATGTCTATCCTGGATAATGTTGAATGTGTGGGTGAATAACAGGAGTACTGCTGGGCTCCCGGATTCCGTACCCTCCAAAGGTCCGCCATACCCACCTCTACCGACAGGCGACTTAGCCTACTCCTCTCTATAGACCCTATCTCACATCTTATAGGGAACCCGTCAATCCTGCCATCCAGAACCTCATTAAAGTCTCCCACTATTATCGTTGGAATATCTTGCTTGTCTAACAGGAATTCATTTCATTTCAACATGACATCTATTTTAAAGGCGGGGGTTTTATTGTTAATAAAACAGGAAAGAAAAATATAACGTTCATCTATGCTGGTCTGCCTGCAGGAGAAATTCACCCCGCAATTCACCAGCACACTTACCCCCCTGCTATAAGGACTATAGACTGAGTGATACTGTATTTGGTATTTTTTTTTCCCCTGAATTTGCTGAGTTGTATCCTTAGTTAGGTGAGTCTCCTGCAGGCAGACCAGCTCCGCACCGTACTTCTCCATCATAGAGAATTCCACCGCTCTTTTCCCCACTCTACCCAGACCCCTTACATTCCATGATCCTATCCGTAATAATTTAACCTGCATCAGAAACTTTCTCTATTATATATTTCTTACGGGTGACTGGTTTAGAATCTAATTTTCCTCTATTTTCCTCACCATTGTGTATCATTACTTTGACTCGTGTTTCCCTCCTCCTCTTAATACATCGAAAAAGACAAAAGAAAATGTGCCAATAAATATTCTTACTTTGTGTTATTACTAACTTCCAATCATTGTTTTTAGTGCCTCTCTCCCTTTTCTCCATTATTAAATCTTGAAATATACTGGTGTGCCCTCCCTCTCCCTCCCCCTTTCTGTACCCTCCCTCTGCCCTCCTTTCCCCACCTCCCTAGGTGTCCCCCTAGGGGGCTTACAGTGACCTTTTCCCACACTACTTGCACCACCATCCTACACACCCATACATTCCCTTCCATCACTTTTCCACCCATTCGCTGTGCAAAATCCGCCCTCTCTCCACTTCCAATTCCATTTTTTACCCAACATGATTATACATCCGTTATACATCTTAAATTTCCCCCTCCCTCCCCCCTTTCATCTCGGCCTATCCCTCCGCCTCCCCCCCAGTCAAGACGTCTGAAATAGTTCCTTATTTTCTTCTATCCATTTTTCCACCCCAGCCGGGGTTTCGAAGATCTGGCTGGTTCCTAATGCAGTCACACGTAACCTTGCGGGGTAAAGCAGAGCATAGGTCATTTTACATTTTTGTAGGGTTCGTTTAATCTGGATGAACTCGGCCCGCCGTTTCTGTAGATCCAGTGAAAAGTCTGAATAAAACGAAATTTTTGTACCATTATAGAGGATACTTCCTGCTTCTCTAGATTTACGTAGAAACGTAATCTTATCCTTATAGTTCAGAAATGTCATTAGTAAAGTCCTGGGGTAACCCCCTGCTGGGGGGGGGGGGGGCCTGAAGGGCACCCTGTGTGCTCTTTCTATGCAAAACATTGTGGAAAAGGCCTCTCTCCCAAAGAGCTCAACCAACCATCCTTCTAAAAACTCGATAGGATTAGGACCTTCGCTTTTTTCCGGTAACCCCGCCACACGTACATTGTCTCTCCGACTCCTATTTTCCAATTCCTCCATCTTGAACTCTTGCCTATGCAACTGTCCTTTCATATTTTTAAGCTCTTTTATTAACGGTAGTATCTCATCCTCAATCTGGGAGACCCGTCCTTCCAGCGCAGTAGTTCTTTCAGCTGTTTTTTGTACATCAAGCCTGACCATATTTAAGTCCTTTGTTCACATAAATCTTTAAGTGATTCATTGCATGCTCTTACAGCCAAGAGTACATCCGTTAATGTTGGTTCTTTCACCAGTGGTGTGTTAGGCCCAGTTGCACCGTCTGTTATTTCAATGTTATTATGTGTATTGTGTTCAGGGGGGGCTGAGTTCTTATTGCTCAGTACTTTATTGGTCTGGGCCCGTGGGGTTGAGAGAGTAGCTTGACTTTGACCTTGGCCTTGGCTTCTACTATCCAAAATCCCCCCTTGCTGCGTTTTAAACTGCTGCCCCGCTTTTTTTGTGGGGGATTGTGAGGAGGTATGTGCATACTGCTCTAACTTCGCAGCTGCAGCCGCTTTCTGAGGGGTTTTGTCTTTAGATGAACGGAGCTGTTGCTGCATTTTATACAGAGTTTGTAAAAGGTTTTGAGCAGATACCTCCTAAAGCCGTTTAAAAAAGGGAAGGAGAGGGGAGAGAAAAAAAAAAAAGGAGCGGATTCCCCAAGTACGCCCTCCTTCAATTTATCTCCTTTGGGGTACAGATTTACATCAAACAAGCTAAAGCAGCCTAGTCCCCGTTAAGACTACCGGGAAATCCGGCCACCATGTACCCCACACAGCCTTGCAGCACGGCTTTTGTATTACAAGCTATACCGGGAATAGATGTGACACCTCGGCCTCAAACCCCAACCGAGAGGGGGAGGGGAAAAAAAAAAAGGGGGCGCAAAAAGGTATATATGTATATGTCACTGTTATCTTATAGAACACGGATTCTAATATCTCCGCCACAGATGATATCACCTTCAGCGCACACTAAATCACTGACAGTGATATTCACAGGTATCCATATTCAGCAGCGTACACCACCGCTTAGTAAGAAATATTACTTTCTCCTGAGAGACAGTCCTCCTCTTTAAGCCACAAAGCTGCTGGGAAGTCAACTATATTTCTCTCACAGGACCATGTAAAATCAGGTATTTAAACAGGATATTTTACAATTGTCTTTTGCATTGCATTTATATTTGCTGTATCTCCTTTGCTTTAGTTATTCAGCGTCCAAGCTTTCCCAGCAACCAAGCCTTGTACCACAGTCCGGGCTGGGATAGTGTATAGAGTATCACTAGGAAGCTCCCCTTTGGGTCACAAATAAACGCTTGCTCTCACTGTGTCCCGCAGAGTTTTCGGGGTTTTCACAGGATTTCCCCGCTCTGTGTAGCTGTACTAGCGCCGGCTCCTCTTCTCCTCTCTCCGAGCCTCACCAGCAGGGCACTCGGCGCGTGACGTCACTTCCGGGAATTCCCGGCCTCGTTCGGCTCTATACAGGCTAACAGCTGGTCCTTCCGATAAGCCTGTTTATGGTCCTCGCAGACCCACGTGTACTCGCAGACCACGTGCACTTGCAGACCACGTGCACTTGCAGACCCATGTGCTATAGAGGACCATTGATGACCATAGAGGTCCATTAATGACCATAGATGATTATTAATGGCCATAGCGGCCCATTGATGACCATAGATACTTATTGATGACCATAGATATTTATAGAGGACCACTGATGACCATAGATGACCATAGAGGACCAATGATGATGGTAAAGGACCATTGATAACCATTAAAGACTGTAAAGGTCCATAGATGACTATAGATAATCATTGATGCCCATAGATGACCATTGATGACCATAGAGGACCATTGATGACCATAGAGGCCAATTGATGACCATAGATGATTATTGATGACCATAGAGGCCCATTAATGACAATAGATGATTATTGAAGACCATATAGACCCATTGATGACCATAGATATTTATTGATGACCATAGAGGTCCATTGATGATCATAGATTAATATTGATGACCATGGAGGCCCATTGATGACATTAGAGGCCCATAGATGACCATAGATGATTATTGATGACCATAGAGGACTATTGATGATGGATGATCTCAGCAGACGTCCAGCACATGTGGTCCTCCGGTGGGATCACGGTTTGTATTTGCACAAGTATTGTTTGGCCAGCCGGCAGTTGCTGTCATTCCACTTTAGGAACTCTGAAAGAGAAAGATTGTCGTTACCACTGACCACAGTTATCAGGGTCGACTTTTCTGCTTATTGGAAGTGATCTAGCCATGAGATTTCCCCATCATTTCCCCCCTGTATAAAACTCCGGGTCACATGGGACCCCTCTTGCTGCTCTGTTCTATATAACAATCTTTATTCATATTTCACATCACCCCCCAAAATGGTGGCCTTCCTTGTGATTGGTGCGTCTGGTTACCCTACATCCTTCCTGCAGGATTTATTCGCAAGTCCTCAGCTTGAACCCGTTCATCCAGAAGAAGTAGTAAAGTCTGGTAATCAAAGCCCTCCAAAAATAGTCCCTTGCCCAGGTGCCCCCCGTCATATTCTCATATTCATACTCTCTAAAGGACAGCTCTCTGCCCCGCCCAGGATCCCCCCATTATATACATACTCTCTATAGAGGACAGCCCCCCCGCCCAGGATCCCCCCATTATATACATACTCTCTATAGAGGACAGCCCACCGCCCAGGATCCCCCCATTATATACATACTCTCTATACAGGACACCCCCACCCCCATATACATACTCTCTATACAGGACATCTCCCCCGCCCAGGATCCCCCCATTATATACATACTCTCTATACAGGACATCTCCCCCCCCGCCCAGGATCCCCCCATTATATACATACTCTCTATACAGGACACCCCCACCCCCATATACATACTCTCTATACAGGACATCTCCCCCGCCCAGGATCCCCCCATTATATACATACTCTCTATACTGGACATCTCCCCCCCGCCCAGGATCCCCCCATTATATACATACTCTCTATACAGGACACCCCCCCCGCCCAGGTGCCCCCCTCATATACATACTCTCTATACAGGACATCTCCCCCCCCGCCCAGGATCCCCCCATTATATACATACTCTCTATACAGGACACCCCCACCCATATACATACTCTCTATACAGGACACCCCCCCGCCCAGGTGCCCCCCTCATATACATACTCTCTATAGAGGACAGCCCCCCCCCGCCCAGGTGCCCCCCGTCATATACATACTCTCTATAGAGGACAGCCCCCCCCCCACCCCGCCCAGGATCTCCCCATTATATACATACTCTCTATACAGGACATACCCCCCCCCCCCCGCCCAGGATCCCCCCCTCATATACATACTCCCTATACAGGACATCCCCCCCCCGCCCAGGATCCCCCCATTATATACATACTCTCTATACAGGACATCCCCCCCACCCAGGTGCCCCCCCCTCATATACATACTCTCTATACAGGACAGCCCCCCCCACCCAGGATCCCCCCATTATATACATACTCTCTATACAGGACATCCCCCCCACCCAGGTGCCCCCCGTCATATACATACTCTCTATACAGGACGATCCCCCCGTCATATACATACTCTCTATACAGGACATCCCCCCCCACCCAGGATCCCCCCGTCATATACATACTCTCTATACAGGACATCTCCCCACCCAGGTGCCCCCCGTCATATACATACTCTCTATACAGGACATCCCCCCCACCCAGGTGCCCCCCGTCATATACATACTCTCTATACAGGACATCCCCCCCCCCAGGTGCCCCCCGTCATATACATACTCTCTATACAGGACAGCCCCCCCCCCACCCAGGATCCCCCCATTATATACATACTCTCTATACAGGACATCCCCCCCCCACCCAGGATCCCCCCATTATATACATACTCTCTATACAGGACATCCCCCCCCTTATACATACTCTCTATAGAGGACAGCCCCCCCCCCGCCCAGGTGCCCCCCATCATATACATACTCTCTATACAGGACATCTCCCCCCCCGCCCAGGATCCCCCCATTATATACATACTCTCTATACAGGACATCCCCCCGCCCAGGTGCCCCCCGTCATATACATACTCTCTATACAGGACATCCCCCCCCACCCAGGTGCCCCCCCTCATATACATACTCTCTATACAGGACATCCCCCCCCCACCCAGGATCCCCCCATTATATACATACTCTCTATACAGGACATCCCCCCCACCCAGGTGCCCCCCCTCATATACATACTCTCTATACAGGACATCCCCCCCCACCCAGGTGCCCCCCTCATATACATACTCTCTATACAGGACATCCCCCCCCATATACATACTCTCTATACAGGACATCCCCCCCTCACCCAGGTGCCCCCCGTCATATACATACTCTCTATACAGGACATCCCCCCCACCCAGGTGCCCCCCGTCATATACATACTCTCTATAGAGGACATCCCCCCCCGCCCAGGATCCCCCCATTATATACATACTCTCTATACAGGACATCCCCCCCACCCAGGTGCCCCCCGTCATATACATACTCTCTATAGAGGACAGCCCCCCCACCCAGGATCCCCCCATTATATACATACTCTCTATACAGGACAGCCCCCCGCCCAGGTGCCCCCCTCATATACATACTCTCTATACAGGACATCCCCCCACCCAGGTGCCCCCCCTCATATACATACTCTCTATACAGGACATCCCCCCCACCCAGGTGCCCCCCGTCATATACATACTCTCTATACAGGACATCCCCCCCCCACCATATACATACTCTCTATAGAGGACACCCCCCCCACCCAGGATCCCCCCATTATATACATACTCTCTATACAGGACATCCCCCCCACCCAGGTGCCCCCCCTCATATACATACTCTCTATAGAGGACACCCCCCCCCACCCAGGATCCCCCCATTATATACATACTCTCTATACAGGACATCCCCCCACCCAGGTGCCCCCCCCTCATATACATACTCTCTATACAGGACATCCCCCCCACCCAGGTGCCCCCCGTCATATACATACTCTCTATACAGGACATCCCCCCACCCAGGATCCCCCCGTCATATACATACTCTCTATACAGGACAGCCCCCCGCCCAGGATCCCCCCATTATATACATACTCTCTATAGAGGACAGCCCCCCACCCAGGATCCCCCCGTCATATACATACTCTCTATACAGGACATCCCCCCCACCCAGGTGCCCCCCTCATATACATACTCTCTATACAGGACATCCCCCCCACCCAGGTGCCCCCCGTCATATACATACTCTCTATACAGGACATCCCCCCACCCAGGATCCCCCCGTCATATACATACTCTCTATACAGGACAGCCCCCCGCCCAGGATCCCCCCCTTATATACATACTCTCTATACAGGACATCCCCCCCACCCAGGATCCCCCCGTCATATACATACTCTCTATACAGGACATCCCCCCCACCCAGGTGCCCCCCGTCATATACATACTCTCTATACAGGACATCCCCCCCCCCCCCACCATATACATACTCTCTATAGAGGACACCCCCCCCACCCAGGATCCCCCCATTATATACATACTCTCTATACAGGACATCCCCCCCACCCAGGTGCCCCCCCTCATATACATACTCTCTATACAGGACATCCCCCCACCCAGGTGCCCCCCCTCATATACATACTCTCTATAGAGGACACCCCCCCCCACCCAGGATCCCCCCATTATATACATACTCTCTATACAGGACATCCCCCCCACCCAGGTGCCCCCCCTCATATACATACTCTCTATACAGGACATCCCCCCCCACCCAGGTGCCCCCCCCTCATATACATACTCTCTATAGAGGACACCCCCCCCCACCCAGGATCCCCCCATTATATACATACTCTCTATACAGGACATCCCCCCCACCCAGGTGCCCCCCTCATATACATACTCTCTATACAGGACATCCCCCCCACCCAGGTGCCCCCCGTCATATACATACTCTCTATACAGGACAGCCCCCCCCCCGCCCAGGATCCCCCCATTATATACATACTCTCTATAGAGGACAGCCCCCCACCCAGGATCCCCCCGTCATATACATACTCTCTAGTCTCTATACAGGACATCCCCCCCACCCAGGATCCCCCCGTCATATACATACTCTCTATACAGGACATCCCCCCCTCACCCAGGATCCCCCCATTATATACATACTCTCTATACAGGACATCCCCCCACCCAGGTGCCCCCCGTCATATACATACTCTCTATACAGGACATCCCCCCCCACCCAGGATCCCCCCGTCATATACATACTCTCTATACAGGACATCCCCCCCTCACCCAGGATCCCCCCATTATATACATACTCTCTATACAGGACATCCCCCCACCCAGGTGCCCCCCGTCATATACATACTCTCTATACAGGACATCCCCCCCACCCAGGATCCCCCCGTCATATACATACTCTCTATACAGGACATCCCCCCCACCCAGGATCCCCCCATTATATACATACTCTCTATACAGGACAGCCCCCCCCCCCCCCCCCCCCCGCCCAGGATCCCCCCATTATCTAATACTCTCTATACAGGACATCCCCCCCTGCCCAGGTGCCCCCCGTCATATACATACTCTCTATACAGGACATCCCCCCCATATACATACTCTCTATACAGGACATCCCCCCCACCCAGGATCCCCCATTATATACATACTCTCTATACAGGACAGCCCCCGCCCCCGCCCAGGATCCCCCCATTATATACATACTCTCTATACAGGACATCCCCCCCACCCAGGTGCCCCCCGTCATATACATACTCTCTATACAGGACATCCCCCCCCCCCACCCAGGTGCCCCCCGTCATATACATACTCTCTATACAGGACATCCCCCCCACCCAGGATCCCCCCGTCATATACATACTCTCTATACAGGACATCCCCCCCCATATACATACTCTCTATACAGGACATCCCCCCCTCACCCAGGATCCCCCCATTATATACATACTCTCTATACAGGACATCCCCCCCACCCAGGTGCCCCCCGTCATATACATACTCTCTATACAGGACATCCCCCCCCCCCCCCACCCAGGTGCCCCCCGTCATATACATACTCTCTATACAGGACATCCCCCCCACCCAGGATCCCCCCGTCATATACATACTCTCTATACAGGACATCCCCCCCCACCCAGGATCCCCCCATTATATACATACTCTCTATACAGGACATCCCCCCCACCCAGGTGCCCCCCGTCATATACATACTCTCTATACAGGACATCCCCCCCACCCAGGTGCCCCCCGTCATATACATACTCTCTATACAGGACATCCCCCCCACCCAGGATCCCCCCGTCATATACATACTCTCTATACAGGACATCCCCCCCTCACCCAGGATCCCCCCATTATATACATACTCTCTATACAGGACATCCCCCCCGCCCAGGATCCCCCCGTCATATACATACTCTCTATACAGGACATCCCCCCCTCACCCAGGATCCCCCCCATTATATACATACTCTCTATACAGGACATCCCCCCCACCCAGGTGCCCCCCGTCATATACATACTCTCTATACAGGACACCCCCCCCCCACCCAGGATCCCCCCATTATATACATACTCTCTATACAGGACATCCCCCCCCACCCAGGTGCCCCCCGTCATATACATACTCTCTATACAGGACATCCCCCCCCACCCAGGATCCCCCCATCATATACATACTCTCTATACAGGACATCCCCCCCACCCAGGATCCCCCCATTATATACATACTCTCTATACAGGACATCCCCCCCACCCAGGATCCCCCCCATTATATACATACTCTCTATACAGGACAGCCCCCCCACCCAGGTGCCCCCCCATTATATACATACTCTCTATACAGGACATCCCCCCCACCCAGGATCCCCCCCATTATATACATACTCTCTATACAGGACATCTCCCCCCACCCAGGTGCCCCCCGTCATATACATACTCTCTATACAGGACATCCCCCCCCCCCCCATATACATACTCTCTATACAGGACATCTCCCCCCCGCCCAGGTGCCCCCCGTCATATACATACTCTCTATACAGGACAGCTCTCCGCAGTATTCTTCCTTCTTATTATTGTCCGGCTGACCCACCAACCAGGAGCGATAATTGTACATGGAGCCGTCGTTCCACTTCCAGCGACCGTTCTACAGAGAAAAGATGAACGTTTAGAGACATCTGCGTACGGGAAGGTCCCGTCCCAGGAACCCTCAACTTCCCAAAGACTAGTACCGGTCACATGGTGATCTGAACCCCCAGAATACGGCTCCTCTGTGGGACTCACCTGGGGGTCTAATTCTAAAATAGACTTTGTTATTCGCCCAGCCGTAGTTTACTTTGTAGTTTGGTTTCCTGTCATTATCAGCTCCATCTAGTGACTATAATGTGGTATGTCTTCCAGAAATACCTTAATCAGAAAAATACCACGTTATGGGCACTAGATGGAGCTGACGATCAGAGGAAATCAACGCACCAAGCAAGATAGAATTCACAAGGGTTGGGCAAATGTCTCGGACTTCTCTCCAGAAAATGTTTTATTGACCCCTCAGTCTCTTCTCATATCCAAATCCTTCACCATCATTGATTGGTGACCCAATTTTTACTTCCTTCCCCCTTTCCTTCAGATTTAGACTTTCTGCAAAGATTAACTCTACAGCAGTTCCCCTGGTCCACATTGGAGGCTTCTTCCGTGGCACTGCTTTACCAATCCTAGTGCCGCATGCTGCATAGTGTTCCTGAATTATCCACCATGGACCTCTCAACACAGATCTCTTCGTGGACCTCTCTCTTTCCACCACAGATCTTTCACCATGGACCTCTCTCTTTCCACCACAGATGTTTCACCATGGACCTCTCTCTTTCCACCACAGATCTTTCACCATTGACCTCTCTCTTTCCACCACAGATCTTTCACCATGGACCTCTCTCTTTCCACCACAGATCTTTCACCATGGACCTCTCTCTTTCCACCACAGATCTTTCACCATGGACCTCTCTCTTTCCACCACAGATCTTTCACCATGGACCTCTCTCTTTCCACCACAGATCTTTCACCATGGACCTCTCTCTTTCCACCACAGATCTTTCACCATTGACCTCTCTCTTTCCACCACAGATCTTTCACCATGGACCTCTCTCTTTCCACCACAGATCTTTCACCATGGACCTCTCTCTTTCCACCACAGATCTTTCACCATTGACCTCTCTCTTTCCACCACAGATCTTTCACCATGGACCTCCCTCTTTCCACCACAGATCTTTCACCATGGACCTCTCTCTTTCCACCACAGATCTTTCACCATGGACCTCTCTCTTTCCACCACAGATCTTTCACCATGGACCTCTCTCTTTCCACCACAGATCTTTCACCATTGACCTCTCTCTTTCCACCACAGATCTTTCACCATGGACCTCTCTCTTTCCACCACAGATCTTTCACCATGGACCTCTCTCTTTCCACCACAGATCTTTCACCATGGACCTCTCTCTTTCCACCACAGATCTTTCACCATGGACCTCTCAACACAGATCTCTCTTCGTGGACCTCTCTCTTTCCACCACAGATTTTTCTCCATGGACCTCTCTCTTTCCACAACAGATCTTTCACCATTGACCTCTCTCTTTCCACCACAGATCTTTCACCATGGACCTCTCTCTTTCCACCACAGATTTTTCACCATGGACCTCTCTCTTTCCACCACAGATCTTTCACCATGGACCATGGACCTCTTTCCTCTCACCACGTACTTCTATCCATGGACCCATCTCCTCCCACCACAGATCTTTCACCATGGACTTCTCTCCTTGCAGCACAAATCTCTCTCCATGGACCGCTCTCCTCTCACCATGCATCTCTGTCCATCGACCTCTAACCTCCCACCATAGATCTCTCACCATGGACCTCTCTCCTTCCACCACAGATCTCTCTCCATGGATCTCTCACCAAGCATCTCTCTCCGTGGACCTCTCTCCTCCCACCACGAATCTCTCACCATGGACCTCTGTCCACCAACAATAGATCTCTCTCCTCCCACCACAGATATCTCTTCAAGGACCTCTCTCCTCCCACCATGGATCTCTCACACTCGACCTCTCTCCTCTCACCACAGAAATATCTCCATGGACCTCTCTCCTCTCACCACGCATCTCTCTCCATGGACCTCTCTCCTCCCACCATAGATTTCTCACCATGGACCTCTCTCCTCCCACCATGGATCTCTCACCATCGACCTCTCTCCTCTCACCCCAGAAATATCTCCATGGACCTCTCTTCATGGACCTCTGTCCTCCCACCATATATCTCTCACCATGGACCTCTCTCCTCCCACCACAGAAATCTCTCCATGGACCTCTCTCCTCTCACCACGCATCTCTCTCCATGGACCTCTCTCCTCCCACCATAGATTTCTCACCATGGACCTCTCTTCTCCCACCACAGATGTCTCTCCAAGGACCCCTCTCCTCCCACCATGGATCTCTCACCATCGACCTCTCTCCTCTCACCCCAGAAATATCTCCATGGACCTCTCTCTTCTCACCACAGAAATCTCTCCAGGGACCTCTCTCCTCTCACCACGCATCTCTCTCCATGGACCTCTCTCCTCTCACCACGCATCTCTCTCCATGGACCTCTCTCCTCTCACCACGCATCTCTCTCCATGGACCTCTGTCCTCCCACCATATATCTCTCTCCATGGACCTCTCTCCTCTCACCAAAGAAAACTCTCCTTGGACCTCTCTCCTCTCACCACAGACATTTTTCCTTGGAGCTCTCTCCTCTCACCCGGACCTCTCTTCATAGACCTCTCTCCTCTCACCTGCTCAGGGTCATGAAGTCCGATCCACACTGGCTGGTTCCTCTGGTAGGCAGAGATGTGGGAGGAAACAATATCAGCTTCAGCAGCGTCCATAATGGAGGCCAGATGTGCTCCATGTCCATATGACTGGCAGTCGTACTGTGAAGACAGAAGGTGGCACTGGTCAGAGAGGCCTGCTCATCATTATTATGGGGCCCCTCTCATCTGCTTCCACCCCTAAGGAGGGCTGAACCATATAGACAATGGGGGGGGGGGGGGGGGGTGTTAGCTGGACTTTGGTCTTGTTTGTCATTTCCTCAGACATAAAACTACAAGTTAATCTAAGACTGTACAGAGGTGACCACACTGCTGTGTGATTACCTGCAGAAAGAACTGCGTTGTCACCCTGGGGAAATACTGTATACTACTGGAAGGACCAATCAATAATAAAACAGCCTCTTTTTGAAAAGCAATTGTCCCCCAAATTCATCTGGGGAGCCAATATTTCAGTGTCAGTGTAAAGTACAGTGCACACCTATCTGGGTAATAACTGAGATGTGGCCACTGGGTGAGGCCTAGCATGGTGTAGATGTGGCCCCTGGGTGAGGCCTAGCATGGTGTAGATGTGGCCACTGGGTGAGGCCTAGCATGGTGTAGATGTGGACCCTGGAGAGGCCTAGCATGATGTAGATGTGGACCCTGGAATGGCCTAGCGTTGTGTAGATGTGGCCACTGGGTGAGGCCTAGCATGGTGTAGATGTGGACCCTGGAGTGGCCTAGCGTGTGGAAGTAGATGTGGCCTCTGGGGGAGGCCTAGCATGCTGTAGATGTGGCCACTGGGTGAGGCCTAGCATGGTGTAGATGTGGACCCTGGAGAGGCCTAGCATGATGTAGATGTGGACCCTGGAATGGCCTAGCGTTGTGTAGATGTGGCCTCTGGGGGAGGCCTAGCAGGGTGTGGATGTGGACCCTGGGGGATGATGTGCAGCGCGTAGATGTGGCCCTTTGGGGAAGCTGTGCAGGGTGTAGATGTGACCCCTGGGGGAAGCTGTGCAGGGTGTAGATGTGGCCCCTGGGGGAAGCTGTGCAGGGTGTAGATGTGGCCCCTGGGGGAAGCTGTGCAGGGTGTAGATGTGACCCCTGGGGGAAGCTGTGCAGGGTGTAGATGTGGCCCCTGGGGGAAGCTGTGCAGGGTGTAGATGTGGCCCCTGGGGGAAGCTGTGCAGGGTGTAGATGTGGCCCCTGGGGGAAGCTGTGCAGGGTGTAGATGTGGCCCCTGGGGGGAGCTGTGCAGGGTGTAGATGTGGCCCCTGGGGATGCTCCTGCCAACCATTCTGTAGGTCTCTGGCACAGTTCACCCCCTTCCACCTGGGGCATACTCTCCCTCTTATCCTCTGATTAATACTCGGCTCGGACTCCACCCTCTTCCATTTTCCATCACGTGACAGCGATGTGGTGCCAAGGAGCAGGAGCCTAGGGTAGTATTTAGAGTAATAGGAATAAATGGAGCGTTATCCACTGAGCAATGCCTTACCTCGGCCTCTGACCAGCTTAGCGGGTATCGGAAAAATCCATAACAGTTTGCCTTGTAAAAGAACCATCCGGGGGGGCAACTACTCCGCGCCTTACTACCTAGAAAAAGAGGAAACATGGGAGCAAGACCAATCATTACTCAGAGTGATAGATGGGGGAGGGAGCTGTGTTTAGGAGAGCAATAAAATACTCTGCGGGGGGGGGGGGGCACTGCGTGTAGGGGGAGTAATAATGCTCTCTGTGAAGGAAATACTCTGTGTGTAAGGGAGAGAAAAAACAATAGTGACTAGGCCTCTGTGAGGTGGGTAGTAGTAGCCTTGTAAAAGGAGGGTAATAATTAGGCCACTGAGTTGGAGGGTAGTGGTAAGTAAGGTAGTAATCTCTATGTAGGGAAGATAGTAGGAGGGTAGTAACAAGCAATCTTTTATAGCAGTAGTAGTATATTTACCTTCTGCAACCTGAGTTATGGTCAAGGAGCCAAGAAGCAGAACTACAAGCAATGAAGCCTCCATGTTACCTGCAGAGAATTGTTCAGAATAAACAATGAGGAAGCATTTCTTCTACTATGATTAGCTGTGGCAGAGAGAAGAACTCGCATGAGAGCAGTGAGAGTCATCATGTGAGCATGCAAGTCCGTGTGTGGAGAGTGTGGTGGTGTGAGGAGAGGTGGCGTGTGTGGAGAGTCGGCGTCTGGCGAAGTGAGGAGAGTCGGCGTCTGGCGAGGAGAGTCGGCGTGTGGCGGTGTGAGGAGAGTCGTGGTGTGGCGGTGTGAGGAGAGTCGGCGTGTGGCGGTGTGAGGAGAGTCGGCGTGTGGCGGTGTGAGGAGAGTCATTGTATGTTGGTATAAAGAGAGTCGGCGTGTGGCGGTGTGAGGAGAGTCGGCGTGTGGCGGTGTGAGGAGAGTTGGTGGTGTGGCGGTGTGAGGCGAGTCGGCATCTGGCGGTGTGAGGCGAGCCGGCGTGTGGCGGTGTGAGGCGAGTTGGCGTGTGGCGGTATGAGGCGAGTCGGCGTGTGGCGGTATGAGGAGAGTCGGCGTGTGGTGGTATGAGGAGAGTCGGCGTGTGGCGGTGTGAGGAGAGTCGGTGGTGTGAGGAGAGTCGGTGGGGTGAGGCGAGTCAGCATGTGGTGGTGTGAGGAGAGTCAGCATATGGCGGTGTGAGGAGAGTCAGTGGCGTGGGGTGGTGTGAGGAGAGTCGGCGTGTGGTGGTGTGAGGCGCGTGGCGGTATAAGGCGTGTGGCGGCGTGAGGCGAGTTGGCTTGTGGCGGTATGAGGCGAGTCGGCATGTGGCGGTGTGAGGCGAGTCGGCACGTGGCGGTGTGAGGCGAGTCGGCGTGTGGCGGTATGAGGCGAGTCGGCGTGTGGCGGTATGAGGCGAGGCCGCGTGTGGCGGTGTGAGGCGAGTCAGCTTGTGGCGGTATGAGGCGAGTCGGCGTGTGGCGGTATGGGGAGAGTCGGCGTGTGGCGGTGTGAGGAGAGTCGGCGTGTGGCGGTGTGAGGTGAGTCAGCATGTGGTGGTGTGAGGAGAGTCAGCATATGGCGGTGTGAGGAGAGTCAGTGGTGTGGGGCGGTGTGAGGAGAGTCGGCGTGTGGTGGTGTGAGGATAGTTGGCATTTGGTGGTGTGAGGAGAGTCAGCATGTGGCAAGGTGAGGCGTGTGTCGGTATGAGGCGTGTGGCGGTGTGAGGCGAGTCGGCTTGTGGCGGTATGAGGCGAGTCGGCGTGTGGCGGTGTGAGGAGAGTGGGTGTGTGGTGGTGTGAGGCGAGTCGGCGTGTGGCGGTGTGAGGCGAGTCGGCGTGTGGCGGTGTGAGGCGAGTCGGCGTGTGGCGGTGTGAGGAGAGTTGGTGTGTGGTAGTGTGAGGAGAGTCGGCGTGTGGTGGTGTGAGGATAGTTGGCATTTGGTGGTGTGAGGAGAGTCAGCATGTGGCGGTGTGAGGAGAGTCAGTGGTGTGGGGCGGTGTGAGGAGAGTCAGTGGTGTGGGGCGGTGTGAGGAGAGTCAGTGTGTGGTGGTGTGAGGAGAGTCAGTGTGTGGCAGTGTGAGGAGACTTGGTGTGTGGTGGTGTGAGGAGAGTTGGTGTGTGGTGGTGTGAGGAGAGTTGGTTGTGTGGCGGTGTGAGGAGAGTCGGCGTGTGGTGGTGTGAGGAGAGTTGGTGGTGTGGCGGTGTGAGGAGAGGTGGCGTGTGTGGAGAGTCGGCGTCTGGCGAAGTGAGGAGAGTCGGCGTCTGGCGAGGAGAGTCGGCGTGTGGCGGTGTGGTATGTGGCGGTGTGGTATGGTATGTGGCGGTGTGGTGTGGTATGTGGCGGTGTGGTATGGTATGTGGCGGTGTGGCGGTGTGGTATGTGGCGGTGTGAGGAGAGTCGGTGGTGTGGCGGTGTGGTATGTGGCGGTGTGGTATGGTATGTGGCGGTGTGGTATGTGGCGGTGTGGTATGGTATGTGGCGGTGTGGTATGTGGCGGTGTGGTATGTGGTGGTGTGGTATGTAGCTGTGTGAGGAGAGTCGGTGGAGTGACGGTGTGGTATGTGGCGGTGTGGTATGTAGCTGTGTGAGGAGAGTCGGTGGTGTGGCGGTGTGGTATGTGGCGGTGTGGTATGTGGCAGTGTGGTATGTGGCGGTGTGAGGAGAGTCAGTGGTGTGGCAGTGTGAGGAGAGTCGGCGATGTGGCGGTGTGGTATGTGGCGGTGTGGTGTGTGGCAGTGTGAGGAGAGTCGGTGGTGTGGCGGTGTGGTATGTATCGGTGTGGTGTGGTATGTGGCGGTGTGGTATGGTATGTGGCGGTGTGGTATGTGGCGGTGTGAGGAGAGTCGGTGATGTGGCGGTGTGGTATGTAGCTGTGTGAGGAGAGTCGGTGGAGTGACGGTGTGGTATGTGGCGGTGTGGTATGTAGCTGTGTGAGGAGAGTCGGTGATGTGGCGGTGTGGTATGTGGTGGTGTGGTATGTGGCAGTGTGAGGAGAGTCGGTGGAGTGGCGGTGTGGTATGTAGCTGTGTGAGGAGAGTCGGTGATGTGGCGGTGTGGTGTGTGGCAGTGTGAGGAGAGTCGGTGGAGTGGCGGTGTGGTATGTGGCGGTGTGGTATGGTATGTGGCGGTGTGGTATGGTATGTGGCGGTGTGGTATGTGGCGGTGTGAGGAGAGTCGGTGATGTGGCGGTGTGGTATGTAGCTGTGTGAGGAGAGTCGGTGATGTGGCGGTGTGGTATGTAGCGGTGTGAGGAGAGTCGGTGGTGTGGCGGTGTGCTATGTGGCGGTGTGGTATGTGGTGGTGTGGTATGTGGCGGTGTGGTATGTGGCGGTGTGGTATGTGGCGGTGTGGTATGTAGCGGTGTGAGGAGAGTCGGTGGTGTGGCATGTGGCAGTGTGAGGAGAGTCGGTGGAGTGGCGGTGTGGTATGTGGTGGTGTGGTATGTGGCGGTGTGGTATGTGGCGGTGTGGTATGTGGCGGTGTGGTATGTGGCGGTGTGGTATGGTATGTGGTGGTGTGGTATGTGGCGGTGTGGTATGTGGCGGTGTGGTGTGTGGTATGTGGCGGTGTGGTATGTAGCGGTGTGGTATGTGGTATGTGGCGGTGTGGTATGTGGCGGTGTGGTATGTGGCGGTGTGGTATGTGGCGGTGTGGTATGGTATGTGGCGGTGTGGTATGTGGCAGTGTGGTATGTGGCGGTGTGGTGTGGTATGTGGCGGTGTGGTGTGGTATGTGGCGGTGTGGTATGTGGCGGTGTGGTGTGGTATGTGGCGGTGTGGTATGTGGCGGTGTGGTATGTGGCGGTGTGGTATGTAGCTGTGTGAGGAGAGTCGGTGATGTGGCGGTGTGGTATGTGGCGGTGTGGTATGTGGCGGTGTGGTATGTGGCGGTGTGGTATGTAGCTGTGTGAGGAGTCGGTGATGTGGCGGTGTGGTATGTGGCGGTGTGGCATGTGGCGGTGTGGCATGTGGCGGTGTGGTATGTGGCGGTGTGGTATGTGGCGGTGTGGTATGTAGCTGTGTGAGGAGAGTCGGTGATGTAGCGGTGTGGTATGTGGCAGTGTGGTATGTGGCGGTGTGGTATGTGGCGGTGTGGTATGGTATGTGGCGGTGTGGTATGTGGCGGTGTAGCATATATCGGGTGTAGAGAGATGAATGGTCTTACCTGCCTCTTGGAGATTGTGGCGCTCCTGTAGACTGATTGCCGCCTCTATATATCTGCAGTGGGATTCCTCTTCTGGTTATAAAGGGATTTGCGTCTCTAGAGATAAGGACAGATGGATCTCGTCTCACACCCAACAATACGACCTTCACCCACATCCTCCACCCAGATCTACCACCTCCACCCACTTACACCCGCCGTCTCCTCCTCATCACACATTGACTTCTTCATTCAATTGCCACCTTATAATAAATATTCCCTGATTGGCGTGTAAACATTGTCCCACGGGACACGCCGCGCCGCGCCTCTCCTTATCTATATTATCTAGAAGGCAATTCATGGATTGCAGAGGACAATCCCCCATCACTCTGCAAACATTCTCTGTTTTCTCCGATGTCATTATTACTTTGTAATGGATTTCAGGTGCGAATATTTATCATCCAGTCATCTACGCCGTGTGACCGCATACTGTGTGCCCAACATGGACTCCAAACCTTCCAATCCCGTCCTATATACAGTGCCTTGAAAAAGTATTCATACCCCTTGACATTCCCCACATTTTGTTACAACCAAAAACGTAAATGTATTTTATTGGGATTTTATGTGATGGACCAACACAAAGTGTCACATAATTGTGAAGTGGAAGGAAAATGATACAAATAAATAGGTGAAAAGTGTGGGGGGGGGGGGGGCATTTGTATGGCGCCCCCCGGAGTCAATACTTTGTAGAACCCCCTTTCTCTACAAGTCTTTTTGGGGGTGTCTCTACCAGCTTTGCCCATCTAGAGAGGACATTTCTGCCCATTCTTCTTCTTTGTAAAATATCTCAAGCTCTGTCAGATTGGATAGAGAGCGTCTGTGATCAGCAATTTTCAAGTCTTTCCACAGATTCTCAATGTGATTTAGGTCTGGACTGTGACTGGGCCATTCTAACACATGAATATGCTTTGATGTAAACCATTCCATTGTAGCTCTGGCTGTATGTTTCGGGTCGTTGTCCTGCTGGAAGGTGACCCTCCCCCCCCCCCCCCCCCCAGTCTCAAGTCTTTTGTAGACTCTAATGCCGCGTACACATGAGCGAAATTTCCGGCAGAAAAAGTCAGACTGAATCTTTTCATCGGATATTCCGATCGTGTGTGGGCCCCATCAGACTTTTTTTTTTTTATTAAATTCTGACGGACCTAGAAATAGAACATGTTCTAAATATTTCCGACGGAACCAATTCCTATCTGGAAAACCGCTCGTCTGTATGCTGTTCCGACGGACCAAATACGACGCATGCTCTGAAGCAAGTACGAGACGGCAGCTATTGACTACTGGCTATTGAACTACCTTTTTCTAGTCCCGTTGTACGTGTTCTACGTCACCGCGTTCTAGACGGTCGGACTTTGGTGTGATCATGTAAAGGCAAGACAGTTTCAGTGGAATTCCGGCGGAAAAACCTTCAGAGTTTATTCCAACGGGAAAACCGGTCGCGTGTATTGGGCATAACAGGTTTTCTTCTAAGATTGTCCCTGAGCTTCCCTGTCCCTGCTGAAGAAACCCATCCCCACCACATGATGCTGCCACCACCATGTTTCACAGTGGGGATGGTGTGTTCAGGGGGATGGGCAGTGTTAGTTTCCCCCACACATAGCGTTTTGCTTTTAGGCCAAAAAGTAGAATTTTAGTCTCCTCTGACCAGATCACCTTCTTCACCATGTTTGCTCCCCTCCCCCACATGGCTTCTCACAAACTACAAACAGGACTTCTTATGACTTTCTTTCTCCAATGTCTTTCTTCTTGTCACTCTTCCATAAAGGGCAGATTTGTGGAGAACACGACTAAAGCCCCATACACACGGTCGGACTTTTTCATGGATTCTGTCCGATCGGACAAGGTTGTTGAAAAATCAGACCGTGTGTATGCACCATCGGACAGTGTTCGTCGGTTTGGCCGACGGACAAAGTCTTATCTCCTGCTGGAAAACTTTGCCGTCAACACGGTCCGATCACACCAAATCCGAGCGTGTGTACGGTTGTCCGACCGGACAAAGTGCTACGCATGCTCAGATCACATTACAAGACCAAAGCTATTGGCTACTAGCCTCTACGTAGTCCCGTCGTAGGCAACAAACGTCACCACGTTCAGAATGATCGGATTTTCCGACAACTTTGTCCGATCGTGTGTACGCAAAACCAACATCGGACAAAGTATGACGGACATGGTCCGACGGACCTGATCCACGGATTGTCCGCGCGTGTGTATGGGGCTTTATAGTTGTCCTGTGGACAGATTCTCCAACCTGAGCTGTGGATCTCTGCAGTAGGGATGAGCTTGATGTTCTCGAGATCGCAGTGCATTGCTGTATGGTGATTGGCCAAAGCATGCACCTGCATGTTTTGGCCAATCCCAGCACCCTCTGCTCAAAGAGCCATAATTGGCCAAAGGCAGGGTGCATGGCGGCCCTGTGTAGTTTTGTTGGTGTGGACAGAGAGAGAGTGTCATTTAGATTAAGCAGGCAGGTTATTCAGTTAGTGGGAGTGTATTTGATATATATATATATATATATATAAAGAGTCAGTCTAGTGTGTGTGTGTGTGTGTGTGTGTGTATATATATATATATATATATATATCCTTCCGTCCTCATCCTTCTCATTCTCTGTCACCCAGGCTAGTAGTAGAGTAGTTTGCCTTCCAATGCAGCTGCCAAAGCGGCCTATTCCACCGGCTCCTTGTCCACAGTCACTCCTTCCCTAGCCCCACCATCATGCACGGAGGAGTCCCCAGAATTATTCGACCTTAGTGTTGGGTGCATGCTGCTGGAGGATGCGCAGCGAATTTGAAGGCTCCGATGTTGGTTCCCAGGTTGAGGAAGGGAGTAACGTGAGCCTAGAGAGAGGGGGTGCCCAAGAAGGACAAGAAACTGGCAGTCATGTTCCCCCAGCTGCAGCATACTGCCAAGTTTGCTCCAGTGACGAGGAGGGAGGGGATCATGAGGTCACTGACTCTACTTGAGTGCCTGATAGAAGAGAGGAGGAGGAGGCACAACTCCAACGAGGCAGGATGTCCTCTAGGGGGCAGCCACCCTATTGCCTCACACTGCAGAGCTCCACAGTTGCAGGGCGCTGCTGGCTTCCCACTTACTTTGAAAAGTTCCTTGGTGTGGGCCTTTTTCGACATGTGTGCAGCAGATCGCACCGTTGCTGTTTGCAACCTATATCTGAAGCGGAGTAAAAGTGGCCAGAACAGCAGCTGCTTGGGCACCACAAGCTTGACCAGACATATGATGACCTGCCATGCAGTCCATTGGCAACAGCACTTGAAAGACCCAAATCAAAGAAAAAGGCAGACTTCTCCTTGCTCCTTATCTGGGATTTCCAACCCCACTATACCTCCAGTCCTCTCAAAAACCTGCACTGAGAGGAATGAAGGTATGCTGAACTGTAAAAAGAAATTCGGTCCCAGCCATCCACATGCTCAACGTCTGAATGCTAGCTTGGCCAAATTGCTAGCACTGCAACTGCTGCTTTTTTAGCTGGTAGACTCTGCCCCTTTCATGAATTTGTGGAATGTGCTGTACCTCAGTGGCAGGTTCCAAAACGCCATTTCTTTTCATGGAAGGCCATTCTGGCTCTCTACCGGCATGTGGAAGGCAATGTTTTGGCCTCGTTGGACAGGGCGGTCAGAAGTAAGGTTCATATTACCGCTGAATCATTATCTTTCCTTCACGGCACACTGGGTAACTCTGCTGGCAGCTGGGAAGGATGCAGGACAGGTCTCAGGAAGGACACGCCAGCAATCAAGATGGCAACTATAGATGTCCCCCTGTTCTGCATGTCCCTCTGAGAAGGGCTGCGCGGGCACGTTTGCGCGCACACCTTTGCACACGATTGCGCACTAGTCAACATTGGCACGCACACGCGTCCAGTGACGTTTGTGGCGCTAACTGATTATTTAAACTGCCTTACTTCCCTGGATCGGTGCTCTCTGGTCTACAGCGTTACCTGAGACCTCTGATTGTCATTTGCCTGTCTCCTGCTCCAGTTGACCTTACCTGGCTTGCTCCTGACTATTCCTGTTTATCTGCCTGCATCTGACCTTGGCCTGTTTTGACTACGTTCTTGCCTGCTCCTTCTGCTACCTCGCTGCCAGCCTGTTGCCGAACCTGCCTGTACCTGAGACCATGTTCATGCCTGCTCCTTCTGCTACTTTGCTGCCAGCTTGTTGCCGAACTTGCCTGCACCTGACCTTGCTCCAGTGTTCACCTGCTCTGGACTTGTGTGCCTACACTTCCACTCTATCTGCCTGCACCTGCCTGAGCTCCACTTTCCAGTCTTCCAGCTGCTTCTGGGTCCGTTCCAGTTCCTGCTTCAGTTCCGGTCCAGCTCGTCTACCAGCAACCTTGCTAGGCACTCGTGCGGCTCTGCACTCCTGCGCCTCCTGTTTTCTCTATCAAGGGCCTCAAGTCAGAGGTGTAAGAGAGGCCTCCCTCTGCATACCAGACTCTACCACCAGGTACGTGACAACGGGGTTCAGTATTGTTGGAGCTTGTTCCGCCACCATACCTCCAAAATGCTAGTGGTGATTCTGCCACAGCTCTCTCCTCCACCCCCTCCTCTTCTTATTCCTCTATGGCCTCTTCTGTATATTTGTCCTCTGAACCAGCAGTGCTCCGTAGGCGTTCAAGGGCTTGAGTTGGTCTGCTTAGGGGACAGGAGCCAAACTGGGGCAGAGATTCTGTCAGCTCTGCAGGGGCAGGCTCAGAGGTGGTTGATGCCACGTCAGCTTCAGCCAGGAATGTATGCGACAATGACACCAGCCTTCTCTCTGCCCTCCGACAGGGACACTTGACCCATTTTCGGCACACATCCTGAATTTGGTGGTGCAGCGGTTCTTGAGCAGGTACCCAGGCTTACAGGATATTCTGAGGCAGGCCAGAAAAGTCTCTGTTCATTGCAACCTGCCCACCAACCGCCTCATTTGTGATATGCTCACCAGGTGGAACTCAATGTTGGCAATGCTGCAGCGGCTGTACACGCAGCAGAGGGCCATTAATGAGTACCTGTGTGAGTATGGTACCAGGACAGGGTCAGGGGAGCTTGGCTTTTTTTCGCCATGCCAGTGGCTACTGATCAAGAATGCATGCACGGTCCTGTCACCATTTGAGGGGGCCACGTGGATGGTGATCAGCGACAATGCATGCATCAGTGACACTGTCCCTCTTGTCTTCCTGTTGGAGCACACGCTTCGTGGAATAATGGACAGGGCACTGGAGGCAGAACAGCGGGAGGAAGAGGAGGACTTCCTTACCTCTCAAGGCCCCCTTTATCCAGATAGCATTCCTGCGGGCCCGCCAAATACACAGGAAGAAGAAGAGGTGGATTGTGTCAGCGTGGAGGATAACACTCAGCAGAAGTGTTTAAGGGATGGTTTTCAGTCCCCAGAAACCCAAGGAGTTGTACGTGGCTGGGAGGAGGTTGTTACGGATGATGTGATCCTTAGTGACCCAGAGGACTCAGAATCGAATGCCTCTGCAAACTTGCGCTGCATGGCCTCCCTGATTCTGCAAAGCCTGCAAAAGGACCCTAGGATTCGTAGTATCAAGGAGAGTGATCATTACTGGCTGGCAACCCTTCTTGATCAACGTTACAATGGTAAGGTTGCAGAACTCATCCTGCCTTTGCAGAGGGAGCAGAAGATGAAACATCTTCAGGAGGTCTTGAAGAAATGTTTGTGCAATGTATTTGCAGACCCTGGGAGGTTACAAATTCCTGGTGCTGGACAACGCGTTGCTGAGGCTTCGTTCAGTCAGAGGAAGAGCGGTGGAGAAGGTGGCCGGCTGACCGATGCCTTTAGACAATTTTTCAGTCCTCAGCGCCAAAGTCTGATCGGTTCAAACAACCATCGGCAGAGTCTGCATTACATGGTGCAGGAATATCTAGGGGCAAGATCAGACTTGGAGACCTTTCCAACAGAGCATCCACTGGGTTACTGGGTCTTGAGGATGGACCACTGGCCAGAACTTACTCTATATGCAATTGAGCTACTGGCCTGTCCTTCATCCAGCGTTCTTTCTGAATGCACATTCTGCGCTGGAGAGTTTGTAATGGATCATAGAGTGCGCCTGTCCACAGACTACGTTGATAGGCTCACATTCATAAAAATTAATCAGTCTTGGATCAGCAGCTATCAAGCACCTGATGCTGATGTAACTGATTGACTTTTCTGTGGATGTGGGATCCCTTGAAGACTGCCTATGCTGAGTGACTATCCTATTCATCCTCAATCTTGATGATGCTAGCTTCCAACAATATTTTTGATTTAGGGCACCACCGCCACCGCCTATGACCTAATTTTTCTGCCCCTGTTTAACAGGTGCATGTAATTACAATTCTTGATATAAAATTTCACACCAGCGCCCACCAAGATTAACTGTGAGGGGTTACAGTGTTCTGGTACCACCAACACCTAAGGCCCAATTTTCTGAAGAGTATATAGGGCCTGGGTTCAGAGTATATAGTGTCTGGGTGACACCCCACGCTATTTTTTTTTCCATACCAGACCCAAAGGGCCTGGTAATGGACTGGGTGGGAACCCATGCCGTTTTTTTCAATGATTTTCATCTATATTGCTGGAACCCCACAATTCATTACAGCTGCGAGTAGATTCAAATGACTGTTTTTCCTTTAGAAATGTAATTTTGGTGTGGTATTGTTTTAAACACTGGAAAACTGCGCCACTTTACAGGCAGACTAAGGGGACCCCCCAGGCACGATATTTAAAGGAATATTTCACTTTTATTGTCTCAATTTAAGCATTCTTAAAATCACTGCTCCCGAAAAAACGTCAGTTTTTAAACTTATTTTTGCATTAATACATGTCCCGGTCCCCAAACACTTTTTATGGCAATAACTTGCATATAACCCTTTAAAATTAGCACTTTAGATTGTTCACGTTTGTGTCCCATAGACTTTAAGGGTGTTCAAACAAATTTTGTGCATGTTCTGCTGCTAACCGAACCGGGGGTGTTTGGCTCATCCCTTCTCTGCAGCTCCTCCAGAGTTACCATGGACCTCTTGGCTCTTCTCTGATGAATGCTCTCCTAGCCCGGCCGGTCAGTTTAGGTGGACGGCCATGTCTTGGTAGGTTTGCAGTTGTGCCATACTCTTTCCATTTTCCGATGATGGATTGAACAGAGTTCCGTGAGATGGTCAAAGCTTGGGAGATTTTTTTATAACCTAACCCTGCTTTATACTTCTCCACAACTTTATCCCTGACCTGTCTGGTGTGTTCCTTGGCCTTCATGATGCTGTTTGTTCATGATGAACTAAGGTTCTCTAACAAACCTCTGAGGGCCTCGCAGAACAACTGTATTTATACTGAGATCACATTACACACAGGTGGACTCTATTTACTAATTAGGTGACTTCTGAAGGCAATTGGTTCCACTAGATTTTAGTTAGGGGTAGCAGAGTAAAGGGGCTGAATACAAATGCCCCCCCCCACACTTTTCACAGATTTATTTGTATTATTTATCATTTTCCTTCCACTTCACAATTATATGACACTTTGTGTTGGTCTATCACATTAAACCATTTACATTTTTGGCTGTAACATGACAAAATGTGGAACATTTCAAGGAGTATGAATACTTGGCGGTACCCTGCTCCCCATAAATGTGCCCCTTGGCGGTGCCCTGCTCCCCATAAATGTGCCCCTTGGCGGTGCCCTGCCCCCCATAAATGTGCCCCTTGGCGGTGCCCTGCTCCCCATAAATGTGCCTCTTGGCGGTGCCCTGTCCCCCATAAATGTGCCTCTTGGCGGTGCCCTGCTCCCCATAAATGTGCCCCTTGGCGGTGCCCTGTCCCCCATAAATGTGCCTCTTGGCGGTGCCCTGCTCCCCATAAATGTGCCCCTTGGCGGTGCCCTGCTCCCCATAAATGTGCCCCTTGGCGGTGCCCTGCCCCCCATAAATGTGCCTCTTGGCAGTGCCCTGCTCCCCATAAATGTGCCCCTTGGCCGTGCCCTGCTCCCCATAAAAGTGCCCCTTGGCGGTGCCCTGCTCCCCATAAATGTGCCCCTTGGCAGTGCCCTGCTCCCCATAAATGTGCCCCTTGGCGTGCCCTGCCCCCCATAAATGTGCCCCTTTGGCAGTGCCCTGCCCCCGATAAATGTGCCCTGCCCCCCATAAATGTGCCTCTTGTCAGTGCCCTGCTCCCCATAAATGTGTAAATGGTAAAATATCTGCGCAAAACCCTTTACATAAAGTGCATATATATATATATATATAAATAGTATTTGTGATTAAAAGTTAAATTAAAGTTGGTGCTGCAGCTGAAAAAAAAAAAATGGAATATTCAGCTAAT
Organism: Lithobates sylvaticus; assembly: GCA_028564925.1. Lineage (NCBI taxonomy): Eukaryota > Metazoa > Chordata > Amphibia > Anura > Ranidae > Lithobates > Lithobates sylvaticus. The sequence goes on from CM053030.1 coordinate 365,361, forward strand.
ATATATGTATAAAGAAAAATAGATGTGCAACCAAACTACCCCATAAATGTGCCCCTTGGTGGTGCCCACCCTCCCATAAATGTGCCCCTTGGCAGTCTCAGCCCCCCATAAATGTGCCCCTTGGTGGTGTCCAGCCACCCATAAATGTACCCCATTGGCAGTGCCTAGCCCCCCCATAAAGGTGCCTCTTGGCAGTGCCAACCCCCCATAAAGGTGCCTCTTGGCGGTGAGCTGCTCCCCATGTCCTTTTTTTTTTGACAATAGGTTGCCTATTAGCCTTGAAAATGGGCAGCATTTACTATCAGGATTCACCCCCCCACATCCCCCCATACAGTAGACTTCATTGGGATTCACTGCTAAATTTGGGTTCCATAGATTTGGGACCGGATTCTCCACTTCCTGCAGGATTATCAGAATAATGGAATCCACACTTCCTGGAAGGTGGGAAATGTCCCCAGGGATGCCTAGTGGAGGGGATCCTCGGTGGGACATGGAATGTAAGCTTTGTACACAGAGGGGTTTAAAGAATGTACTTTATACAACAGAAATCCTCCACATTGTCCCGGGGGGGGGGGGGGGGGGGGTCGGGATTCAGGTAAATGACACACTCCCAGAACCTGCAATGTCGGCCAAAACTCAAACATCTGTGAGACCTAAAAAATGAAGCAAATCTCTAACCGTGACAATGACAAGGTGGGGGCGGGGTGGTAAATGATGTGAAGGTGACACAGAATAATAGCGCGGTGACACCCTTCATAATTGTGTCCTTATCATTGTGTGTATTTCTTATCTCCTATGTACATAGCGGTAACACCCAGGACAGCGCCGTATACTGCCCATCTGTGTCCTCCAACATATTAACTCTTCTATGTACTGTCCAACCCGTTCTTCTATGACATCACAGGTTCTTCTATGACTTGGGCTTCTATGATTTCTAAGAATTTTTTTTCGGACCAACACTGGATATCACCGAGAGGAGACACACATAGGACATCTCCGAGAGGAGACACACATAGGACATCTCCGAGAGGAGACACACATAGGACATCTCCGAGAGGAGACACACATAGGACATCTCTGAGAGGAGACACACATAGGACATCTCCGAGAGGAGACACACATAGGACATCTCTGACAGGAGACACACATAGGACATCTCCGAGAGGAGACACACATAGGACATCTCCGAGAGGAGACACACATAGGACATCTCCGAGAGGAGACACACATAGGACATCTCCGAGAGGAGACACACATAGGACATTGCTGAGAGGAGACACACATAGGACATCTCTGAGAGGAGACACACATAGGACATCTCCGAGAGGAGACACACATAGGACATCTCTGACAGGAGACACACATAGGACATTGCCGAGAGGAGACACACATAGGACATCTCTGAGAGGAGACACACTGAGGACATCTCTGAGAGGAGACACACATAGGACATCTCCGAGAGGAGACACACATAGGACATCTCCGAGAGGAGACACACATAGGACATCTCCGAGAGGAGACACACATAGGACATTGCTGAGAGGAGACACACATAGGACATCTCTGAGAGGAGACACACATAGGACATTTCCGAGAGGAGACACACATAGGACATCTCTGACAGGAGACACACATAGGACATTGCCGAGAGGAGACACACATAGGACATCTCTGAGAGGAGACACACTGAGGACATCTCTGAGAGGAGACACACATAGGACATCTCCGAGAGGAGACACACATAGGACATCTCCGAGAGGAGACACACATAGGACATCTCTGACAGGAGACACACATAGGACATCTCCGAGAGGAGACACACATAGGACATCTCCGAGAGGAGACACACATAGGACATCTCCGAGAGGAGACACACATAGGACATCTCCGAGAGGAGACACACATAGGACATCTCCGAGAGGAGACACACATAGGACATCTCCGAGAGGAGACACACATAGGACATCTCCGACAGGAGACACACATAGGACATCTCTGACAGGAGACACACATAGGACATTGCCGAGAGGAGACACACATAGGACATCTCTGAGAGGAGACACACTGAGGACATCTCTGAGAGGAGACACACATAGGACATCTCCGAGAGGAGACACACATAGGACATCTCTGAGAGGAGACACACATAGGACATCTCCGAGAGGAGACACACATAGGACATCTCTGAAGCCCCATACACACGGTCGGACAATCCGCGGACCAGGTCCGTCGGACCATGTCCGTCATACTTTGTCCGATGTTGGTTTTGCGTACACACGGTCGGACAAAGTTGTCGGAAAATCCGATCATTCTGAACGTGGTGACGTTTGTTGCCTACGACGGGACTACGTAGAGGCTAGTAGCCAATAGCTTTGGTCTTGTAATGTGATCTGAGCATGCGTAGCACTTTGTCCGGTCGGACAACCGTACACACGATCGGATTTGGTGTGATCGGACCGTGTTGTCGGCAAATCTTTCCAGCAGGAGATAAGACTTTGTCCGTCGGACAATCCGACGTACACTGTCCGATGGTGCATACACATGGTCTGATTTTTCAACAACATTGTCCGATCGGACAGAATCCATGAAAAAGTCCGACCGTGTGTATGGGGCTTTAGAGGAGGCACACATAGGACATCTCTGAGAGGAGACACACATAGGACATCTCCGAGAGGAGACACACATAGGACATCTCCGAGAGGAGACACACATAGGACATCTCCGAGAGGAGACACACATAGGACATCCCTGAGAGGAGACACACATAGGACATCTCTGAGAGGAGACACACATAGGACATCTCTGAGAGGAGACACACATAGGACATCCCTGAGAGGAGACACACATAGGACATCTCTGAGAGGAGACACACATAGGACATCCCTGAGAGGAGACACACATAGGACATCCCTGAGAGGAGACACACATAGGACATCTCTGAGAGGAGACACACATAGGACATCTCTGAGAGGAGACACACATAGGACATCTCCGAGAGGAGACACACATAGGACATCTCCGAGAGGAGACACACATAGGACATCTCCGAGAGGAGACACACATAGGACATCTCCGAGAGGAGACACACATAGGACATCTCCGAGAGGAGACACACATAGGACATCTCTGAGAGGAGACACACATAGGACATCTCCGAGAGGACACACACATAGGACATTGCAGAGAGGAGACACACATAGGACATCTCCGAGAGGAGACACACATAGGACATCTCCGAGAGGAGACACAAATAGGACATCTCCGAGAGGAGACACACATAGGACATCTCTGAGAGGAGACACACATAGGACATTGTCGAGAGGAGACACACATAGGACATTGCAGAGAGGAGACACACATAGGACATCTCCGAGAGGAGACACACATAGGACATCTCTGAGAGGAGACACACATAGGACATCTCTGAGAGGAGACACACATAGGACATTGGCGAGAGGAGACACACATAGGACATTGCAGAGAGGAGACACACATAGGACATCTCCGAGAGGAGACACACATAGGACATCTCTGAGAGGAGACACACATAGGACATCTCTGAGAGGAGACACACATAGGACATTGCTGAGAGGAGACACACATAGGACATCTCTGAGAGGAGACACACATAGGACATCTCTGAGAGGAGACACACATAGGACATCTCTGAGAGGAGACACACATAGGACATTGCTGAGAGGAGACACACATAGGACATCTCTGAGAGGAGACACACATAGGACATCTCTGAGAGGAGACACACATAGGACATCTCTGAGAGGAGACACACATAGGACATCGCCGAGAGGAGACACACATAGGACATCTCCGAGAGGAGACACACATAGGACATCTCCGAGAGGAGACACACATAGGACATCTCCGAGAGGAGACACACATAGGACATCTCCGAGAGGAGACACACATAGGACATCTCCGAGAGGAGACACACATAGGACATCTCCGAGAGGAGACACACATAGGACATCTCCGAGAGGAGACACACATAGGACATCTCCGAGAGGAGACACACATAGGACATCTCCGAGAGGAGACACACATAGGACATCTCTGAGAGGAGACACACATATCTCCGAGAGGAGACACACATAGGACATCTCCGAGAGGAGACACACATAGGACATCTCCGAGAGGAGACACACATAGGACATCTCTGAGAGGAGACACACATAGGACATCTCTGAGAGGAGACACACATAGGACATCTCTGAGAGGAGACACACATAGGACATTGCTGAGAGGAGACACACATAGGACATCTCCGAGAGGAGACACACATAGGACATCTCTGAGAGGAGACACACATAGGACATCTCTGAGAGGAGACACACATAGGACATCTCTGAGAGGAGACACACATAGGACATCTCTGAGAGGAGACACACATAGGACATCTCTGAGAGGAGACACACATAGGACATCTCCGAGAGGAGACACACATAGGACATCTCTGAGAGGAGACACACATAGGACATCTCTGAGAGGAGACACACATAGGACATTGCTGAGAGGAGACACACATAGGACATCTCCGAGAGGAGACACACATAGGACATCTCTGAGAGGAGACACACATAGGACATCTCCGAGAGGAGACACACATAGGACATCTCTGAGAGGAGACACACATAGGACATCTCTGAGAGGAGACACACATAGGACATCTCCGAGAGGAGACACACATAGGACATCTCCGAGAGGAGACACACATAGGACATCTCCGAGAGGAGACACACATAGGACATCTCTGAGAGGAGACACACATAGGACATCTCTGAGAGGAGACACACATAGGACATCTCTGAGAGGAGACACACATAGGACATCTCCGAGAGGAGACACACATAGGACATCTCCGAGAGGAGACACACATAGGACATCTCCGAGAGGAGACACACATAGGACATCTCTGAGAGGAGACACACATAGGACATCTCCGAGAGGAGACACACATAGGACATCTCCGAGAGGAGACACACATAGGACATCTCTGAGAGGAGACACACATAGGACATCTCCGAGAGGAGACACACATAGGACATCTCCGAGAGGAGACACACATAGGACATCTCTGAGAGGAGACACACATAGGACATCTCTGAGAGGAGACACACATAGGACATCTCCGAGAGGAGACACACATAGGACATCTCTGAGAGGAGACACACATAGGACATCTCTGAGAGGAGACACACATAGGACATCTCCGAGAGGAGACACACATAGGACATCTCTGAGAGGAGACACACATAGGACATCTCCGAGAGGAGACACACATAGGACATCTCTGAGAGGAGACACACATAGGACATCTCTGAGAGGAGACACACATAGGACATCTCTGAGAGGAGACACACATAGGACATCTCTGAGAGGAGACACACATAGGACATCTCCGAGAGGAGACACACATAGGACATCTCTGAGAGGAGACACACATAGGACATCTCCGAGAGGAGACACACATAGGACATCTCTGAGAGGAGACACACATAGGACATCTCTGAGAGGAGACACACATAGGACATCTCTGAGAGGAGACACACATAGGACATCTCTGAGAGGAGACACACATAGGACATCTCTGAGAGGAGACACACATAGGACATCTCTGAGAGGAGACACACATAGGACATCTCTGAGAGGAGACACACATAGGACATCTCCGAGAGGAGACACACATAGGACATCTCCGAGAGGAGACACACATAGGACATCTCTGAGAGGAGACACACATAGGACATCTCTGAGAGGAGACACACATAGGACATCTCTGAGAGGAGACACACATAGGACATCACTGAGAGGAGACACACATAGGACATCTCCGAGAGGAGACACACATAGGACATCTCTGAGAGGAGACACACATAGGACATCTCCGAGAGGAGACACACATAGGACATCTCTGAGAGGAGACACACATAGGACATCTCTGAGAGGAGACACACATAGGACATCTCCGAGAGGAGACACACATAGGACATCTCCTGAGAGGAGACACACATAGGACATCTCTGAGAGGAGACACACATAGGACATCTCTGAGAGGAGACACACATAGGACATCTCTGAGAGGAGACACACATAGGACATCTCAGAGGAGACACACATAGGACATCTCCGAGAGGAGACACACATAGGACATCTCCGAGAGGAGACACACATAGGACATCTCTGAGAGGAGACACACATAGGACATCTCCGAGAGGAGACACACATAGGACATCTCTGAGAGGAGACACACATAGGACATCTCCGAGAGGAGACACACATAGGACATCTCCGAGAGGAGACACACATAGGACATCTCTGAGAGGAGACACACATAGGACATCTCTGAGAGGAGACACACATAGGACATCTCCGAGAGGAGACACACATAGGACATCTCTGAGAGGAGACACACACATAGAGACACACATAGGACATCTCTGAGAGGAGACACACATAGGACATCTCTGAGAGGAGACACACATAGGACATCTCTGAGAGGAGACACACATAGGACATCTCCGAGAGGAGACACACATAGGACATCTCTGAGAGGAGACACACATAGGACATCTCTGAGAGGAGACACACATAGGACATCTCTGAGAGGAGACACACATAGGACATCTCCGAGAGGAGACACACATAGGACATCTCTGAGAGGAGACACACATAGGACATCTCCGAGAGGAGACACACATAGGACATCTCTGAGAGGAGACACACATAGGACATCTCTGAGAGGAGACACACATAGGACATCTCTGAGAGGAGACACACATAGGACATCTCTGAGAGGAGACACACATAGGACTCTCTGAGAGGAGACACACATAGGACATCTCTGAGAGGAGACACACATAGGACATCTCTGAGAGGAGACACACATAGGACATCTCTGAGAGGAGACACACATAGGACATCTCTGAGAGGAGACACACATAGGACATCTCCGAGAGGAGACACACATAGGACATCTCCGAGAGGAGACACACATAGGACATCTCCGAGAGGAGACACACATAGGACATCTCTGAGAGGAGACACACATAGGACATCTCTGAGAGGAGACACACATAGGACATCTCTGAGAGGAGACACACTGAGGACATCTCTGAGAGGAGACACACATAGGACATCTCTGAGAGGAGACACACATAGGACATCTCCGAGAGGAGACACACATAGGACATCTCTGAGAGGAGACTCACATAGGACATCTCCGAGAGGAGACACACATAGGACATCTCTGAGAGGAGACACACATAGGACATCTCCGAGAGGAGACACACATAGGACATCTCTGAGAGGAGACACACATAGGACATCTCCGAGAGGAGACACACATAGGACATCTCTGAGAGGAGACACACATAGGACATCTCCGAGAGGAGACACACATAGGACATCTCTGAGAGGAGACACACATAGGACATCTCTGAGAGGAGACACACATAGGACATCTCTGAGAGGAGACACACATAGGACATCTCTGAGAGGAGACACACATAGGACATCTCTGAGAGGAGACACACAAAGGACATCTCTGAGAGGAGACACACATAGGACATCTCTGAGAGGAGACACACATAGGACATCTCCGAGAGGAGACACACATAGGACATCTCCGAGAGGAGACACACACATAGGACATCTCTGAGAGGAGACACACATAGGACATCTCTGAGAGGAGACACACATAGGACATCTCTGAGAGGAGACACACATAGGACATCTCCGAGAGGAGACACACATAGGACATCTCTGAGAGGAGACACACATAGGACATCTCTGAGAGGAGACACACATAGGACATCTCTGAGAGGAGACACACATAGGACATCTCTGAGAGGAGACACACATTGAGGACAAATATATAATCAGCGCAATAATCAATATAATAATGTGAAATCAAAATGTAATTAGCCTACTAATAGGCTTAACGTGGGGGGGGGGGGGGGGGCGGATGTGGAGAACAGGAGCAGTCCTTGGGCACCGTAGACAGGGGTCTATGACATGGGGCCCCGGCTGGCACCGTATACAGGGGTCTATGACATGGGGCCCCGGCTGGCACCGTATACAGGGGTCTATGGGGCCCTGGCTGGCACCGTATACAGGGGTCTATGACATGGGGCCCCGGCTGGCACCGTATACAGGGGTCTATGACATGGGGCCCCGGCTGGCACCGTATACAGGGGTCTATGGGGCCCTGGCTGGCACCGTATACAGGGGTCTATGACACGTGGCCCCGGCTGGCACCGTATACAGGGGTGTATGGGGCCCCGGCTGGCACCGTATACAGGGGTCTATGGGGCCGCGGCTGGCACCGTATACAGGGGTCTATGGGGCCCCGGCATGCACCGTATACTGGGGTCTATGGGGCCCCGGCTGGCACCGTATACAGGGGTCTATGGGGCCCCGGCTGGCACCATATGGGCTATGGGGCCCCGGCTGGCACCGTATACAGGGGGTCTATGGGGCCCCGGCTGGCACCGTATACAGGGGCCTATGGGCCCCGACTGGCACCGTATACAGGGGTCTATGACATGGGGCCCTGGCTGGCACCGTATACAGGGGTCTATGGGACCCCGGCTGGCACCGTATACAGGGGTGTATGGGGCCCCCGGCTGGCACTGTATACAGGGGTCTATGGGGCCCCGGCTGGCACCATATACAGGGGTCTATGGAATGGGGCCCCCCGGCTGGCACCGTATACAGGGGTCTATGACATGGGGCCCCGGCTGGCACCGTATACAGGGGTCTATGACATGGGGCCCCGGCTGGCACCGTATACAGGGGTGTATGGGGGCCCCCGGCTGGCACCGTATACAGGGGTCTATGACATGGGGCCCCGGCTGGCACCGTATACAGGGGTCTATGGAATGGGGCCCCCCGGCTGGCACCGTATACAGGGGTCTATGACATGGGGCCCTGGCTGGCACCGTATACAGGGGTCTATGACATGGGGCCCCGGCTGGCACCGTATACAGGGGTCTATGGGGCCCCGGCTGGCACCGTATACAGGGGGTCTATGACATGGGGCTTGCGATGTCCCCCCTCTCCTCTGCCCAACAGCGATGTCCCCCCTCTCTCTCTCCAACAGCGATGTCCCCTCTCTCTCCCCCAACAGCGATGGCCCCCCCTCTCTCCCAACAGCGATGTCCCCGCCCCCCCCCCTCTCTCTATGGGATGTCCCCCCTCCATGTTCCCACTCTCTTACAGCGATGTCTCCCCTCTCTTCCGCAGCAGCGATTCTGTCCCCCACTCTCTCCCAACACGATGAAAACTTCCGGAATGTCCCCCCCCCCTTCTCTTCCCAACAGCAGACGATCCCTTCACTCCCGCTACAGGATGTCCCCCCTCTCTCTCCCACCGTTCCCCCCTCTCTCTCTCTCTCTCCTCCCAACAGCGACCATAATGTCCCCCTCTCCTCTCTCCCAACAGCGATGTCTCTCCCAACAGCGATGTGCAACCTGAGCGATCACCGCTCTCCATCCCAACAGCGATGTCCCCCCCCCTCTCTCATGTCCCCCCCCCTCTTCTCTTCCCAACCGCTCCGCACGCCCTCCCCCCCCCCCCCCCCCCCCCCCCCCCTCCCCCCCCCCACACGATCCCCCCCCTCCCCCCCCTACCCAACCCCCCCCCCCCCCCCCCCCCCCCCCCCCCCCCCTCGACCCCCCCCCCCCCCCCCCCCCCCCCCCCCCCCCCCCCCCCCCCCCCCCCCCCCCCCCCCCCCCCCCCCCCCCCCCCCCCCCCCCCCCCCCCCCCCCCCCCCCCCCCCCCCCCCCCTCCCCCCCCCCCCCCCCCCCCCCCCCCCCCCCCCCCC
>CM053030.1:385201-495773 GCA_028564925.1 Lithobates sylvaticus
TCCCCCCCTCTCTCTCCCAACAGCGATGTCTCCCCTCTCTCTCCCAACAGCGATGTCCCCCCTCTCTCTCCCAACAGCGATGTCCCCCCTCTCTCCCAACAGCGATGTCCCCCCTCTCTCTCCCAACAGCGATGTCCCTCCCTCTCTCTCTCCCAACAGCGATGTCCCCCCTCTCTCTCTCCCAACAGCGATGTCCCCCCTCTCTCTCTCCCAACAGCGATGTCCCCCCCTCTCTCTCCCAACAGCGATGTCCCCTCTCTCTCTCCCAACAGCGATGTCCCCCCTCTCTCTCCCAACAGCGATGTCCCCCTCTCTCTCTCCCAACAGCGATGTCCCCCCTCTCTCTCCCAACAGCGATGTCCCCCCTCTCTCTCTCCCAACAGCGATGTCCCCCCCCTCTCTCTCTCCCAACAGCGATGTCCCCCCCCCTCTCTCCCAACAGCGCTGTCCCCCCTCTCTCTCTCCCAACAGCGATGTCCCCCCTCTCTCTCCCAACAGCGATGTCCCCCCCTCTCTCTCCCAACAGCGATGTCCCCCCCTCTCTCCCAACAGCGATGTCCCCCCTCTCTCTCCCAACAGCGATGTCCCCCCCCTCTCTCTCTCTCCCAACAGCGATGTCCCCCCTCTCTCTCCCAACAGCGATGCCCCCCCTCTCTCTCCCAACAGCGATGTCCCCCCTCTCTCTCCCAACAGCGATGTGTCCCCTCTCTCTCCCAACAGCGATGTCCCCCCCTCTCTCCCAACAGCGATGTCCCCCCTCTCTCTCCCAACAGCGATGTCCCCCCTCTCTCCCAACAGCGATGTCCCCCCTCTCTCTCCCAACAGCGATGTCCCCCCTCTCTCTCCCAACAGCGATGTCCCCCCTCTCTCTCCCAACAGCGATGTCCCCCCCTCTCTCTCCCAACAGCGATGTCCCCCCCTCTCTCTCCCAACAGCGATGTCCCCCTCTCTCTCTCTCTCCCAACAGCGATGTCCCCCCCCTCTCTCTCTCTCTCTCTCTCCCAACAGCGATGTCCCCCCCCTCTCTCCCAACAGCGATGTCCCCCCCCTCTCTCTCCCAACAGCGATGTCCCCCCCTCTCTCCCAACAGCGATGTCCCCCCTCTCTCTCCCAACAGCGATGTCCCCCTCTCTCTCCCAACAGCGATGTCCCCCCTCTCTCTCCCAACAGCGATGTCCCCCCCCCTCTCTCCCAACAGCGATGTCCCCCCCTCTCTCCCAACAGCGATGTCCCCCCTCTCTCTCTCCCAACAGCGATGTCCCCCCTCCCTCTCTCCCAACAGCGATGTCCCTCCCTCTCTCTCTCCCAACAGCGATGTCCCCCCTCTCTCTCCCAACAGCGATGTGTCCCCCTCTCTCTCTCTCCCAACAGCGATGTCCCCCCTCTCTCTCCCAACAGCGATGTGTCCCCTCTCTCTCTCCCAACAGCGATGTCCCCCCTCTCTCCCAACAGCGATGTCCCCCCCTCTCTCTCTCTCTCCCAACAGCGATGTCCCCCCTCTCTCTCCCAACAGCGATGTCCCCCCTCTCTCTCTCCCAACAGCGATGTCCCCCCCTCTCTCTCTCCCAACAGCGATGTCCCCCTCTCTCTCCCAACAGCGATGTCCCCCCTCTCTCTCCCAACAGCGATGTCCCCCCTCTCTCTCTCCCAACAGCGATGTCTCCCCCCTCTCTCTCCCAACAGCGATGTCCCCCCTCTCTCTCCCAACAGCGATGTCCCCCCTCTCTCTCCCAACAGCGATGTCCCCCCTCTCTCTCCCAACAGCGATGTCCCCCCCTCTCTCCCAACAGCGATGTCCCCCTCTCTCTCCCAACAGCGATGTCCCCCCCCTCTCTCTCTCCCAACAGCGATGTGTCCCCCCTCTCTCCCAACAGCGATGTCCCCCCCCCTCTCTCTCCCAACAGCGATGTCCCCCCTCTCTCTCCCAACAGCGATGTCCCCCCTCTCTCCCAACAGCGATGTCCCCCTCTCTCTCTCCCAACAGCGATGTCCCCCCTCTCTCTCTCCCAACAGCGATGTGTCCCCCCTCTCTCCCAACAGCGATGTGTCCCCCCTCTCTCCCAACAGCGATGTGTCCCCCCTCTCTCCCAACAGCGATGTGTCCCCCCCCTCTCCCAACAGCGATGTGTCCCCCCCCCTCTCCCAACAGCGACCCCTCCCCCACCCCTAACACTGACTGCAAGAAGCACCCCTCTCTCCCAACAGCGATGTGTCCCCCCTCTCTCCCAACAGCGATGTCCCCCCTCTCTCCCAACAGCGATGTGTCCCCCCCTCTCTCCCAACAGCGATGTGTCCCCCCTCTCTCCCAACAGCGATGTGTCCCCCCCTCTCTCCCAACAGCGATGTGTCCCCCCTCTCTCCCAACAGCGATGTGTCCCCCCTCTCTCCCAACAGCGATGTGTCCCCCCCTCTCTCCCAACAGCGATGTGTCCTCTCTCTCTCTCTCTCTCTCTCTCTCTCTCTCTCTCTCTCTCTCTCTCTCTCTCCCAACAGGGATGTCCCCCCTCTCTCCCAACAGGGATGTCTCCCCCCCTCTCTCCCAACAGTAGGGATATATGGGGACAGTATGGAGGACGGGGTAGGGATTGGGACAGTAGGGAGGGACGGGGGCAGTAGGGAGGGACGGGGACAGTAGGGAGGACGGGGTAGGGATGGACGGGGACAGTATGGAGGACGGGGTAGGGATGGACGGGGACAGTATGGAGGACGGGGTAGGGATGGATGGGGACAGTATGTAGGACAGGGTAGGGATGGGGACAGTATGGAGGACAGGGTAGGGATGGATGGGGACAGTATGGAGGACGGGGTAGGGTTGGACGGGGACTGTATGGGGGATGGGGGTAGGAATGGATGGGGACAGTATGTAGGACAGGGTAGGGATGGGGACAGTATGGAGGACAGGGTAGGGATGGATGGGGACAGTATGGAGGACGGGGTAGGGATGGATGGGGACAGTATGGAGGACGGGGTAGGGATGGATGGGGACAGTATGGAGGACGGGGTAGGGATGGATGGGGACAGTATGGAGGACGGGGTAGGGATGGATGGGGACAGTATGGAGGACGGGGTAGGGATGGATGGGGACAGTATGGAGGACGGGGTAGGGATGGAGGGGGACAGTATGGAGGACGGGGTAGGGATGGATGGGGACAGTATGGAGGACGGGGTAGGGATGGATGGGGACAGTATGGAGGACGGGGTAGGAATGGACGGGGACAGTATGGAGGACGGGGTAGGGATGGACGGGGACAGTATGTAGGACAGGGTAGGGATGGGGACAGTATGTAGGACAGGGTAGGGATGGAGACAGTATGGAGGACGGGGACAGTATGGAGGACGGGGTAGTGATGGACGGGGACAGTATGGAGGACAGGGTAGGGATGGGGACAGTATGTAGGACAGGGTAGGGATGGAGACAGTATGGAGGACGGGGTAGGGATGGACGGGGACAGTATGGAGGACGGGGTAGGGATGGACGGGGACAGTATGGAGGACAGGGTAGGGATGGAGACAGTATGGAGGACGGGGTAGGTATGGATGGGGACAGTATGGAGGACGGGGTAGGGATGGATGGGGACAGTATGGGGGACGGGGTAGGGATGGAGGACGGGGTAGGGATGGACGGGGACAGTATGTAGGACAGGGTAGGGATGGACGGGGACAGTATGTAGGACGGGGTAGGGATGGACGGGGACAGTATGGAGGACGGGGTAGGGATGGACGGGGACAGTATGTAGGACAGGGTAGGGATGGGGACAGTATGTAGGACAGGGTAGGGATGGAGACAGTATGGAGGACGGGGACAGTATGGAGGACGGGGTAGTGATGGACGGGGACAGTATGGAGGACAGGGTAGGGATGGGGACAGTATGTAGGACAGGGTAGGGATGGAGACAGTATGGAGGACGGGGTAGGGATGGACGGGGACAGTATGGAGGACGGGGTAGGGATGGACGGGGACAGTATGGAGGACAGGGTAGGGATGGAGACAGTATGGAGGACGGGGTAGGGATGGATGGGGACAGTATGGAGGACGGGGTAGGGATGGATGGGGACAGTATGGGGGACGGGGTAGGGATGGAGGACGGGGTAGGGATGGACGGGGACAGTATGTAGGACAGGGTAGGGATGGACGGGGACAGTATGTAGGACGGGGTAGGGATGGACGGGGACAGTATGGAGGACGGGGTAGGGATGGATGGGGACAGTATGGAGGACGGGGTAGGGATGGATGGGGACAGTATGGAGGACGGGGTAGGGATGGATGGGGACAGTATGGAGGACGGGGTAGGGATGGACGGGGACAGTATGGAGGACGGGGTAGGGATGGACGGGGACAGTATGGAGGACGGGGTAGGGATGGACGGGGACAGTATGGAGGACGGGGTAGGGATGGACGGGGACAGTATGGAGGACGGGGTAGGGATGGACGGGGACAGTATGGAGGACGGGGTAGGGATGGATGGGGACAGTATGGAGGACAGGGTAGGGATGGGGACAGTATGGAGGACGGGGTAGGGATGGAGGACGGGGTAGGGATGGACGGGGACAGTATGTAGGACAGGGTAGGGATGGAGGCAGTATGGAGGACGGGGTAGGGATGGATGGGGACAGTATGGAGGACGGGGTAGGGATGGATGGGGACAGTATGGAGGACGGGGTAGGGATGGATGGGGACAGTATGGAGGACGGGGTAGGGATGGAGGACGGGGTAGGGATGGACGGGGACAGTATGGAGGACAGGGTAGGGATGGAGGCAGTATGGAGGACGGGGTAGGGATGGATGGGGACAGTATGTAGGACAGGGTAGGGATGGAGGCAGTATGGAGGACGGGGTAGGGATGGATGGGGACAGTATGGAGGACGGGGTAGGGATGGATGGGGACAGTATGGAGGACGGGGTAGGGATGGAGGACGGGGTAGGGATGGACGGGGACAGTATGGAGGACAGGGTAGGGATGGAGGCAGTATGGAGGACGGGGTAGGGATGGATGGGGACAGTATGTAGGACAGGGTAGGGATGGAGGCAGTATGGAGGACGGGGTAGGGATGGATGGGGACAGTATGGAGGACGGGGTAGGGATGGACGGGGACAGTATGGAGGACAGGGTAGGGATGGAGGCAGTATGGAGGACGGGGTAGGGATGGACGGGGACAGTATGGAGGACGGGGTAGGGATGGATGGGGACAGTATGTAGGACAGGGTAGGGATGGGGACAGTATGGAGGACAGTATGTAGGACAGGGTAGGGACGGGGACAGTATGGAGGACGGGGACAGTATGGAGGACGGAGAAGGGATGGGGACAGTATGGAGGACGGAGAAGGGATGGGGACAGTATGGAGGACGGAGAAGGGATGGGGACAGTATGGAGGACGGGGTAGGGATGGACGGGGACAGTATGGAGGACGGGGACAGTATGGAGGACAGGGTAGGGACGGGGACAGTATGGAGGACGGGGTAGGGACGGGGACAGTATGGAGGACGGGGTAGGGATGGACGGGGACAGTATGGGGGACGGGGACAGTATGGGGGACGGGGACAGTATGGAGGACGGGGACAGTATGGAGGACGGGGTAGGGATGGGGACAGTATGGAGGACGGGGTAGGGATGGGGACAGTATGGAGGACAGGGTAGGGATGGGGACAGTATGGAGGACAGGGTAGGGATGGACGGGGACAGTAGGGATGAACGGGGACGGTGTGGAGGACGGGGACAGTATGGAGGACGGGGTAGGGATGGACGGGGACAGTATGGGGGACGGGGACAGTATGGGGGACGGGGTAGGAATGGATGGGGACAGTATGGAGGACAGGGTAGGGATGGGGACAGTATGGAGGACAGGGTAGGGATGGACGGGGACGGGGACAGTATGAAGGACGGGGTAGGGATGGACGGGGACAGTATGAAGGACGGGGTAGGGATGGACGGGGACAGTATGGATGGACAGGGTAGGGATGGACGGGGACAGTATGGATGGACGGGGTAGGGATGGACGGGGACAGTATGGATGGACGGGGTAGGGATGGACGGGGACAGTATGAAGGACGGGGTAGGGATGGACGGGGACAGTAGGGATGGACGGGGACAGTAGGGATGGACGGGGACAGTATGGATGGACGGGGACAGTATGGAGGGACGGGGACAGTAGGGATGGACGGGGACGGTGTGGAGGACGGGGACAGTAGGGATGGACGGGGACAGTATGGAGGACGGGGTAGGGATGGATGGGGACAGTATGGAGGACAGTATGTAGGACAGGGTAGGGACGGGGACAGTATGGAGGACGGGGACAGTATGGAGGACGGAGAAGGGACGGGGACAGTATGGAGGACGGGGACAGTATGGAGGACGGAGAAGGGACGGGGACAGTATGGAGGACGGGGTAGGGATGGACGGGGACAGTATGGAGGACGGGGACAGTATGGAGGACAGGGTAGGGACGGGGACAGTATGGAGGACGGGGTAGGGACGGGGACAGTATGGAGGACGGGGTAGGGATGGACGGGGACAGTATGGGGGACGGGGACAGTATGGGGGACGGGGACAGTATGGAGGACGGGGACAGTATGGAGGACGGGGACAGTATGGAGGACGGGGTAGGGATGGGGACAGTATGGAGGACGGGGTAGGGATGGGGACAGTATGGAGGACGGGGTAGGGATGGGGACAGTATGGAGGACGGGGTAGGGATGGGGACAGTATGGAGGACAGGGTAGGGATGGACGGGGACAGTAGGGATGAACGGGGACGGTGTGGAGGACGGGGACAGTATGGAGGACGGGGTAGGGATGGACGGGGACAGTATGGGGGACGGGGACAGTATGGGGGACGGGGTAGGAATGGATGGGGACAGTATGGAGGACAGGGTAGGGATGGGGACAGTATGGAGGACAGGGTAGGGATGGACGGGGACGGGGACAGTATGAAGGACGGGGTAGGGATGGATGGGGACAGTATGAAGGACGGGGTAGGGATGGACGGGGACAGTATGAAGGACGGGGTAGGGATGGACGGGGACAGTATGGATGGACTGGGTCGGGATGGACGGGGACAGTATGGATGGACGGGGTAGGGATGGACGGGGACAGTATGGATGGACGGGGTAGGGATGGACGGGGACAGTATGAAGGACGGGGTAGGGATGGACGGGGACAGTAGGGATGGACGGGGACAGTAGGGATGGACGGGGACAGTAGGGATGGACGGGGACAGTAGGGATGGACGGGGACAGTATGGATGGACGGGGACAGTATGGAGGGACGGGGACAGTAGGGATGGACGGGGACGGTGTGGAGGACGGGGACAGTAGGGATGGACGGGGACAGTATGGAGGACGGGGTAGGGATGGATGGGGACAGTATGGAGGACGGGGTAGGGATGGATGGGGACAGTATGGAGGACGGGGACAGTATGAAGGACGGGGTAGGGATGGATGGGGACAGTATGGAGGACGGGGTAGGGAGGGACGGGGGCAGTAGGGAGGGACGGGGGCAGTATGGAGGACGGGGTAGGGATTGGGACAGTAGGGATGGACGGGGACAGTAGGGATGGACGGGGGCAGTAGGGATGGACGGGGACAGTAGGGATGGACAGGGTAGGGATTGGGACAGTAGGGATGGACGGGGGGAGGACGGGGACAGTATGGATGGACGGGGACAGTAGGGATGGACAGTATGGAGGACGGGGACAGTAGGGATGGACGGGGACAGTAGGGATGGACAGTATGGAGGACGGGGACAGTAGGGAGGGACGGGGACAGTAGGGATGGACGGGGACAGTAGGGATGGACGGGGACAGCTGCACAGCAGACAGACATTCCCAGGCTCAGCAGACGGACAGGGACAGTGGGGACAGTAGGGAGGGACGGGGACAGTAGGGAGGGACGGGGAGAGTAGGGAGGGACGGGGACAGTAGGGAGGGACGGGGACAGTAGGGATGGACGGGGACAGTAGGGATGGACGGGGACAGCTGCACAGCAGACAGACATTCCCAGGCTCAGCAGACGGACAGGGACAGTGGGGACAGTAGGGAGGGACGGGGACAGTAGGGAGGGACGGGGACAGTAGGGAGGGACGGGGACAGTAGGGATGGACGGGGACAGTAGGGATGGACGGGGGGAGGACGGGGACAGTATGGATGGACGGGGACAGTAGGGATGGACAGTATGGAGGACGGGGACAGTAGGGATGGACGGGGACAGTAGGGATGGACAGTATGGAGGACGCGGTAGGGATTGGGACAGTAGGGATGGACAGGGACAGCTGCACAGCAGACAGACATTCCCAGGCTCAGCAGACGGACAGGGACAGCTGGGGAGACACACAGAGACTTTGCTGCTATTCCTGTCTTATCAGTGGAAGGAATTCAGCAGCTGGAGGGAGGAGATCGGCCCTCGGCACAGCCCTGGGGGACCCCTCATCTCACCCAGAGAGCAGGAGAGAGCAGGAGAGAGCAGGAGAGACCGCACAACTAAGACTGGGGAACAAATACAGGAGAGAGTTGGAGAACAGAGAGACCGACCACTGACTGGAGGAGACAGACAACAGAGGGAGCAAGGTAGAGAGGAGTGCTGGGGGGAGAGAGGAGACCTGAGAGTGCTGGGGGGAGAGAGGAGACCTGAGAGTGCTGGGGAGAGAGAGGAGACCTGAGAGTGCTGGGGGGAGAGAGAGGAGACCTGAGAGTGCTGGGGGGAGAGAGAGGAGACCTGAGAGTGCTGGGGGGAGAGAGGAGACCTGAGAGTGCTGGGGGGAGAGAGAGGAGACCTGAGAGTGCTGGGGGGAGAGAGGAGACCTGAGAGTGTTGGGGAGAGAGAGAGGAGACCTCCGTAGTACTGACTACTCACAGGAGACCTCCATATTACTCACAGGAGACCCCCGTATTACTGTCTACTCACAGGAGACCCCCGTATTACTGTCTACTCACAGGAGACCCCCGTATTACTGTCTACTCACAGGAGACCCCCGTATTACTATCTGTACTCACAGGAGACCTCCATATTACTATCTGTACTCACAGGAGACCCCCGTATTACTGTCTACTCACAGGAGACCTCCATATT
Organism: Lithobates sylvaticus; assembly: GCA_028564925.1. Taxonomy (NCBI): domain Eukaryota; kingdom Metazoa; phylum Chordata; class Amphibia; order Anura; family Ranidae; genus Lithobates; species Lithobates sylvaticus. The sequence goes on from CM053030.1 coordinate 394,263, forward strand.
ACTGACAGGAGACCCCCGTATTACTGTCTACTCTTAGGAGACCTCCGTATTACTGACAGGAGACCTCCATATTACTCTCTGTACTCACAGGAGACCCCTGTATTACTGTCTACTCACAGGAGACCCCCGTATTACTGTCTACTCACAGGAGACCCCCGTATTACTATCTGTACTCACAGGAGACCTCCATATTACTATCTGTACTCACAGGAGACCCCCGTATTACTGTCTACTCTTAGGAGACCTCCGTATTACTGACAGGAGACCCCCGTATTACTGTCTACTCTTAGGAGACCTCCGTATTACTGACAGGAGACCTCCATATTACTCTCTGTACTCACAGGAGACCCCTGTATTACTGTCTACTCACAGGAGACCCCCGTATTACTGTCTACTGACAGGAGACCCCCGTATTACTGACAGGAGACCCCCATATTACTGACAGGAGACCCCCGTATTACTGACAGGAGACCTCCATATTACTGTCTACTCACAGGAGACCCCCGTATTACTGTCTACTCACAGGAGACCCCCGTATTACTGACAGGAGACCTCCATATTACTATCTGTACTCACAGGAGACCCCTGTATTACTGTCTACTCACAGGAGACCCCTGTATTACTGTCTACTCACAGGAGACCCCCGTATTACTGTCTACTCACAGGAGACCCCCGTATTACTGTCTACTCACAGGAGACCTCCATATTACTATCTGTACTCACAGGAGACCCCCGTATTACTGACAGGAGACCTCCATATTACTATCTACTCCCAGGAGACCCCCGTATTACTGACAGGAGACCTCCATATTACTATCTACTCCCAGGAGACCCCACCAGCCCGAGTATACAGAAGACGTTACTCCTCAGTATTGTACTTGCAGATGATGTTGTAGGTGTTTTTAGGGTGACATAATACTCGGCATACACAGGAAGACATAGAATTGTGTTATCTGAGGATTATTCTGCTGGTAGTAATATTCCGCAGTACTCGGCAGGTGGGTGGCTCAGTACTTATGACTATGGCAGCGGATGAAGCCGCAGGAGCAGCTCGCAGAGCAACAAAGAGCAAATTGTTTGAGTTCCTGGTACACGGAGTGGTGAGTATGGGGAGATACGACCAGGTGGAGGTCCTACACAGAGGGCAACCCTCAACTAACCATCTCATACTTGTCTTATGCATGGTCTACTTACCTGTGACAGAGAGAGACTCACCTGTCTGCACCATATATTCATTGGAGCCATAGTTCCATAGTAGGTGAGGTCCAACCTATGTGTGATTATATGGAGATCTAGTCCTAAGGATGGAGGCACCTCATATCCACGTTTCTCTTCTGGTGGGATCTCCTCTCCTCGTCACCGTGTGAGTGGCATCTTCTTTCCACTTTCTTTCCTTTTTTGCTTTTTAGATTTCTCCTCTCGGTGGGATCTCTTCTTCCCTCCTCTGCTTCCAGTGGGTTCTACTCTGTTTTCCTCTCAGTGGGATCTCTTCTTCTCTCTGAGATCTCTTCTTCCCTCTCCTCTCAGTGGGATCTCTTCTTCCCTCTCCTCTCAGTGGGATCTCTTCTTCCCTCTTCTTCTCTCTCTCCTCTCAGTGGGATCTCTTCTTCCCTCTCCTCTCGGTGGGATCTCTTCTTCCCTCTCCTCTCAGTGGGATCTCTTCTTCCCTCTCCTCTCAGTGGGATCTCTTCTTCCCTCTTCTCTCAGTGGGATCTCTTCTTCCCTCTTCTCTCAGTGGGATCTCTTCTTCCCTCTCCTCTCAGTGGGATCTCTTCTTCCCTCTCCTCTCAGTGGGATCTCTTCTTCCCTCTTCTCTCAGTGGGATCTCTTCTTCCCTCTTCTCTCAGTGGGATCTCTTCTTCCCTCTCCTCTCAGTGGGATCTCTTCTTCTCTCTCTCCTCTCAGTGGGATCTCTTCTTCCCTCTCCTCTCGGTGGGATCTCTTCTTCCCTCTCCTCTCAGTGGGATCTCTTCTTCCCTCTCCTCTCAGTGGGATCTCTTCTTCCCTCTTCTCTCAGTGGGATCTCTTCTTCCCTCTCCTCTCAGTGGGATCTCTTCTTCCCTCTCCTCTCAGTGGGATCTCTTCTTCCCTCTCCTCTCAGTGGGATCTCTTCTTCCCTCTTCTCTCAGTGGGATCTCTTCTTCCCTCTTCTCTCAGTGGGATCTCTTCTTCCCTCTCCTCTCAGTGGGATCTCTTTTCCCCTCTTCTCTGTGGTATCCCCTGTTTTTTCCTCTCGGGGGATCTCTGGTTTCTTCTAGAGATGGGAGGAACATGCTCCGGTTTGGTTTGTGCCAGAACTCTCCAACATCAAAAACGAACCCCATTGAAGTCTATGGGACCCAAACTTGAAAAATCAGGACCATCAAAAAGGGTACGGGGGCCCTGGCACTGCCCTGGGGGACATGTATCAGTGAGCAGTGATTTTAATGATGCTTAAAGTGAAACAATAAAAATGAAAAATACCTTTATATATAGTGCCTGGGGGCCCCCTTAGTCTGCCTGTAAAGTGGCGCATCTGTACCAGGTATAGAACCTGCTGCATCTGTACCACGTATAGAACCTGCTTCATCTGTACAGCGTATAGAACCTGCTTCATCTGTACAGCGTATAGAACCTGCTTCATCTGTACCACGTATAGAACCTGCTTCATCTGTACCACGTATAGAACCTGCTTCATCTGTACCACGTATAGAACCTGCTTCATCTGTACCACGTATAGAACCTGCTTCATCTGTACCACGTATAGAACCTGCTTCATCTGTACCACGTATAGAATCTGCTGCATCTGTACCACGTATAGAACCTGCTTCATCTGTACAGCGTATAGAACCTGCTTCATCTGTACCACGTATAGAACCTGCTTCATCTGTACCACGTATAGAACCTGCTTCATCTGTACCGCGTATAGAACCTGCTGCATCTGTACCGCGTATAGAACCTGCTGCATCTGTACAGCGTATAGAACCTGCTTCATCTGTACAGCGTATAGAACCTGCTTCATCTGTACAGCGTATAGAACCTGCTTCATCTGTACCACGTATAGAACCTGCTTCATCTGTACCACGTATAGAACCTGCTTCATCTGTACCACGTATAGAACCTGCTTCATCTGTACAGCGTATAGAACCTGCTTCATCTGTACAGCGTATAGAACCTGCTTCATCTGTACCACGTATAGAACCTGCTTCATCTGTACCACGTATAGAACCTGCTTCATCTGTACCACGTATAGAACCTGCTTCATCTGTACCACGTATAGAATCTGCTGCATCTGTACCACGTATAGAACCTGCTTCATCTGTACAGCGTATAGAACCTGCTTCATCTGTACCACGTATAGAACCTGCTTCATCTGTACCACGTATAGAACCTGCTTCATCTGTACCGCGTATAGAACCTGCTGCATCTGTACCGCGTATAGAACCTGCTGCATCTGTACAGCGTATAGAACCTGCTTCATCTGTACAGCGTATAGAACCTGCTTCATCTGTACAGCGTATAGAACCTGCTTCATCTGTACCACGTATAGAACCTGCTTCATCTGTACCACGTATAGAACCTGCTTCATCTGTACCACGTATAGAACCTGCTTCATCTGTACAGCGTATAGAACCTGCTTCATCTGTACAGCGTATAGAACCTGCTTCATCTGTACCACGTATAGAACCTGCTTCATCTGTACAGCGTATAGAACCTGCTTCATCTGTACCACGTATAGAACCTGCTGAAGCAAAACTGCCATTTTATAAAGAAAAAAAAAATTACATTTAAATAGATTTTCCCTGCAAGCTTTCTTTATTTTATAAACCACGGCTTGTGGAGCCAGTCTGTGTGATGAGGCCACAATGTAGTACCCTAGGAACAAGATTAGAGATTTTATGGCTAAATTCTGGCATCTCTACCACAGACTTTAGATGGAAATAACAACGTTTTGCACCACAGTGAGCAAGTCTTATGAGAAGAAGCCAAAGTACACTCAGGCCTAGATTAACTATTTATTTTATAAAGTCAATGACATCATCATCTCCTCCATCCTCAATACCACTGGAGACAACTTGGCAATACGCTGCAGCTGGGGGAACATGACTGCCAATTGGTCTACCAGCGTTCTCCCCTTTCTGTAGACTCGTGTTCCTTCCTCAACCTCAGAACCAACATCTGAATCCAGTAATGGCCGGGCATCGTCAAGGAGCAAGTGGTTGACCACTGACTCCTCCATGGCTGATGCTGGGGCTATGGCAGGAAGAACTGTGGACAAGGAGGCAGGTTTAGCCACTCTGGCAGCTGCAGGGCACTGCACACTTGTCTCTGCTTGGGTGACAGAGGATGAGGAAGGTTTAGTAAGCCAGTCCACCACCTCCTCTACATGCTGTGGCTGGATAGCCCGGGCAACATCACTAAACGGAGGAAATGGTGCCCTGCCTGAGGACTGGCCACCACGTCCACCTTTGCCTGTGGACACCTACGCTGCTGGACCCCTCACAGTGCCATGGGAATGTCTGCCTCTCCTTGGTGGCCTCCACACTACACTAACACTCTACACTCCGAGTCACAATAAGCGAACACACTACCTCGCTAGTAGTAAACTGAGCCTCGCCCTATCTATCTCCACTGCAAAAGGTTCCTGTGGGAAGGAACTTTTTATAGTGTGAGGTGGGACTATGAGCACTGAGCCATGATTGGGCAAAGTCATCATCACTTTGCCCCATCATAGCTCTGACTTTGCTCTGTGCCCTGATTGGGCAAAGTCTTGCACCTGACCAATCACATGCATTGCTTCATCAAATTGGGTCCCTAGAATGCATTGTGGGGCATTCGGCGGCCGAACATCCCGCCAAGCACCCCCTAATTTGAGTGTTCGCCTTCCTATATCTAGATACACCACGTCTACGGGCCTTCCTTTATCCAGATACACCACGTCTACGGGCCTTCCTTTATCCAGATACACCACGTCTACGGGCCTTCCTTTATCCAGATACACCACGTCTACGGGCCTTCCTTTATCTAGATACACCACGTCTACGGGCCTTCCTTTATCCAGATACACCACGTCTACAGGCCTTCCTTTATCCAGATACACCACGTCTACGGGCCTTCCTTTATCTAGATACACCACGTCTACGGGCCTTCCTTTATCTAGATACGCCACGTCTACGGGCCTTCCTTTATCCAGATACACCACGTCTACGGGCCTTACTTTATCTAGATACACCACGTCTACGGGCCTTCCTTTATCTAGATACACCAAGTCTACGGGCCTTCCTTTATCTAGATACACCAAGTCTACGGGCCTTCCTTTATCTAGATACACCACGTCTACGGACCTTCCTTTATCTAGATACACCACGTCTACGGACCTTCCTTTATCTAGATACACCACATCTACGGGCCTTCCTTTATCTAGATACACCACATCTACGGGCCTTCCTTTATCTAGATACACCACATCTACGGGCCTTCCTTTATCTAGATTGCAACTCACCTCATAGAAGGTTAGTAGATTGGTTTGGCAAGAACGATTCTTCATGAATCCATGCTGATTACTGCTAATGATACCGTTCTCATTACTAAAATCTTGTATATAGTCCCTTATCATCCCCTCCAAGACCTTACATACTATTGATGTTAGGCTGACTGGTCTGTAATTCCCAGGGATGGATTTTGGGCCCTTTTTAAATATTGGTGCTACATTGGCTTTTCTCCAATCAGCTGGTACCAGTCCAGTCATTAGACTGTCAGTAAAAATTAGGAACAATGGTCTGGCAATTACTTGACTGAGTTCCCTAAGTCCCCTCGGGTGCAAACCATCTGGTCCGGGTGATTTATTAATGTTAATTTTCACAAGTCTTAATTTTAATTCTGTCCTCTGTTAACCATGGAGGTGCTTCCTGTGATGTGTCATGAGGATAAACACTGCAGTTTTGGTTACTGAACCCCCCCGATTTCTCGTGAAGAATAAATTCAATACCTTCACCATCCCCCTATCCTTTGTAACCAGATGTCCTTCCTCATTCTTTATGGGGCCAATATGGTCCATCTTCCTTTTTTTACTGTTTTACATACTTAAAGAATTTCTTCAGATTTTTTTTTTTCTTCTCTCTCTTCCGCTATGTGTCTTTCATGTTCTATCTTAGCCGTCCTTATTGCACCCTTACATTTCTTGTTGCATTCTTTGTAAAGTCTGCATGCTGATGATGATCTTGTATTTTTTGAAGGCCTTCTCCTTTGCTTTTATTTGCATTTTTACATTGTTAAGAGTTAAGCCATCCAGGACTTTTGTTCGCTCTTTTAAATCTATTACCCAATGGGATGCCTTGGCTAATGCCCTTATTTAATATGCTCTTAAAGCAAACCCATCTCTCCTCCGTGTTCTTTTGTTCCTAAGATTTTATCCCAACTTATGCCTTCTAGTAAGGTTCGTTGTTTAGGGAAGTTGGCTCTTTTGAAATTCAGTGTCTTTGTATTCCCCTTATGTTTCCTATTTGTGTGATTTATACTGAAGCCAATTGACCTGTCATCGCTGTTCCCTAAATTGCCCCCTATTTCAACATCCGTGATCAGTGCTGATGCAATGATTTTTGGCACCCTAGGCAAAACCTAATTTTGCCGCCCCCTTGGCTCCACCCCCTTTGCCCGACACCCATGTATAACCCACCTTTTTTAATTAAGCGCCCATAAATTGCAGCCTCACCAGCGCCCATCAATGAATGTTTGCTTCCATTCATTCAGGAGTCGGGACACAGACACAGTCTTCCACTGCCGCTGCGAGCGTCGGCTGCCTGCTGATGCTGAGATTTAGTTACTTGCTGCAGAGAGTAGGAACACCAGTGGCCGGGCGCCCTAGGAGGCTGCCTAGTTTGCCTAGTGGTAGCACCGACCCTGCCTGTGATTGCTGTTTCCTAAATTGCTCCTCCATCCTACACTGTGTAAGATCTTCCCTCTCCTGCGCTGAGATCTTCCCTCTCCTGCGCTGAGATCTCCCCTCTCCTACGCTGAGATCTCCCCTCTCCTACGCCGAGATCTCCCCTCTCCTACGCCGAGATCTCCCCTCTCCTGCGCCGAGATCTCCCCTCTCCGACGCCGAGATCTCTCCTCTCCTACGCCGAGATCTCCCCTCTCCTGCGCCGAGATCTTCCCTCTCCTACGCCGAGATCTCCCCTCTCCTACGCCGAGATCTCCCCTCTCCTGCGCCGAGATCTTCCCTCTCCTGCGCCGAGATCTTCCCTCTCCTGCGCCGAGATCTCCCTCTCCTACGCCGAGATCTCCCCTCTCCTGCGCCGAGATCTTCCCTCTCCTGCGCCGAGATCTCCCCTCTCCTACGCCGAGATCTTCCCTCTCCTGCGCCGAGATCTCCCCTCTCCGGCGCCGAGATCTTCCCTCTCCTGCGCCGAGATCTTCCCTCTCCTGCGCCGAGATCTCCCCTCTCCGGCGCCGAGATCTTCCCTCTCCTGCGCCGAGATCTTCCCTCTCCTGCGCCGAGATCTCCCCTCTCCAGCGCCGAGATCTTCCCTCTCCTGCGCCGAGATCTTCCCTCTCCTGCGCCGAGATCTCCCCTCTCCGGCGCCGAGATCTTCCCTCTCCTGCGCCGAGATCTTCCCTCTCCTGCGCCGAGATCTCCCCTCTCCGGCGCCGAGATCTCCCCTCTCCGACGCCGAGATCTCCCCTCTCCGACGCCGAGATCTCCCCTCTCCGACGCCGAGATCTCCCCTCTCCGACGCCGAGATCTCCCCTCTCCGACGCCGAGATCTCCCCTCTCCGACGCCGAGATCTCCCCTCTCCGACGCCGAGATCTCCCCTCTCCGACGCCGAGATCTCCCCTCTCCGAGATCTCCCCTCTCCGACGCCGAGATCTCCCCTCTCCGACGCCGAGATCTCCCCTCTCCGACGCCGAGATCTCCCCTCTCCTACGCCGAGATCTCCCCTCTCCTACGCCGAGATCTCTCCTCTCCTACGCCGAGATCTCTCCTCTCCTACGCCGAGATCTCTCCTCTCCTACGCCGAGATCTCTCCTCTCCTACGCCGAGATCTCTCCTCTCCTACGCCGAGATCTCTCCTCTCCTACGCCGAGATCTCTCCTCTCCTACGCCGAGATCTCTCCTCTCCTACGCCGAGATCTCTCCTCTTTCCTATGTTGTGTGAGCTCTCTCCTTTCTTCTACTCAGATCTCCTCCTATTTAGAGCTCTCCTCTCTTCTACTGTATTCTAAGATCTACTCTAAGATCTCATCTCATCGTCTCTTCTAGGGTTTTGTTTTCTCTGTGGGATCTCTTTTCCTCTTTCAGTTTTCCTCCTCTGTTATGGTATCTGTGTGGAATCTTCTTTACTTTTTCATAGGATGTCAGTTGTGTGGATTGTCTCTTCTCCTCCGCTGGTAAACTCCTCCTTTTTTTCTGTCTCCTTTCTTTTGAGTGAGATCTTCCATCGATTTTCTATCCTTTTCATTTTTGCCTCCTATGCCCCTCTCCCTCGTTCATCTCTTTCCTCCTGCGGTTCTCCTCTCTCTTCTTTCTTTCTTTCTCTATTTCAGATCTTTTCCCGGTTGTCTCATGAGTGCCCCCCTCCCCCCACACTCATCTCCAAAGCCCCATCCAGCTTTGTATTCTCAGTTTCTGGCTCCTCTATTTCCAGTCTTTCTTCTCTCCTTCTACTTTCTGTACCATCTTCTTCTCCTCGTGGTGGGACCTCTTCTTCTTCTCCTCGTGGTGGGACCTCTTCTACTTCTCCTCGTGGTGGGACCTCTTCTACTTCTCCTCGTGGTGGGACCTCTTCTACTTCTCCTCGTGGTGGGACCTCTTCTTCTTCTCCTCGTGGTGGGACCTCTTCTTCTTCTCCTCGTGGTGGGACCTCTTCTTCTTCTCCTCGTGGTGGGACCTCTTCTTCTTCTCCTCGTGGTGGGACCTCTTCTTCTCCTCGTGGTGGGACCTCTTCTTCTCCTCGCGGTGGGACCTCTTCTTCTTCTTCTCCTCGTGGTGGGACCTCTTCTTCTTCTCCTCGCGGTGGGACCGCTTCTTCTTCTTCTCCTCGTGGTGGGACCTCTTCTTCTGTTTCCTTTCTTCTCTTGGCCTCTTTTCTCTCTCATTGTCCACAGTTCCATCAACCTTTGTTCATCTCTGCCCCCCCCCCCCCCCACACACACACACATAGATTTACTACTACTTACTAACCTTAGAAAGTTGACTTGGTCGTGTGAGAAACGTTTGTGTGATTTGTAAATGATGCTTTGCTCTGTCCAGTATTGTAATCTAACCACACAATGGCCTTCTCTGCCTCAGCGCCCTGGGATGCCCTCTGGGGCCCGAATGCCTCATCAAGGTGCTCCCATGGGCCCCCCAGGTCCTCCTTTTGGTGGAAGTCCATCAGTTCGTCCTGGAATCCCTCCAACCGTAATGGAACCGACCAGAAAACGATCAGCACCAACCCAGGTTCAACAAAATACGACTCCTCAGGGGCGGAGCCGTAGGTGAGAAAAACATGCTTTATAAGGAAGAAAAAAATTATTTTGTGGAGTTTATTAATATCAATGTTTTTTCTTTCTTAATGCGCAGCGCAAAGAGAAGAAAGATGGCGGATAAGATTCTACCACAGAGGGTAATACCCCCAATATTGTGGGGGATGGGCTTCTCATTCCCGTTAATGCCAAGTGTTGGTTGTTTGTTATTTTTTGTTGTCTAGAAGAGTTATGATTTATACCACCTGCATTTTCTATATGGTACCAGAGAGAAGGCGACATGTAATGTGCCGCCCTGGTCATTGGTGCCCCTTTTATGGACCTCAATCTATTATTTTCCCCTCCCCCCCCCCCCCCCAGATTCGGGAGTTGGTCCCGGAGTCTCAGGCTTACATGGACCTTTTGGCTTTTGAGAGGAAGTTGGACCAAACCATAATGAGGAAACGTGTTGATATCCAGGAAGCCTTGAAGAGACCAATGAAGGTCAGAGGACCACTGACGGTAGATATACAATAACGGGGTATATATGAGTAATATGAAGGGGGATGTACAGAGAGTACATGGGGCCTCCGATACCGCGAGCCGCTGTCATGATACGATCTCTTCTCTCTGTCGCAGCAAAAACGCAAACTACGACTTTACATTTCAAATACGTTTAATCCCGCTAAGCCAGACGCGGATGATTCGGATGGAAGCATTGCCTCATGGGAGTTGCGTGTAGAAGGCAAATTGCTGGATGACGTAAGTGATATTTCTTTATTGTGACCTTTGAAGGATGGCGATGGAGCTCAGCGGGTGTCCAATAGGAGTGATACCCGCTAAGAGCGGCTGTTGGGGAAATCCTCGCCCTCGGTGGTCCACGGGCAGCAGACGTGACCACAGACTTTTCTTAGGAGACTCCAAGGTGTCTCGGAGAAGCTGGAAAGTTTTTTTGTGCCTCCAGCAGTTTCCGGCTTTGTCCCAAGAGGGAGGGAAAAACAGCGGCAAACCAATCGATCGACATCTGGCATTTCACCGGGACAAAGTATAATTGTGAGTGTCCTCCATCCTAATGGTGGCACCTTCCTTCCATGCTGGAGTCCATGCTGGAGGCCATGCTGGAGGCCATCCTATGTAGAGGTCACACCCAACATCTTCACTTTATGAAGCTCACATTGGTTGGACAAAACAGCCATTGGGGCAATTACAAAGGCTTGTCTGGAAGTCTGTCCAGTGATTGGGGGGGGGGAGGGGGTCACAGAACAATCTGTTGTCTTTCCAGTGATTGGGGGGGGGGGGGGGGGTCACAGAACAATCTGTTGTCTGTCCAGTGATTGGGGGAGGGGGTCACAGAACAATCTGTTGTCTGTCCAGTGATTGGGGGGGGTTCATAGAACCATCTGTGATTGGCTGATTCTCTGGATGTGTCTGTTTTCAGCCCAGCAAGATGAAGCGGAAGTTCTCCTCCTTCTTTAAAAGTTTGGTGATTGAGCTGGATAAAGATTTATATGGACCTGACAATCACCTGGTAGAGGTGAGTATCCCGTAAGTCACCTGTCTGGGGGGGGTATCCCGTAAGTCACCTGTCTGGGGGGTATCCCGTGTGTCACCTGTCTGGGGGGGGATATCCTGTGTGTCACCTGTCTGGGGGGGGGATATCCTGTGTGTCACCTGTCTGGGGGGGGGTATCCCGTGTGTCACCTGTCTGGGGGGGGTATCCCGTGTGTCACCTGTCTGGGGGGGGTATCCCGTGTGTCACCTGTCTGGGGGGGGATATCCCGTAAGTCACCTGTCAATCACCTGGTAGAGGTGAGTATCCCGTAAGTCACCTGTCTGGGGGGGGTATCCCGTAAGTCACCTGTCTGGGGGGTATCCCGTGTGTCACCTGTCTGGGGGGGGGGATATCCGGTGTGTCACCTGTCTGGGGGGGGGATATCCTGTGTGTCACCTGTCTGGGGGGGGTATCCCGTGTGTCACCTGTCTGGGGGGGGTATCCCGTGTGTCACCTGTCTGGGGGGGGATATCCCGTGTGTCACCTGTCTGGGGGGGGATATCCCGTGTGTCACCTGTCTGGGGGGGGTATCCCGTGTGTCACCTGTCTGGGGGGGGATATCCCGTGTGTCACCTGTCTGGGGGGGGTATCCCGTGTGTCACCTGTCTGGGGGGGGGGGTATCCCGTGTGTCACCTGTCTGGGGGGGGGGTATCCCGTGTGTCACCTGTCTGGGGGGGGTATCCCGTGTGTCACCTGTCTGGGGGGGGGGGTATCCCGTGTGTCACCTGTCTGGGGGGGGGGTATCCCGTGTGTCACCTGTCTGGGGGGGGGGGGTATCCCGTGTGTCACCTGTCTGGGGGGGGGGGGGGGTATCCCGTGTGTCACCTGTCTGGGGGGGGTGTCCCGTGTGTCACCTGTCTGGGGGGGGGGGGTGTCCCGTGTGTCACCTGTCTGGGGGGGTTGAAGTCTTGCTGTAGGTTGACTCTGGTGATGGTTTTCCTTTCAGTGGCACAGAACTCCGAGCACTCAGGAGACGGATGGCTTCCAGGTGAAGCGCCCTGGAGATGTCAGTGTGCGCTGTACATTACTGCTGATGCTGGACTACCAGGTAATCCGTCTGTCACCCCATGTGACCCCACATACTATAGTACCTACCGATGTACCCTTTCTTCAAACTCTACTTGCTGTTCTGTGTTACGTTATCCCAAATGTCTTGACAAGTGCGATGGAAAGTACTCAGAAAACGGGGTCTGAAGAAGACCTGAAAAGCTAAATGTAAACCAATCACCACACATGGCTTCCACCCATGAGTCCTCAGGGAGCTTATCCCAGTGATAGCCGCTGAAAGCCAAGCTGCTCTGGTTTTATGGACTGATTGGCACACAGCAAATGGATCTATAGTCCAGTCACCCCAACATCAAATATTCTGCATGTAATTGGCCAGGTTGGCTATTAACCTTAACCCCTTCAGTAAGGGGCCTGGCCTCCATGGACATTAGTGATGAGCCAAATGTATCTGGGTTTGGTTCAAGCAGGGTTAGGCGACTAAAGTCCGGGTGCCAAATCTGAACCCCATTGAAGTCAATGGGACCCGAAGATTTAAAAAAAAAAAAACAGTAATGGCCATTTTCTAGGCTAATATGCAATGGATGGTCAAACGGTGCGGGGTCTGGGCACTGCCCCGGGGGGACATGTACCAAAACAATTCTGTGTGGCTGGAGCTGTGATTTTAGTAATGCTTGACCCTGAGGATCTCTTGCATATTCGCCTAGAAAATGGCCATTACTGTTTTTTTTCAACCTTCAGCTCCCATTGACTTCAATGGAGTTCAACTAATTACTGTTTTGTCATGTTCCCGGAACCTACCCTTAAAAGGTCAGCAGCTACAAATGCTGCAGCTGGCGACTTTTAAAATAAGGACACTTACCTGTCCAGGGCGCCCGCGATGACGGCACCCGAAACCTCTTGGGTGCTGCTGCCGCCGCCGCCATCTTCGGTAAGGGAATCGGGAAGTGAAGCCTTGCAGCTTCACAGCCTGGTTCCCTTCTGCGCATGCGCGAGTCGCGCTGCACAATCTGGATGGTCCCTGCTGTCTCTGGGATCCGTATGTTTCTCAGCAGACAGCGGGGGGGGGGGGGGGGGTGAGGCGCGAGTCTATGCCCGGAAGTGGGTGCAAATACCTGTATTATACAGGTATCTGCACCCCCCTCCCCCTGAAAGGTGCCAAATGTGACACCGGAGGGGGGGAGGGTTCCATTTTTGTGTGAACCTCCGCTTTAACTGATTCTAGGTAGTTTGACATCAAGGATGGTTATTTGCACGTTCCCATCTTCCTTCCACTCCAATTCTTCCTGCGTTTTAGTCTGGGCAAGCGGCTCTTCCAGTTTGTTGCTCTTTTCTCTTTGGCCTGTCCATGGTTCCAGGGTCTTCAGAAAAGGGCAAGTCCCTGTCCATGATCTGCTGCATTCTTGGTTCACATTGTGGGGTATCTGAACAATCTGTCCATGCTCTTCATGGAACGTCCAATGAACATTGCAGACTCTGCAGAGCTTTGGATGGATCCTGCCATCGCTTGGAGTATCTAGGCTTAGTCTTGGACACGGCCCAGTACCGAGTCTTCCAGGAAAAACTCTTTTTGCTCTCACCTGGGAACCTTTCAATTCAGAAGTCAGCCCTCTATTCCGTTCTGTGTGAAGGTGCCGGGTCTGATGATGGCCTCCTTCAAGGTGGTTCCATATGCTCAGTTTCAATCCAGGACAACTTTGCCTTCTATCTGCATGGGACAAGCGTAATCCAGTCTCTGACCCTCCCAATGCGCCTGTCTGTCTGGCATGTTGGATTTCCAATCTGGCGCTGGAGTAGGGGAAATCCTTCATCCCAATGTCATGGAAAGGGCTTAGGATGGACACCTGGGAAGGAGTATAAAGGACATCAATAGTCAGGGGGACTTTGCCATTGAGGAAATTGTAGCTTCCCATCAACACTTTGAAACTCTGAGCTATTCCTGACAAGACTCTATTCTGATTACTTGGTAAAATGACATCTGTTAGGTCCTCTGTTTTGTCCTCTGCATCAGCTCCTCTTTCCCTCAACTGGTTGATGGGAAATGATTTAGAGGTTTTCAATGACCAGTCCTTCTGGTTAAAAACAAGGTTTTCAACCTGCTATGGTATGGTATTAATACAATATATGGGAGGGATACTGGGCAATTTTAGCATGTATCCTTGTCCCCTATATTTTGGTACCTGGGATCGTTCTTTTATATTAATACCCGGGATACTGGTACACCTCGTCAGTTGTCCCAATTTCTGGGATCCTGGTACTCGTCAGTTATCCCAATTTATGAGTGAGCTGTGCTATGATTCTCCTGGGATCCTAGACCGGCATCCCAGCTTAATGTCCCTAATCTCCCTATCTCTCGGGACCCGGGATCCTGGTACACCTCGTCAGTAATCCCAATTTCCAGGATCCTGGTACATCTCGTCAGTAATCCCAATAATGTCCCTATCTCTAAGGCAAGCTAATCAAATTAAATTAATCAGTTATGCCTTGAGTTCTATAATGCGACAGGTTATAACATTGACAGAGTAAGCTGTTCAAAAATACTTTGAAAAAGTAATTTTAAAGAAAGCTTACCTGTAATGTACCCCACTTCTGGTACCATCTGTTAGGTTTCCTGTTTTGTCCTCTGCATCAGCTCCTCTTTCCCTCAACTGGACTTTGACGGTCAATGGAAAACTCTCGCCCTTTTCCCCCCTTGACTGTCCGGACAGGCAAAAAAAAGACACCATACACTGTGTGTGGTTGAAAAAAGAATGCTTTTACTTCCCGCTTCACAGAGCATATACAATACACAAAAAGGGGGAAGAATGCAATTGAACAACCAATCACATTCAAGCATTTAAGCATTTTGTTATACAATTCAATATTGATCTGCAAGATTCATAATATTTCTTCCTTCAGACTCCACATCATATTTACTCTAAAAATGTCTCACGCAATATATGTCCTTGATAAGGTTCCCAGTATGTTTTGATAATATAGAAGTACAAAACAGCATACTTGTTATGGGAAGCAGACCCGTTACTAGAAGCCATGAGAACTAAAACTTGTTATGGGAATGTGTGAGTGTGAGAGAAACAGAATTTACAGTGAGTTTCTACAGAAAAACAGAAAAACAACATCTTTGTACAATACTATTAAATCTTAAAGGGTAACTCTACAATTCCCACGTTTCCTTACAACATCAAACATCGGGGAGGTACCAGAAGTCGTGCGTCTCTTCTCTTGGAGGTGTTCCAGGACGTCTGTCACAGGTGAAGGATACCAGGCAGAGACTCCTTGGCATCCAGATTCAACAGCAGAGTGTGTTCATTACCATGACCTGGGATCCTCTTGTCAGTGGTGACTCTGTGGGGTCAGTTCATCTGGATTTATACCTTTCCTGCTTTAAAGATTCTTACACTGGTGCTCTGCAGAATTGAGACCGAGGGTCTTCCAATGATCCTTGTTGCACCAAGCTGGCCCAGGAGGACATGGCACTCCTGCATATTTGAACTGCTGCCAGATTCCTGTGGCCACTTCCAGACCAACCAAACCTTTTGGTCTCAAGGACTGATCCACCATCCTTCCGATTGACTTGGCTTTTGAAGCCCAGGGACTAATGGGATTCCATCGTCCCTATACTCCTAAAAAGCTAGGAAATAAAGTTCATGTAAAGTCTTCCATTGCACCTGGAAGGTTCACTTAGCTTGGGGCAAAGAGAGGAAGTTCCGACCTAGATGGTCTTCCATGGGACATATCCTTTCTTCAGCCAGGTCTAGATCAGCATCAAGGGGCAAATCTCCATCTTGGCTATGCTCTTTCTTTGGCTGCTCGCCTCTCACTTATGCGGGGAGTCGCTCACATTGCACCCCCATATGCTCCCCTGTGATGTGGTGGGATGTCAATCTGGTTCTCAACAAAAGAAAAAAAAAACAGGGAAGAAAAGCCGCACCCCCAGAGGTCACACCTGGAAACGTGCAGCTCCCCAAAATGACTGCAGTGTTTCTGCCATGCTGGAGGAAACCTTAAAACTGAGAACCTGTGAAGGGGAGCCCCCTTTAAAGGTTTTTGTTAGTGTTGCTGTGAAATGTGGGTGGAGCTATGCTTTCAGTGGCTTTTCTATAAGATGATTGGGAAGATGGGATTTTTTACTTTCCTCCTCAAATCCATTTTTCCCTTGGAGTACAGTGCAGGACAATACCCTCTCTGTTACTGTGATTACTCCTATTGAGTGGGAGTGGGAGGGGTTTATGGGGCTGTCCAATCAGCTGAAGGTGGCAGTATGGTGAAGTCGGTGTCTTGTACTCCAAGAAAAGGATTTTACAGTAAAAAATCTGATTTGTATTTAGAAACGTAAACTCAAGGTCCACCCCTTATATATTAGATTCTGAATCTCCCTTCACAACTCCGGGTGTCCTTTATCTTCATTTACCTTCATTTAAAGATCTGTATGTATGAAGCCGTGCCCAGATAGGTGACAGACGATTAGTCCATGTTGGGTATAATTCATACAATTTGCTATCATATACAGTCCTTTAACATCCCCTTCAATATCTTCCCTTTTATAGATAATTATCTTATCAGTTTGTAGTAAACTAGAAAAGACCTCCATCCTTCTTTTTAGGGTGCCAATGCAAAGATTCTCCAAAGCCTAGAAAAGATAGCTTAGACATAAGTGACCTCAGCTCTTTGAGAACTCGTGGATGGAAGCATTTGATGAAGGTGACCTCAGCTCTTTGAGAACTCGTGGATGGAAGCATTTGATGAAAGTGACCTCAGCTCTTTGAGGACTCGTGGATGGAAGCATTTGATGAAGGTGACCTCAGCTCTTTGAGGACTCGTGGATGTAAGCATTTGATGAAGGTGACCTCAGCTCTTTGAGGACTCGTGGATGTAAGCATTTGATGAAGGTGACCTCAGCTCTTTGAGGACTCGTGGATGGAAACATATGATGAAGGTGACCTCAGCTCTTTGAGGACTCGTGGATGGAAACATTTGATGAAAGTGACCTCAGCTCTTTGAGGACTTGTGGATGGAAGCATTCGATGAAGGTGACCTCAGCTCTTTGAGGACTCGTGGATGGAAGCATTTGATGAAGGTGACCTCAGCTCTTTGAGGACTCGTGGATGGAAGCATTTGATGAAGGTGACCTCAGCTCTTTGAGGACTCGTGGATGGAAGCATTTGATGAAGGTGACCTCAGCTCTTTGAGGACTCGTGGATGGAAGCATTTGATGAAGGTGACCTCAGCTCTTTGAGGACTCGTGGATGGAAACATTTGATGAAAGTGACCTCAGCTCTTTGAGGACTTGTGGATGGAAGCATTCGATGAAGGTGACCTCAGCTCTTTGAGGACTCGTGGATGGAAGCATTTGATGAAGGTGACCTCAGCTCTTTGAGGACTCGTGGATGGAAGCATTTGATGAAGGTGACCTCAGCTCTTTGAGGACTCGTGGATGGAAGCATTTGATGAAGGTGACCTCAGATCTTTGAGGACTCGTGGATGGAAACATTTGATGAAAGTGACCTCAGCTCTTTGAGGACTCGTGGATGAAAGCATTTGATGAAGGTGACCTCAGCTCTTTGAGGACTCGTGGATGGAAACATTTAATAAATGTGCTTTCTTCACATTTAACTCTTTTTGGAGCTGTTGTAATTACCGTATATCAGTGCTAAAATAAAATGTATAAACTTCCTCCTAGCATCTTGTCACACTTTGAAAATGTATCATTGGAAGACCCAGACGAAGCGCAGGGAATCTGTATAATATGTATTCACATTTCGTGTCCTCAACTACTTTTCCTAGTCTAGAATGTGGCTGCATTTTATCTTTGGCCATCTTTTACCTTCAGTGTGTCTTCTGTCTACTGACCAGAGTAGTGGCCTCATCTACTGGTTAACTTCATGTCTCCTTCTCCTCACAGCCACCGCAGTTTAAGCTGGACCCTCGTCTCGCCCGTCTGCTGGGAATCCACACTCAGACGCGAGCCATCATTATCCAGGCACTCTGGCAATATATCAAGACCAATAAACTCCAGGACTGCCATGACAAGGAATATATCACCGGGGACAAATATTTCCAGCAGGTCAGTCCGTCCTCCCCCTTCCCGATACATTTCATGGGTTCCCGAAACCAGCACAACCATTACCACAGAGCCGGATCCAATATGTCTACATGGAATAACACTGGCCAACTGTGTGCCATAAAGCACCTACACTGCACCCCCCTACACCGATCGCACCCCCTACACCGATCGCACCCCCTACACCGATCGCACCCCCTACACCGATCGCACCTCCGACACCGATCGCACCTCCGACATCGATCGCACCCCCTACACCGATCGCCTCCCCTACACCGAAACCAGCACAACCATAACATTACCACAGAGCCGGATCCAATATGTCTACATGGAATAACACTGGCCAACTGTGTGCCATAAAGAAGCAGACAGAACACCGAGGATACACTGCACCCCCCGACACCGATCGCACCCCCTACACCCATCGCACCCCCGACACGATCGCACCTCCGACACCGATCGCACCCCCTACACGGATCGCACCCCCTACACGGATCGCACCCCCTACACGGATCGCACCCCCTACACGGATCGCACCCCCTACACGGATCGCACCTCCGACACGGATCGCACCCCCTACACCGATCGCACCACCCGACACCGATCGCACCCCCTACACCCATCGCACCCCCTACACCCATCGCACCCCCTACACCCATCGCACCCCCTACACCGATCGCATCTCCTACACCCATCACACCTTCTATACCCATCGCACCCCCGACACCGATCGCATCCCCCTACACCCATCGCACCTCCGACACCGATCGCCTCCCCTACACCGAAACCAGCACAACCATAACAGAGCCGGATCCAATATGTCTACATGGAATAACACTGGCCAACTGTGTGCCATAAAGCACCTACACTGCACCCCCCTACACCGATCGCACCCCCTACACCCATCGCACCTCCGACACCGATCGCCTCCCCTACACCGAAACCAGCACAACCATAACATTACCACAGAGCCGGATCCAATATGTCTACATGGAATAAAACTGGCCAACTGTGTGCCATAAAGAAGCAGACAGAACACCGAGGATACACTGCACCCCCCCTACACCCATCGCACCCCCGACACCGATCGCACCACCCGACACCGATCGCACCTCCGACACCGATCGCACCCACTACACCGATCACACCCCCTACACCCATCGCACCCCCGACACCGCACCCCCCTACACCCATCGCACCTCCGACACCGATCTCCTCCCCTACACCGAAACCAGCACAACCATAACAGAGCCGGATCCAATATGTCTGCATGGAATAAAACTGGCCAACTGTGTGCCATAAAGCAGCAGACAGAACACTGAGGATACACTGCACCTCCGACACCGATCGCACCCCCCTACACCCATCGCACCCCTTACACCGATCGCACCCCCTACACCCATCGCACCCCCTACACCCATCGCACCCCCTACACCCATCGCACCCCCTACACCCATCGCACCCCTGACACCGATCGCACCCCCGACACCGATCGCACCCCCGACACCGATCGCACCCCCGACACCGATCGCACCCCCGACACCGATCGCACCCCCGACACCCATCGCACCCCCTACACCCATCGCACCCCCTACACCCATCGCACCCCCTACACCCATCGCACCCCCTACACCCATCGCACCCCCGACAGCGATTGCACCCCCTACACCAATAACATCGTAGAAAAATATGTTTTTAGTAAATACGTTTACGTTTGACAGTTACAGATGTTTCTCTTTTTTCTATATTTTTCCAGATATTTGACTGTCCACGTCTGAAGTTCTCTGAGATTCCCCAAAGACTGACAAACTTGCTCCTTCCTCCGGACCCCATAGTTATCAATCATGTGATCAGGTGAGTTTCCTGCATGTTAGGCTTCCTTCTCTGGGAGAATAGCTGAGCGCTTACATAGTTCCATACATACTGAAGAAGTGGATTCTGGAGAGCCGCACTCCGATAAAACCCTTTATTGTAATGAATAGTCAACGTTCATTTAACAACAGAAGCAGGACAAACAGCTGACGCGTTTCACAACATCATTGTTGCTTAGTCATAGTTACATCGATAAAAAGTCCCTCCTATGTGTGTGATTATATGTCAGTATTACATTGTATATCCCTGTATGTTGCCGTCGTTCAGGTGATTATCTAATAGTTTCTTGACAACGATCGATGCCCCCCGCTGAGACCACCACCTGTGGAAGGGAATTTCTTGCCGCTCTTACAGTAAAGAACCCTCTACATAGTTTAAGGTTAAACCTCTTTTCTTCTAATTTTAATGAGTGGCCACGTGTCTTGTTTATCTCTGGAGTTGATCCCCTTTTTAATGCCAATATTCTGTTTGCTTTCTTAGCAGCAGCTTGGCATTGCTGAGCCCATCATCTACTAGGACCCCCAGGTCCTTCTCCATCCTAGATCCCCCCAGAGGTTCTCCCCCCAGTCCATAGATCGCATTCAGATTTTTGCCACCCAAATACATTATTTTACATTTTTCTACATTGAACCTCATTTGCCATGCAGTTGCCCCTCCCCCCATTCATTTGTTCAGATCTTCTTGGAAGGTTTCCACATCCTGCGGAGAAGTTATTGCCCTGCTTAGCTTAGTATCGTCCGCAAATACAGAGATTGTTTCCCCCATCCCCATCCTCCAGGTCATCTATCAACAAATGAAATAGGATTGGTCCCAGAACAGAACCCTGGGGGACCCCACTACCCACCCCCAACCATTCCGAGGACTCCCCACCCCCGACCATTCCGAGTACTCCCCATTTATCACCACCCTCTAAACTCACCCTTGTAGCCAGTTTTCAATCCATGTACTCACCCTATGGTCCATGCCAACGCACCTTATTTTGTACAGTAAACGTTTATGGGAAACTGTGTCAAATGCTTTTGTAAAATCCAGATACACCACGTCTACGGGCCTTCCTTTATCTAGATACACCACGTCTACGGGCCTTCCTTTATCTAGATACACCACGTCTACTGGCCTTCCTTTATCTAGATACACCATGTCTACGGGCCTTCCTTTATCTAGATACACCACATCTATGGGCCTTCCTTTATCTAGATACACCATGTCTACGGGCCTTCCTTTATCTAGATACACCACATCTATGGTCCTTCCTTTATCTAGATACACCACGTCTATGGTCCTTCCTTTATCTAGATACACCATGTCTACGGGCCTTCCTTTATCTAGATACACCACATCTATGGTCCTTCCTTTATCTAGATACACCACATCTATGGGCCTTCCTTTATCTAGATACACCATGTCTACGGGCCTTCCTTTATCTAGATACACCACATCTATGGGCCTTCCTTTATTTAGATACACCACATCTACGGCCTTCCTTTATCCAGATACACCACGTCTACGGGCCTTCCTTTATCTAGATACACCACGTCTACGGGCCTTCCTTTATTTAGACCCTCTGCCTCACCCACAAATGTACACAAGGAAATGCGCCTCAATACCTTTGTGAGAAAATAGAAAAATACATACCAAATCGCAGCCTCCGATCAACAAACCAAAATCGCCTTCTCATCCCAAAAGCCCGATACAAATCGAAGGGAGAACGAAGATTCGCAGTACAGGGACCCCGGCTATGGAATGCTCTACCAAACAACATCCGCATGGAAGAAAACCATCAGGCCTTCAGGAAAAAACTCAAGACCCACCTCTTCTAAACATGGCATCCCAACATGAGCAGTCAAGCGCCTCGAGGCGATTCAGTTCGCAGTTGCAGCGCTATACAAATCATTCATTCATCATTCATTCATTCAGATACACCACATCTACGGCCTTCCTTTATCCAGATACACCACTTCTACGGGGCTTCCTTTATCTAGATGGCAACTCACCTCCTCATAGAAGGTTAATAGATTGGTTTGGCAAGAACGATTCTTCATGAATCCATGCTGATTACTGCTAATGATATCGTTCTCATTACTAAAATCTTGTATATAGTCCCTTATCATCCCCTCCAAGAGTTTACATACTATTGATGTTAGGCTGACTGGTCTGTAATTCCCAGGGATGGATTTTTGGCCCTTTTTAAATATTGGTGCTACATTGGCTTTTCTCCAATCTGGTACCATTCCAGTCAGTAGACTGTCAGTGAAAATTAGGAACAATGGTCTGGCAATTACTTGACTTAGTTCACTAAGTACCCTCGGGTGCAAGCCATCTGGTCCCGGTGATTTATTAATGTTAAGTTTCCTAATTGTAATTCTGTCCTCGGTTAGCCATGGAGGGGCTTCCTGTGATGTGTCATGAGGATAAACACTTCAGTTTTGGTTACTGAAGCCCCCCGATTCCCTCGTGAAGAATAAATTCAATACCTTCACCATCCCCCCATCCTTTGTAATCAGATGTCCTTCCTCCTCCTTTATGGGGCCAATATGGTCTGTCCTCCCTTTTTTACTGTTTACATACTTAAAGAATTTCTTGGCTGTTTAAAATATTGAGGAAATGGAATTGTGGACCGAAATTTCTTAATCTACTGAGGGCTTTATATTCAAATCCGTCGGCTAATATTATTGGGTATGGTCGTACATCGGACCTTTTTGCAAATCCGGAGAGGAACTAGGCAGGGATGTCCTCTGTCGCCACTCTGGCAATAGCTATTCGATCTAACCCCAATATCCACGGTATTGAAAGTGGCAGCAAAATGCATAAATGTGGCCTATTTGCTGATGACACGCGCGGATCCTATCGCAACCTTATCCAATTTATTTGCCTTATTGTCCGATTTCAGAACCATTTCTGGATTGAAGATAAATCAACTAAAATCGGAGGCTCTAAATATAAATCTCGTGGTCTTAGACTCTATGCGGCCCTTCTTCTCATTCAGGTGCTCCCGTATCTTGGAGTTAAACTGACTTCTGACATTGCTACATTGTATCTGAGGAATTACACTCCTCTTTATGACTCCACAGAACGTGACCTGAAAACGTGGCAAACCCACAATATTTCCTGGATGGGTAGTATAGCGGCCGTTAAAATTACGGTTCTCCCTCGAATACTTTACTATTTTAGGTCCCTTCCGATTCTAGTGCCTCCTATTTTCTTCCGGAAGTTACATTTCCTGATCTATAAATTTAATTTGGAACAAGGGAGGGTATCGGGTGGCGTGCTTTACCCAGTATAGGTCTAAATGGCAAGGTGGGCTGTGAGTTCTGCATTTCCTGCGATGCTATAGAGCGGCACAATTGGTCCAGCTATACCAAATTTTTAATGAAAGATATAGACTTGACTGGGTTCACCTGGAGACACAGTTTAGCTCCACCATTTGCTTGGATCTCCTTTATGTGGCTCCCTGCAAAGGAGCGTCGGGCGGTGTTGAGCCCCTCTTTATCCCACTCCTTGCGTTTGTGGGACACAGCGTGTAAATTATATCCCTTAAAATCCCCCCATTTGCCAGTGGCTCCACTATTCAACAATCCTCATTTCATCCGAGACCAACAGAGGACCCAATTCACCTGGTGGGTCAACAAGGGGGCTTTACAGAATGGCTCACTTTATAGATCATACGGGGATAAGACAGCCCAACTACTTTAAGGAAACGTTAGAAATGCCCCCCACGGAGGCATATCGTCTATGCCAAATGATACACTTCCTACGAACCTTAATAAGAGATGAGGTAGATATTACCACTAGGACCCTGTTTGAGAACAGATATGTGAGAGGGCCAGATTCCCGGGGAGGGATTACTGAATTATATACCATGTTCAACAATCAGGGTACCAAACCCTCCTACCAAACGGCATGGGAGGCAGACTTTGGGGAGATAGTTGAGGAGGAGGTGTGGAGGAAATGGTCGACCATGGTGCATACTCAACACCTCATTGGTGGAGGCGAATTATAAATTTCTATCGCGCTGGTACCTTGTTCCTACAAGGCTAGCAAAATGATACCCTGGTACTTCACCCCTATGCTTTCGGGGATGTGGACAGGAAGGAGATATGTACCATGTCTGGTGGTCTTGCCCGAAGGTCCGACGTTTCTGGATTAGGATGTTGAACCTAATCTACTCAGTGACCAGACAAAATCTACCTAGAAGGGCCAAAACGGGGTTGTTTAGTGATTTCCCGGAGAAGATCTCCAGGCATCTGCAAACTCTCATATTCTTCATTCTTTTAGCGACTAAAATAACTATTGCACATGCATGGAAATCGCCTGTAATCAATATTGCCCTGGTGAAACACAAGATATCATGATCAATGAAAAGCTGACTAGTATTCAACGAGATAAGCAAATTAGGTTTGAAAAAGTATGGAACCCCTGGATTGCTCATCTCCAGGCTCCTTGAGGGCGTGGCTATTTTGTGAGGGGAAACCCAGGGTGAAGGGACCCACCCAACCCTACTCTTTTCTGATTCTTTCCCTACCCCCCTTTAAAACTTTTTCTTTTTTAATTTTCTTGCTATCGGCTCTGTAAAATTTTCAGTAAAATGCTGCCAGGGGACAGTAAAGTCTCCCCAAATACACTATATTCTTGATTTATTATGTTTTAGGGATGTTTACCGGGTAAGGGACTCTTATCTTATTGGATAACGCATCCTTGTTGTAACTATTTCATGACGATTATTTGAACGTAAGCGTCTGTATGATGACTTAAACTTGTAATAAAAACCATTGAAACAAAAAAGAATTTCTTGGGATTTGTTTTGCTCTCCTCCGCTATGTGTCTTTCATGTTCTATCTTAGCCGTCCTTATTGCACCCTTACATTTCTTGTTGCATTCTTTGTAAAGTCTGCATGCTGATGATGATCCCTCAACCTTGTATTTTTTTAAGGCCTTCTCCTTTGCTTTTATATGCATTTTAATACCTAATACCCTTATTTATTATGCTCTTAAAGCAAACCCATCTCTCCTCCGTGTTCTTTGTTTCTAAGATTTTATACCATATTTATATCTTCTAGTAAGTTTCGTAGTTTAGGGAAGTTGGCTCTTTTGAAATTCAGTGTTTCCTATTATTATGTTTCCTATTTGTGTGATTTATACGGAAGCCAATTGACCTGTGATCGCTGTTCCCTAAATTGCCCCGTATTTCCACATCCGTGATCAGGTCTGTATTGTTGGTAATCAGTAGATCCAGTAACGCTTTATTTCTAGTTGGTGCGTCTACCATCTGACCCATAAAATTGTCCTGCAAGACATTTAGGAACTGGCGAGCCTTAGATGAATGCACGGTTCCCTCCTCATTTAGGTGCAGTCCGTTCCTTCTATAGTACTGGTGATCGACTGAGAAGTCGTCCCAGTCCTCCAGGAATCCAAACTCCTCCTTACTACACCAGCTCCTTAGCCACTTGTTTACTTCCCTAATCTCCCTCTGCCTTTCTGGTGTGGCTCGATGTACCGGTAGTTTTCCTGAGAATACCACCTTGGAGGTCCTTTTCCTCAATTTAGCTCCCAAGTCCCTAAAATCGTTCTTTAGGACACTCCATCTGCCTCTGACTTTGTCATTGGTGCCAACGTGCACCATGACAGCCAGGTCTTCCCCAGCATCTCCCAGTATTATGTGCACCAGATCCGTGATGTGCCGAACCTGAGAGCCGGTAGACAACATACTGTTCGGCACTTCAGGTCTTGGTTACAGATTGCCCTCTCTGTCCTTCTAAGAATTGAGTTCCCTACTTGTTCAATAACTGTAAGAGGACTGAAAATGCTGGAGGTGAGACACAAACATCCCCTCCCCCAAGCTACATGGCCCGGGACCACACTGTCATGTAGTTCTATATGGTGTTGGGGAGGAGATCTCTGGGCAAAGCTGTTTGTTGGCCTACAGAAGTTGGTCATGTTTCCATGTGGTTCCTCGCCTCATAGTCCTCTCTGTTACTGATTTGGAGGGGCTTTTCTAAACTCTCTGTCCTCCTCCTCAGGTGTCCTTCGTTTTGGTTTGATGTGGTTTGACCTCTATAATAAATGTGTTGACTACCAGAAATGTTCTACTACATTAAACCTTTCATCCAACCTCCACTTTCATACGTTGGTTATTTGATGTAAAGGAAAGGTTAAGATGTTTTTTCACTAATGGGTTCATCCAGTTGTTTGTTGTGTCTTTAATTCTTCATGGTCGGTGTCTCTGGGCATTGCAGGATTCGATCCATTGTGTTATCTTTGAAAGTTGGGGGGGGGGGGTATGTCTGTAGATCTCAGGACACTTCCCCAGATATCTGTCATATGTTGTTGATGTCTGTGCAGTGTGGATCCCACCGACCAAAAGAAAACCGCATGTTATGACATTGATGTGGAGGTAGAGGATCCTCTGAAGGGCCAGATGAGCAGTTTTCTGCTGTCTACAGCAAACCAACAGGAGATCTCGGCACTGGACAACAAGGTAGGGCTGCTGGGATGAGATGTAGATCCTAGTATAGAGAATTGGATGACCATTGGGGCACTTTGCCTCCCACTGATACTAGACCCTATTTTTCCCACTGACACCAACAGAGGGGCACTATTCCTCCCACTGACACCAAGGATGGGAAACTTACTACCCCGATGCCAAAGACGCATTGTTTACTCCCACTGACGCAAGGACAATTTCTACTCCCAATGGCTACAGTCTGCCCCCCTAAAGTTTAAAGGACCTTAAACTGGCCCCTTGTTCAGAAAGCTTGGAGACCCATAGAGAAATAACCAATAGGATTCTGACAGAAGGTTCAACCCTTCCTAACCCTTAACCCAAATAATTTCCGAGCCCCCCCAAACTTTCAAACCACTTCTAACCCCTCCCAACACTTCACAAACCCTGCCAACCCCAACATTTCCTAACCCGGACACATTCCAAACCTGACACTTCCCAACTCCAATACTTCCAAACTCCTCCCAATCCCAAGACTTCCCAACCCCAACACTTCCCAACTTTAACACTTCCAAACCATCCCAACCCAAACGCTTCCAAACCACTCCTAACTTCTCCCAACACTTCACAAACCCTCCCAACCCAAACACTTCCCGAAATCTCCTAACCATGACGCATTCCAAACCCGACACTTCCCAACCCCTCCCAACACTTCTAAACAATCCCAACCCCAATGTATCCCAACTCCTCCCAACCCCTCTCAAACCAACACTTCCAAACTATCCCTACTCCAACGCTTCCAAACTGTCCCAACCCCAACACTTCCCAACTCAAATGCTTCCAAACCATCCCAACAATTCCAAACTGTTAACAACCCCAACACTTTCCAACTCCTCACAACTCAAACACTTCCAAACCACCCCAACCTTAACACTTCCCAACACTTTCCAATTCCTCTCAACCCCAACACTTTCCAACTCTGTTACTATTAGTTCCTCCTTTTGGGGAGATTTACTCATACTTCCTGTATTGTTTTATGCCTATCAAATAACCAGGAAGTGAGGAGATGTCTCCCAAATGGGGACACAGTAAAAAGTTGACTGAGGTTCTAACTCTTCCTCTCCCTATCCAAAACCATCCAACCATTGTTGCATACTCATTCTTCCTAGTCTGTGTAATAGGGGGCATGGCAGGGGTGTTGTCCTTTGTCTGCATACATTGTGCTGAACGGTGTCCCTCCTCCCCATCTCTGAAAGTTGGGAATTACGGAGGTGAAACATTCACTAGACGCCATCATGGTCCTGGTGTGTCCTCAGGGATGATATCCGTTTCCACCAGCTGAAATATCATTGGACTTGTGATGGTTCTAGTCTGATTCCTATCTGATTTCTTCATCTCTAGATCCATGAAACCATTGAATCCATCAACCAACTGAAAATTCAGCGAGATTTCATGTTAAGCTTTTCTAGAGATCCAAAAGGATATATCCAAGATTGGCTTCTGTCCCAGAGCCGAGACCTCAAAGTAAGAGAACAAAGTGTTGTCCACCTGACCTCCATTATGACTGCTCCACCTATCACAATGTGTGACTCCGCTTATCACACTGTTGAACCCCACTTCCTCTATTCTCTTTCTAGATCATGACTGATGTCGTGGGGAATCCAGAACAGGAACGGAGAGCCGACTTCTACCAGGAACCCTGGTCACAGGAGGCGGTCAGCCGCTACTTCTACTGTAAGGTGAGATGTCCTAATCCTATGGTGGCCCCCTATGTGCAGAAGAATCAAAACTTTGTCCAAAATGTCACTATGAGAAAATCTATTCCAAGAGACTGGAACGCATCTGCACATACTGGCCCCTCCACTGCTGTCCGAATCAAAATGTCCATTAGAGCCTGTGTACCTATAGAGGAAGTTCATCAGGGCCTTCTCCATGTAGCTTGTGTACCTATAGAGGAAGTTCAGCAGGACCTTCTCCATGTAGCTTGTGTACCTATAGAGGAAGTTCAGCAGGGCCTTCTCCATGTAGCTTGTGCACCTATAGAGGAAGTTCATCAGGGCCTTCTCCATGTAGCTTGTGTACCTATAGAGGAAGTTCATCAGGAACGTCTCCATGTAGCTTGTGTACCTATAGAGGAAGTTCATCATGGCGTCTCCATATAATGTTTACTACACTGTAGATAAAAGAAGGGTTCTAAGATGATGTTTTGTCATATATCTTACACATTGATGGCTCTCGAAACTTCTTCTCCCCCAAAACACTGCTCAGTTTAGGGCTGAACAGTGACCCCAAACTTCTTAGCATGGAATCTATAGGCTGTTTGGTAGGTTTCCATGGAAGGACTCACCCTACTGTCATCTCTTTCAGATCCAGCAGAGAAGACAAGAATTGGAGCAATCTCTGGGGGTTCGAAACACATAATTCCAGAACCGCTTGTCCCAGTATTGGAGTCCTTTATGGCCCTCACTCCTGACCAATCCACAAAGGACAAGTACCACCGACTTCCTGATGTCGCCTCGTCCCGGGCTCTCTGCATGCCTCTCTCTCCTCTCTTTCCAACACTTTACTCCCAAGAGACATTCTCACCGATACAATGCTTGAGCTGCCTGAGAAGTGCCAATCCATGTTCTAGAAGTATTACTGACCATTGTGTCCGGAATCTCCGCACCAAACCCACAATGCATCGGACTTAGCCAGAGCTGCGAGGACGAGGAAGGGACCTTTCCGTTCGGGGTCCTCCAGGCGGGTTGTCCCCCCCCCCCCCCCCCCCCCAGGCAGGATACCCTTTTCAGTATTATTTTTTTTTGTATACAGGGACAGCAGCTTCATGTCCCCCCCACATAGCTGACGAGAAATGAAGGGACTCGCGTCACGTTTTTCTACATCAGAAGAGATTTCCGTTTTTACTTTTGTATAAAAAAAAATACAATTTGCTTTATAGAAGAATTTCTTTCCACTCCTGAAATCTGGCTGGAAGATTTCCCAAATAATCCCCATCCCCCGATACCTGGGGTGAGATTCCGAGAACCGGGGCAGCCTGGTAATGGGGAGACCCGTCTGCTTAGAGGAACCAATAACCAAGGGACAATCCCCGGGACATGTTCTGATATATGAAGACGATCGCTCTCGTAGTCAACATTCCTGAGTCAACGCTCAATCTGTTTATAATTGCCCAAAGATATGATCCAAAGCCAAAAGGCTCCGCCACAAGTCACTCCTCCCCCACCAGCATAAAGACCCAAATGATGTAAATCAGACCCAAAAAGCTCTGCCCAAGTCACCCCCTCCCCCCACTGAACACAAACCCTAATAATAAAGATCCGATCCAAACCCAAAACGCTCCGCCCGAGTCACCCTCCCCAACGTAAAGACCAAAATTATGCAATACAGACCCAAAAAGCTCTTTCATAGCCCCCCATCCCCCCCCGCCCTAGTGGGCGAGCTTATTCCATGTCTCTCTGGGTTTCCCGGCCATGTGGGTGAGTGGTCAGCACAGGGTGGGTTAGTGGGGCTGTTAGTTAGTACTGTGCAGATAGATAGGACTGTGGTTACCAGTGTAGCTGCTATGTGTGTAGAGTCACTAAGTGACATTGAAATAAATTCATTTCTACCAACGTGTCCGACTCCATTGTATGAGAGACAGGGGCGGGATTTCTGTATAGCCCATGTAGGCAGCGGCCTAGGGAGACACGGCCACCTGCACATCACCCTGAACTGACTGGGAAAGTTCCATTCCAGGCCTAGTGACGCAGAGCGGCCGCTATCAGCCTTATCCTGTTTGATAGTAAAGTTAGCCGATGGGGGTAAGAAGGGGCAGCATGAGACACTCGGCCTGGAAGGGAAGGAAATGTCAGTCTGAGAGTTGATTATCAAACCCTGAGCACTCTGGTCTGGGGTGTCATTTCTGATTACATATTAAGAGGTTCAACATTGGCAGTTCAGGGCCATTGGGTTATACTGCCACCTTCCAGAGGCCGGACAATGGCTGTTGGGTTCCTTTTTTGTTGGCAGTGTCCTCGGAGAATGGACTTCTTCTCTCCAGAAACAAACCCGATCCTCACTTCCTTCTCCTTTTTAGTTCCATAAAGATTTATTGAAAAATATAAAGGTGAGTTCACATAATATAATAAATATGAGCAAATGGTGAGAAGAATCGGAGCAGAATCTGAGACATCAGAACCGGCATATGAAAGATCATTACCACCATCATTATCACCACCATCACCCTCATTATGATCATCATCGCCGCCATCATTACCATTATCACCACCATCGTGATCATCATTACCATTATCGCCACCATCACTATGATCATCATCGCCGCCATCATCACTACCACCATCACCCTTATCATGATCATCATCATTAACATTACCATTATCGCCACCATCACCCTCATTATGATCATTATTACCACCATCGTCATCACTACCACCATCATTATCATCACGATCATCATTATCACCGCCATCGTCGTCATCATCACTACCACCATCACCCTCATGATCATTACCATTATCACCACCATCACCCTCATTATGATCATCATCGCTGCCATCATTACCATTATCACCACCATCGTTGTCATCATCATTACCATTATCACCACCATCACCCTCATTATGATCATCATCGCTGCCATCATTACCATTATCACCACCATGGTCGTCATCATCACTACCACCATCACCCTCATTATGATCATCATTACCATTAACACCACCATCATTACCATTATCGCCACCATCACCCTCATTATGATCATCGCCGCCATCATCATTACCATCACTACCACCGCCATCATCATTACCATTATCACCACCATCGTCGTCGTCATGATTACCATTATCACCACCCTCATTATGATCATTATCACCACCATCATCACCCTCATTATGATCATCATCACTCCCATCATCATCACCATAAAGACAGACAAAATGCCAGTGCTCAGGATATATTTATGGGTCACAGACAAGGAATGGCAACAATAATAGTGAAAAGTCCAATGGAGATTGGGTGATGTGTCTATAAAAATGATGATGGGTCTTGGGGGTGAAACGCACTCAGGTCTAAGCTCTTCTCAGGAGTGAAGCCAACACTGAATACAACGTAAGGGAAGACAGAAAAGCACCTCTGAGTGCAATGTTTATTGTACAGTAATAAAAATAATCCAACACTTACATGGAGATAAGTAAAGATGTACACATGGGAAACAAGGTAACCCGGGATCGTCTACAGCGCCTCCTGTAGCAGAGAGTGATCACTTGACAAAGGAGCGCGCATGCTCTGAAACGCGTTGTGGTTTCCCTTACACGCCGGCGGCATCACTCTCCGAGCTGAACATGTCATCTTCACCCAGCTACCTACAGGACTAGCCGGCTTCCTTCCTGGGTAATCTGTTGGCTCCCTGCTCATATTGGAGGCGCTGTAGACGATCCCGGGTTACCTTGTTTCCCATGAGTACATCTTTACTTACCTCCATGTAAGGGTTGGATTATTTTTATTACTGTACAATAAACATTGCACTCAGAGGTGCTTTTCTGTCTTCCCCATCATCATCACCACGACCATCATCATCATCACCACCACCATGACCATCATCATCACCATGGCCACCATCATCATCACCATGACCATCATCATCACCACCATGACCATCATCATCACCACCACCATGACCATCATCATCACTATGGCCACCATCATCATCACCATGACCATCATCATCACCACCATGGTCACCATCATCATCACCATGGCCACCATCATCCTCACCACCATGGCGACCATCATCATCATCACCACCACCACCATGACCATCATCATCACTATGACCATCATCATCATCACCACGACCATCATCATCATCACCACCATGGCCACCATCATCATCATCACCATGGCCACCATCATCATCACCACCATGGCCACCATCATCATCATCATCACGACCACCACCACCATGACCATCATCATCATCACCACGACCATCATCATCATCACCATGGCCACCATCATCATCACCACCATGGCCACCATCATCATCATCATCATCACCACCACCATGACCATCATCATCATCACCACGACCATCATCATCATCACCATGGCCACCATCATCATCACCACCATGGCCACCATCATCATCATCACCACCACCATGACCATCATCATCATCACCACGACCATCATCATCATCACCATGGCCACCATCATCCTCACCACCATGGCGACCACCATCATCATCATCACCACCACCACCATGACCATCATCATCACTATGACCATCATCATCATCACCACGACCATCATCATCACCACCATGGCCACCATCATCATCATCATCACCATGGCCACCATCATCATCACCACCATGGCCACCATCATCATCATCATCACCACCACCACCACCACGACCACCACCACCATGACCATCATCATCATCACCATGACCATCATCATCATCACCATGGCCACCATCATCATCACCACCATGGCCACCATCATCATCATCACCATCATCACGACCACCACCATCATCACTGAGAATCACAGATAAAGAACATTAAGCCTTCTTGTATTAAGACTGTGTCATACCCCGAGAAGCCAATCACAGAACATTCATAACACAACTTTCCAGTAGAGGGCGGTCAGGAGCCTCATACTGGATGAATCACGCAATCTGTTCCCCATAAAGGAAAGTTATTTCTGATGAAAACATCGGATGTGACCTTCATCTGCCGGTTACAAATGATTCATCGCTTCTCCTTTTTATTGCTGGAAAGCCGAGTTCATTCTGACGTCAAATTTCTATTTAGTTTTAGCCTCAAGCTGGACACACACTATACAATCTTCTTTAGATTTACCAAAACTGTATAATATGAGGTCACAACTTGTGTGTTTCATCAGGCCGGCCCTTCTACTACATGGCTGAAGGAAATCCAACAGCAAAAGTTGTAGAATTTGTATCCAGCTTTTAGTCTTTTTACTAAAATGTCATTTTCGTTTTTTTTAATTTATTTTTTCACAAGAAAAAGGTTTATTGAAATCTGTACATTACAGTCGATGGACAGGCACAGTGTGGAACGTTTACATTACACTGGGGATTACCACATAAAACTATTTGCTGATATTCAGAGGGGAGCGAAGCCCCTAAATGACATTTTCATTTTATGGGTTTATAGTGACCGGGGCCACAACTACCGGCTGGGAGCTGCTGGAGGAACTGCCACGACAATTCCCACCAATCCTCAGCACCGGTGTGAATGTTACATCGAAAAAGACACAAGTCCAACCTATGTGTGTGATTATATGTCAGTATTACATTCTGTATGTTGTCGTTCAGGCAGGGCCGGTGCTAGCACTAGGCAAACTAGACAGCTGCCTAGGGCACCCGGCCACTGGTGTTCCTACTCTCTTCTCTCTAAGTCTCAGCATTAGCAGAGAGCCGCCGCTCCGGTCATACATAGGGGGGTTGATTTACTAAAACTGAGTGCAAAATCTGGTGGAGCTCTGCATAGAAACCAATCAAGCTCCAGGTTTTATTGTTAAAGCTTCATTGAACAAGCTGAAGTTAGAAGCTGATTGGCCGCCATTTACAGCTGCACCAGCTTTTGCACTCAACCCCATGAAGTCAGAGGCGCGGTGTCTGTGTCCCGAATCCCGAATGAATGGAAGCAAGCAAACATTCATTGATGGGCACTTCATTAAAAAGGTGGGGTATACATGGGAGGGCAAAGGGGGGTGCGGCTAAAAGAGGTTTCGCTTAGGGTGTCAAGAATTCTTACACCAGCCCTGCATTCAGGTGATTAATAGTTTCTTGAAACAATCGATGCCCCCGGCTGAGACCACCGCCTGTGGAAGGGAATTCCACATCCTTGCCGCTCTTACAGTAAAGAACCCTCTACATAGTTTAAGGTTAAACCTCTTTTCTTCTAATTTTAATGAGTGGCCACGTGTCTTGTTACTCCCTTCTGCAAAAAACTTTTCTCCCTATTGTGGGGTCACCAGTCCGGTATTTCTGTATTGTGGGGTCACCAGTCCAGTATTTATATATTGTGGGGTCACCAGTCCGGTATTTATATATTGTGGGGTCACCAGTCCGGTATTTATATATTGTGGGGTCACCAGTCCGGTATTTCTGTATTGTGGGGTCACCAGTCCGGTATTTATATATTGTGGGGTCACCAGTCCGGTATTTATATATTGTGGGGTCACCAGTCCGGTATTTATATATTGTGGGGTCACCAGTCCGGTATTTATACAGTGAAATCATATCCCCTCTCAAGCGTCTCTTCTCCAGAGAGAATAAGTTCAGAGCTCACAACCTTTCCTCATAACTAATATCCTCCAGACACTTTATTAGCTTTGTTGCCCTTCTTTGTAGTCGCTCCATTTCCAGTACATCCTTCCTGAGGACTGGTGCCCAGAACTGGACAGCATACTCCAGGTGCGGCCGGACCAGAGTCTTGTAGAGCGGGAGAATTATCCTTTTATCTCTGGAGTTGATCCCCTTTTTAATGCCAATATTCTGTTTGCTTTGTTAGCAGCAGCTTGGCATTGCTGAGCCAATCATCTACTAGGACCCCCAGGTCCTTTTTCCATCCTAGATCCCCCCAGTCTATAGATTGCATTCAGATTTTAAATTTTTCTACATTGAACCTCATTTGCCATGTAGTTGCCCCTCCCCCATTCATTTGTTCAGATCTTCTTGGAAGGTTTCCACATCCTGCGGAGAAGTTATTGCCCTGCTTAGCTTAGTATCGTCCGCAAATACAGAGATTGTTTCCCCCATCCCCATCCTCCAGGTCATCTATGTACAAATTAAATAGGATTGGTCCCAGCACAGAACCCTGGGGGACCCCACTACCCACCCCCGACCATTCCGAGTACTCCCCACCCCCGACCATTCCGAGTACTCCCCATTTATCACCACCCTCTGAACTCGCCCTTGTAGTTTTCAATCCATGTACTCACCCTATGATCCATGCCAACACACCTTATTTTGTACAGTAAACGTTTATGGGAAACTGTGTCAAATGCTTTTGTAAAATCCAGATACACCATGTCTACGGGCCTTCCTTTATCTACATACACCACGTCTACGGGCCTTCCTTTATCTAGATACACCACGTCTACGGGCCTTCCTTTATCTAGATACACCATGTCTACGGGCCTTCCTTTATCTAGATACACCACGTCTACGGGCCTTCCTTTATCTAGATACACCACGTCTACGGGCCTTCCTTTATCTAGATACACCACGTCTACGGGCCTTCCTTTATCTAGATACACCACGTCTACGGGCCTTCCTTTATCCAGATACACCACGTCTACGGGCCTTCCTTTATCTAGATACACCACGTCTACGGGCCTTCCTTTATCTAGATACACCACATCTACGGGCCTTCCTTTATCTAGATACACCACGTCTACGGGCCTTCCTTTATCCAGATACACCACATCTACGGGCCTTCCTTTATCTGGATGACAACTCACCTCCTCATAGAAGGTTAATAGATTGGTTTGGCAAGAACGATTCTTCATGAATCCATGCTGATTACTGCTAATGATACCGTTCTCATTACTAAAATCTTGTATATAGTCCCTTATCATCCCCTCCAAGAGTTTACATACTATTGATGTTAGGCTGACTGGTCTGTAATTCCCAGGGATGGATTTTGGGCGCTTTTTAAATATTGGTGCTACATTGGCTTTTCTCCAATCAGCTGGTACCAGTCCATGTACCAATGTAGCCTATGTATGTGCTGTGGTGGTGGGTGACTTTGAGGGGGGAACAATTTAAATCTGGGGGGGGGGGGGGCAGCACCCCACCTAGATCCATCCATGCAGCATTTACTTACCTGGCACCCCTGCTATTGCAAACATGGCAGCCTGGGCATCCCTCTGTAGTTACCTGGCTTGTCAATGTGTAGGCTGCCATGGCTGCTGTGCTTGCTTGGCATCCCCGGTGTCCCTACATACATGCATGGGCTGGGCTTGTCTGTGTCAGGTGCCATAGCTGTTGTGGTTTTTTGGCATCCCCGGTGTCCCTACATACATGCATGGGCTGTGCTTGTCTGTGTCAACAGCCATGGCTGCTGCACTTGTACGGCATCCTGGGGTCCCTCCAGATGAGCGCATGCTAAACTCTCCCTACCCTAAAAGTTAGGGCTGGTGAGACAGCTGGATCAGCTTATGCTTTAAATACTTCAATAAAAATACACAATGCTTTTATTGGAGAGCTGCTTCCTTTTTCTTGTTGCTGGAGAGTGGACCAAGGATGCCTCCTTTCATGTCCCCATGTTTCCATCGCAGCAATGCTTCTTGCATTTTTCAGTGGGTACCCAACAGTACCAGTTCATTGCCCTTCATTATGGTTCATGCACTGCACCGTGAGTCTTCACCAAGGTACAGGCCCCTGAGATTGCTTTGCTCTGCTCTCAGGGCATTCCAAAAGTGCGATACCTGGACGACTTCCTATTGAGTGAACAGTCAGCGCAGACTGTGTGTTAACGTCCAATCAACTGTGCAAACTCTGCAGATGTTTGGGTGAATCCTGAACCCCCAAAAGTCAGCACTGCAATTAAATCATCGCTTGGAGTATCTAAACCGTCTCCTTCAAAGTTATTTTCATGGTTTTTCTTCTACAGAAAAAGCTCAAAACTCTCTACTCCTATGTTTAGAAGCTACAGAGCAGTAGCCCGTCAACCTTTTGCATTAAGGTTCTGGGCTTGATAGTGGCTTCGTTCAGAACTGTTCCATATGCCCATATATTCATTCCAGACCATTGCAACTCAAAATTCTGGTTGCGTGGGCCAAATCACTTTTGTCTTTCTGACCATCCAAAGCAAGGCTTGCCCTGGCCTGGTGAGTCACGCGTCTTCAGCTCTGGAGTTGGAGAAGTCCTTCCTCCCTCTGATATGAAAAGATCTCAGGAGAGATGCTGGCCAGACAGGCTGGGGAGGGGTCCTGAACACTCTTCCGGTGCATGGGACTTGGCCGTCTCAACATTCTGGAAACTAAAAAAAGATTCAGTTATTCCCCACAACGCTAAACCTCTTGACTGCTAGTCCACCTGACCAGAATTTAGGCACTGACTTCCATTCATGAAGAGGAACCCGAAGTCTCACAGCTCAAAAAGTAGTAGATCTTATTCTGGCTTTGGTAGAACTTCAACTTCCAGCCCAGACCACCAACTTCCAGCCCAGACCACCATGCAAACAGGCAGGCGGACTTCCTCAACTGTCAATATATGAGCTCTAAAGTTCAACAACAAACTGAGCAGGTTTGATCCTTTAGCCCTTGTAATGGATGCTCTGGTGACTCCATGGAATCAGTTCAACCTGTTCTGTGCCTTTCCTCCTCTAAAACTGCTTCACCACATGCTCTGCAGGATGAGGGTGGAAGGACTTTGGGTGATTCTTATTCCACCATACTGGCCCAGGGTGAGGTGGTACTGGAGCCTCATCAGACTCTCAATGGGCCCTCCCAGATCCTCTATCTCAAGGACCAATTTACCATCCTGCATCTCAGTCACTGGCTGTTCGGTCAATGGCCTGGATGCTGAAGGATAAAGCCCCACCTGATTCGGTTATCCCTACACTTTTGAAACCTAGAAAATCAACTTCTAGTAATGTCTACCATTGCACCCAGAGAGCATATTCATCATGGTGTGAGGCAGGGAATTCCATCCCAGAAAGTACTTCTGTCTTTTTTCCAGTCTGATCTGGATCAATATTTGGCCTTGTGTATCATCAGTACCAAAGGTCAAGTTTTGCAAATATTGCTTGCCCCTCCCTCGCCCCTTAGTGAAAACCTTTTTACAGGGTGTTGCTCACGTTACCCCCCCCCCCCCCCATACATTCCCCGTTGACACTGTGGGAGCTCAACCTGGTTCTGTGGGTTCCTCAGAAACTGCCCTTTGAACATATCAGAGATATTCCTCCCAAACTTTACACAACTCATCAGTCAGACACATCTACTGGTGGCCAATAATTGGGAAGACACGTCTACTGGTGGCCAATAATTGGGAAGACACGTCTACTGGTGGCCAATAATTGGGAAGACACGTCTACTGGTGGCCAATAATTGGGAAGACACGTCTACTGCCGGACAATAATTGGGAAGACACGTCTACTGCCGGACAATAATTGGAAAGACGTGTGACCTTCACACAACGGAACACATTATAATGCATTATAGTAAAATATAAATAACTTTATTTGCATTTTGATGATCACAGCAGTACAGACGCCTCCAGCATGATAGGACAAGTTTAGGTTTGTCTGGTAATGTGGAACTGGTCACAGTTTAGGTTCTGTTGGTCTGGTCACGTGAGACTGGTCCCAGTTTGGGTGTTGTTGGTCTGGTCACGTGAGACTGGTCCCAGTTTGGGTGCTGTTGGTCTGGTCACGTGGGACTGGTCCCAGTTTAGGTGCTGTTGGACTGGTCTTACTTTAGGTTCTGTTGGTCTGGTCATGTGGCACTGATCCCAGTTTAGGGGCTTTTGGCCTGATCATGTGGCACTGATTCCAGTTTAGGTTCTGTTGGTCTGGTCATGTGGCACTGATCTCAGTTAAGGTGCTGTTGGTCTGGTCATATGGCGCTGATCCAAGTTTGGGTGCTGTTGGTCTGGTCACGTGGGACTGGTCCCAGTTTAGGTTCTGCAGGTCTGGTCATGTGGGACTGGTCTCATTTTAGGTGCTGTTGGTCTGGTCACGTAAGAGTGGTCCCAGTTTAGGTGCTGTTGGTCTGGTCACGTAAGAGTGGTCCCAGTTTAGGTGCTGTTGGTCTGGTCACGTAAGAGTGGTCCCAGTTTAGGTGCTATTGGTCTGGTCACGTGAAACTGGTCTCAGTTTAGGTTCTGTGGTCTGGTCACGTGGCACTGATCCCAGTTTAGGTGCTGTTGGTCTGGTCCTGGTTGAAGAGAGCTGTAGCCAGCTGAATACGAGATCCAAGGGATTCCAGATTGCTGATGACACAGCGGTGATAACTCTCTCCCGATTGGAGGGTGCTGCACTTCCTCAGGGAGAACCTCTGCACCAATGATGGCTCCAGAGCCCTGAAGACGTGCAGCTGGGAGTGTCTGAGGAACAGTTCCAGAAGCTCCGTGCCGGCACCATCTTCCTCCTCATCCTCCGGTGCTCCCACCTCCATGGCCATTCTGTTCCGGGCCGCCATGAAGTCTGAGTTATAGAAGCAGAACTCTGAGGAGGAGAACCGGTCAAAGTGTCCGTCGTGGAGGAAGTCTGAAGATGGCGGGGCGGAGAAGCCGTTGCGGGACATGTCGGGGTTGTATTCCTGATAGTGAACCGGAGAGAAGACCTGCCAGGCACTGATGGCGTTCATCCGGCAGCGGTTCAGTGCCTCTGCGGTCACTTCACTCCAAACACTCAGCAGAAAGAAGAGGGTCTCCATGGGATGCTTCTTGGAGACGATTTCCATCAGACGGATCTGGGAGGGGATCTCTGTGCGGACGCTGGTCACTTCCAGGCGGAGGAAGGAGTAACGGCTCTCCAATTCAGACACCATCCCCCGCACTCCTTCAAACACATCCTGAACCTGCCCCGAGGAGGTCACGTCATACACCAGCAGCACCGTAAGGGCCACGTTCTCCTGTGGGTCCAGAAGGTTGGTGGCAAAGGAATCAAGAAAAGCTGAAATGTGGCCAGCATCGGCCGGCATTAATGGTACCACGACCTGCACCGGCGTGGCCTCAGTCACATATGGCATGGGAAGAATCTCCACCAGGCCCAGGGGGCGCAGCAGGCTAAGGCGTTTGATGATTACTCCGGCGTGACCCTTCTTAGTGGTGGCTTCCAGCACCAGGTCCAGGGTGTACTCCATCCCCCTAGTGGGGTCAAAGCGTCTGTAGCCGTTCAGCAGATGACGCTTCCTGAAGTGAAGCCATGGATGATAGCGGTGATTGAGCTGCTCCAGAGCCTCTTCCAGCACCTGCTGTATGTCCAACAACCAGACCCCCTGCAGGGGACACTTGGGGGCCCCATCGTGGCAGGAGAAGGTGTGTGTCTCTGTAAAGTATTCCCAAGTCAGCAAGTCAAAATGGGATTTTGGGGTGAATGGTGGATTGACTCCGACTGGCCACAGAAGACTGGCTTCTCCATCCGGGGTCAGAGAGGAAAGGTTCCGGATTTCACCCTGAAGGAGAAAAGAGGAAGAATTAGAGACGAGGAGGACGCCCTCTACAGACACATCCAGCAATTACCGATCGGTTTATAACCACTTGCTGACCGCCTATCTGGGAAAATATGTCATGACTTTAAAGTTTAATACCGGGGCGATGGTTGCAGTTTGGATGCCATAACCCGGTATTAAAGTAAGGTAAAGAGGTAGTGCTGCGCTGTATAATAAAGCTGTAGAGACTAAGGTATATTAAATAGGTATGCACACAAGTAAGTGCTGATTATGCAGAAGATAGTGGATGATGTGAATTTTTTGCTTAAATCACATAAAATCGCATAAACGTGACATAGCTTAAAATTGCATAAAATTGCATGAAATCGCATAAAACATCATATTCAAAGGATAAATCCGTGAGAGGTGTGAATTTTTGTGCATAAATCACATAAAATCGCATAAACGTGACATAGCTTAAAATTGCATAAAATTGCATGAAATCGCATAAAACATCATATTCAAAGGATAAATCCGTGAGAGGTGTGCAGAGGTGTATCAAGTGAGAATGATGTGGGTTAATCACATAAAATCATATAAAAATGACATCTCTTAAAATTGCATAGAAACGCATAAAAATTGCATAAAGTTGCATCAAGCGTCACATTAAAATAAGGTGAATCTGTGATGGGCGTGCATAGAGTGCTGCGGTCAAGTACAAGTGGTTAAAAAATATGACACATAAAATAGTCGCAATAAAAATTGCATCGGTGCATAAAACCAACTAGGTGGATAAGGATGTGTAAAAGGTAAGCATAGCCAAAAAAATTGAATACAATCAATAAATAAGTAATGCAAAAGTGCAAGAACAGTCCGTGGGGGTGAGCCCTTTCCTAGTGTGGGCAAAGTGTGGTTTGCTATGGCGCTGGTGACAAATCCTGGTGGGGTATAACGGTATCGGTGCTGGTGGTTATTGTGACCAGTAGCTGCAGGTGGTTCCTGATCTTCCGTGGAATATAGTAATGGATGTGCCCTTACCTTACCGCTGTAAGGTAACAGCGTGTATATGTGTTAGCTGGTTCTCAATGGGGCTTCTGTGTCCTATGGCGGGCGGCTCCCTTTAAATCCAGGTGTTTGGGCGTCTCTTTTACTGGGGTGTACGCTCTAGTTCAGGTGTATGTGTCTCGCAAAAATGGATAAGGAGAGGAAGGGTCTCGATAGTGTAGTACGTTTTTAAAAGGTTTTATTCAATACAAGTAAAATACAGTAAACTCACATTTATGTTGCTCAAAATTGCATGGGATAAACGAGCATCGAGCTCGTACCTCGCTTCCGGTATCTAGTGTCCCTTTACGCGTATTCGTCACTGTCACATGACTTCTTCAGAGGCTAATCAACCATTGTGTATCCATGATAATTGTTTATAGCCGGCCGTTACATCATAGTTTCTTGGGGGTGGCGTGGTGGTCCTCCTGAGCGATATCCATTGGACCCTCCTCCCTGGATTGACGCTACCACTGTACTGGAGGACTATTGCAAGGATACCTACCCCATTTGCTGCACCCATCCTCCTCTCTT
The DNA here is from genome assembly GCA_028564925.1 of Lithobates sylvaticus. Taxonomy (NCBI): domain Eukaryota; kingdom Metazoa; phylum Chordata; class Amphibia; order Anura; family Ranidae; genus Lithobates; species Lithobates sylvaticus. The sequence goes on from CM053030.1 coordinate 436,337, forward strand.
CAGGACTTGAAAAGGATGACAGCCTCCTGGAAAAATTCCTGTGACTTGCAGTTCTACCAGCCCTCCATCTACTGAGATCCTCCTGGATGCAACACTCCTTACCTAGATGTGAGTGGATATTGTTTTTATTAATAAATGTCTATATGATACATATTCAGAGGCGCCTCTCTCCTTGTCTTTTTTCTCCAGCTTTTATTGGACCTGGCTTCAGGCCTCTTCGGTGGCAGCCCTGACAACTACATATGCCTTGCTGTGTATACCATATATACACATTCAGCCGCAAAAAACCCCTCCCCCCCCAACCCCCCCCCCTTGTGTTTTTTTCCTGGACTATTGGGAACCTCTGCATAATAACGAGGTACTGTGACTTTGCGCCTTTGTACTAGTTATATACTATGCAATTTTAAGAGATGTCATTTTTATATGATTTTATGTGATTAACCCACATCATTCTCACTTGATACACCTCTGCACACCTCTCACGGATTTATCCTTTGAATATGATGTTTTATGCGATTTCATGCAATTTTATGCAATTTTAAGCTATGTCACGTTTATGCGATTTTATGTGATTTAAGCAAAAAATTCACATCATCCACTATCTTCTGCATAATCAGCACTTACTTGTGTGCATACCTATTTAATATACCTTAGTCTCTACAGCTTTATTATACAGCGCAGCACTACCTCTTTACCTTACCTTAATTCCTTGGGATCCGATAGTTCCTATCAGTGCTTTGCCGCAGTATTCCATTAGCCCTATTTATTCACCAGGCAAGCGCAGAGATACATACTATACCAAACCCGGTATTAAAACTTTGTGCAGCCACCGCTTTTTCTGATAAAAGTGATCCGAGCAGCAGAATAGCCGATGGATCACTTTTAGAAGTGGAGAGAGGGGACTCCCCCCCCCCTTCTTCCTGCCGCCATTCTGGTGATTGTCGGGCTTACCTGGCTCATCAGGAAGTCCAGGAGCCTATCAGGTGGTTGTGACGGCTGGCCATAGAGATTAGCAGAGGAAAGATGGCCTCCACTCAGCTCTATGACGTTGTGACATCACTTCCGGCCCAATCTAACCAAGGCCATTTTGTATTTGTGGAAAACATGAGATCTATGTTTTGTTTTTGATCTGATGCTTTCCATTGTAGAGGAGAAATCTGGGGTCTCATAGACTCCAGATCTCTCCATAAAGAGGACCTGTCACTGCCTGTCGCTGTCATTGCCTGTCGCTGTCACAAGAGATGTTTACATTCCTTCTCACAGCAATAAAAGTGATAATTTTTTTTTAAAGGGATAGTGTAAAAATATAAATAATAATGCAAAGAAATAGAATCTAAAGTGCCCTGTCCTCGCACGCAGTGGTGAACGCATACGTAGGTCACTCCCAAACATGTAAAGGGTGTTCGCAGCACACATGTGAGGTATCGCCGCGGACAACAATTCTACCCCCAGGAATCCTCTGTAACTCTAAACTGGAAAGCTGTAAACATTTTTAAAGCGTCACCTAAGAAGATTTTTTTAAGTATTGTCGGCATTCCACGAATGTGCGTAATTTTAACGCATGGCATGTTTGGTATCTAGTTACTCGGTGTAATATCATCTTTATATTTTACAGCACTGGGGTCCTGAGCTCACTTACTATCAGGGATACTGCGGGGGGGGGGGGGGGGGCGGCGGGGGGGGGGGGGGGGGGACTCAATGAAGTTGTGATACCTCTTTTCTGGCGTTAATCCTACTTGTTGATGGAACGCCCCAAATTCTTGAAGCTTTTGCGACACTTTTGGCTGCGACTGCGACTCGCCCACCAAATTCAGACTAAAATATCGCCAGTGAAAGTGGAAGCTAATTAGGAACGGCTCTCCATTGGAGTACAGAGAGAGAAAGTGGCGCAGAAAGTGTCTTCCGTGTGCGTTCTAAAAGTGAAGCAGTGTGCGCCAAATTCAAGTCCAGGTTCTAGACGGGTCAATGGATTTGGTGCGCACTGCCTCACTGTTACAACTCATGAGAGACTTTTTCCCCCAATCTGTCTGCTCCCGGCTTTATGAATGCCAAGGACCCTCGTCTTCTCCTGAGACTCCTCCCACATACCGCCCCCCCATTACAGTGTACATTTTTGTTTAATAAAAATCTTACAAACATACAACTTAATAAAAGCATATTTACATATATACATAAAATGGCGGCCTTTTTCCAAAAATCTGATCTTAGAAATTCTAGGGGGATGTGAAAGGACAGAAAGAAGTCCGCACACCCAGAGACTGACAGACAGCAGCTACAGGGACCTGACATTCTTCCACGTCTTTGCCTAGGCCCCCGACCCCGCTTGTCCTTCTCAAGACCCCAAATCTTCCCAACCTCCCCCAGAATGTCGTGCACCACCACCTCTAAATTAAAGCACTTTTTCCGGAAGTGGAAACCTGACACCGTGCATTAAATGTGAAGAGAGGGACTGCTAAGCCAACTAGAAAAAGTGTCTCAAAATCAAAATCCTGGTGAGTCTGAAAAGCCCTGTATGACCATTCTGCATAACTCAAGCGGGAAAGGAAAGGGATACCCAAAGCCCCACCGACCCACATATAGACTTCTATATTAAAAGGGACACTGAAGCAAGAAATAGTCCATTGTCTTCTTGACACCGCCACACTCCACGTTTGGACAACCATGGTTCATCGCAGAGCAATACTTCAAGTTGCCCTTCACATAGAGTCATGGAAGAGGGCCAGGCCAAATCCCGAAACTTTAAAGGAATTCTCTCCAGATTAATCAAACACAGACCCTCCCTCATAACAGGGCCTGGGTAATCCCTCGAGGCCAATGGCTCGCTAAAGGCAGATTCAACAACCATCCTCGCCATGACCTTCCTAGGAAGGGACTTATTTTCCTCCGCCGTCACTCACCACTGCGGAAGCATTTTCAGGCATGAGGCAATGTAAGCCGGGAGCTCACCATGTCAGACCCTCAGGCTTTTCCCTGGCCCACTATTCTCCTAGCTTCGCAGAAAAGGCCTAAACCAGGACTGAAAAATACCAACCTACCCAAGTGGTTCCTCTGCCAGCATATTACCAAAATTATGTTTCAAAAACATCAGAGAAAAAAAATACCACCAGGTTGACCATACCTAGGCCACCCATCTGCCTAGGAAGGTAGGTTACAGACCTCTTATTGAGGTTCAGTTTGTTCCCCCATAACAGTTGGAAGAAACATCTGTAGAACTTGACATAGAGAGACACGGGCAAATCACAGACAAAGCTGACATACAGAAATATCGGGATCAGGTAAGTTTTAATCAAGTCAATCCTCTCCCTGTAAGAGAGTTTCCAATCCTTCCAGCTGGCAACTTTGGCATTGGCATCTTGTAGCCTGCTTTCCCGATTTGCAAGACCATAATCGCCGGGACCAAATTTGATGCCTAAAACTTTCATTTCCTGCAGGGGGTCTGGGAAGGTGTCTGGAAGCTCAAAGCCATCGCCTTCCTCTCCCATTCAGAAAACCTCACTCTTATCCTGGTTGATCTTTGAGCCAGTTGCCTCAGCATACTGCTTCATCACTGAGACCACCTCCTCTGACCCAGAGATGAAACTGTCTGATGAAGGGGTCCTGCGTGGCTCCAAAACATTTTTTGTATGTGATCATTGATTCAAGTTTTGGACCCATTTTTGGAGATCCTGGTGACATTTTCTCTCTAAGACTATATACCAGGGATATGCAATTAGCGGACCTCCAGCTGTTGCAAAACTACAAGTCCCATCATGCTCTGCTATGGGTGTCATGCTTGTGGCTGTCAGAGTCTTTCTATGCCTCATGGGATTTGTAGTTCTGCAACAGCTGGAGGTCCGCTAATTGCATATCCCTGCTATATATGGTTCCAGCCGATGGTCGCTTCAGAACCCAACTGAAAATACATCCATCTTTGCAGGAACATGTGCGTTGGGAATATTGCCTCAGAGATGAAAACAGACACGTCACCAGCATAGGCCACAACCTTCAGAGGAGGCTCACCAGGAATGCCCAAAGCTACTCCACACAATGGTCCGCTCTCTAACCTGATGAAGGGATCGATTGCGAACGCATATAGCAGAGGACTCAAAGGACACACCCGAGCCAACCTCAAACGGCCGTCCGATCCAACCATTTACAAGCATGAAGCTTTCAGCCCCTCTGTACAAGGTCTTCAGCCAATAGAGAAAGCCCTCCTCCAGGCCATACTTGCCAAAAAGCAGCCATAGGTACTCATTCTTGACCCGATCAAAAGCTTTAGCCTGATCAAACGCCAGCAAGTACTTTCTCCAGCCTGCAGCCCTGCACCGTTCCCGGACCTCCCGGACAGCTAACACCACAGAAAAAGTGATTCTACCCTGAACAGAACAGTGCTGGTGGTGAGAAAGTAGATCGCCTGCTACAGACGATAAACGCCAGAAAATTATTTTTGCCAATATCTTCCTATCAACATTGAGAAGGCTAATGGGCTGCAAATTCTCAAAGAATCTTTACCCTTTGACAGAAGAATCACTGCAGATTGTCGCATGGAGGGAGACAGCGAACCCTCTCTGACAGCCATTAAAAACTTCCACCAAATATGGGGCCAGAGTAACCTTAAAGTGCTTATAAAACTCGGCTCAATCCATCAGGCCCGGGAGACTTCTAAATGGCAAGCTTATCAATAGACTTGAAAAGTTAAAAAAAAAATAAAAAATAAAAAATAAATAACGAGGAAGAAGAAATTAACATTTATATGCCCAGGTGTGACAGGTCCTCTTATAGTAAATGTGTTCACCTATTGGGCATTGGGAAGATGCTCACCTGAAGTCTCTGGATCCGGCTGTAGGTTCTGTGCAGTCTCATCTGGCTGACTTTACGCTGCAATCTATACATGAGCGTGGCATCCCGCACAGGATGAGCAGACACGGCTCCCGCCAGGGCCGACTCTTCTATATTATCCATGTCTGCATTTCTTGGGAGATTGAAGGAGATGTAAACCAAACCCTAGAATGAGATTGAGGGGTGTTAGAGGGACACATGGGTCCTAGGAGGAGATTGAGGGGTGTCACAGGGACACATGGGTCCTAGGAGGAGAATGAGGGGTGTTAGAGGGACACATGGGTCCTAGGAGGAGAATGAGGGGTGTTAGAGGGACACATGGGTCCTAGGAGGAGAATGAGGGGTGTTAGAGGGACACATGGGTCCTAGGAGGAGATTGAGGGATGTCACAGGGACACATGGGTCCTAGGAGGAGATTGGGGGTTGTTAGAGGAACACCGGAAACCCTAAGAGGAGATTGAAGGGTGTTAGAGGGACATGTGAGTCCTATGAGGAGATTGAGGGGTGTCACAGGGACACATGGGCCCTAGGAGGAGATTGAGGGGTGTCACAGGGACACATGGGTCCTAGGAGGAGATTGAGGGTTTTTTAGAGGGACATGTAGGCCCTAGCGGAAGATTGAGGGGTGTCACAGGGACACATGGGTCCTAGGAGGAGATTGAGGGTTTTTTAGAGGGACATGTAGGCCCTAGCGGAAGATTGAGGGGTGTCACAGGGACACATGGGTCCTAGGAGGAGATTGAGGGTGTTAGAGGGACATGTGGGCCCTAGGAGGAGATTGAGGGGTGTCACAGGGACACATGGGTCCTAGGAGGAGATTAAGGGGTGTTAGAGAGACACGTGAGCCCTAGGAGGAGATTGAGGGGTGTCACAGGGACACATTGGTCCTAGGAGAAGATTGAGGGATGTTAGAGGGACACGTGAGCCCTAGGAGGAGATTGGGGGTTGTAAGAAGAACACGGGAAACCCTAAGAGGAAATTTAAGGGTGTCAGAGGGACACACGAGTCCTAGGACACATGGGTCCACTAGGAGATTAAGGGGTGTTAGAGGGACACGTGGGTCCTAGGATGAGATTGAGGGATGTTAGAGGGACATGTGGGCCCTAGGAGGAGATTGAGGGGTGTTAGAGGAACACATGGGTCCTAGGAGGAGATTGAAGTGTGTTAGAGGGACACGTGAGCCCTAGGAGGAGATTGAGGGATGTTAGAGGGACATGTGGGCCCTAGGAGGAGATTGAGGGGTGTTAGAGGAACACATGGGTCCTAGGAGGAGATTGAAGTGTGTTAGAGGGACACGTGAGCCCTAGGAGGAGATTGAGGGATGTTAGAGGGACATGTGGGCCCTAGGAGGAGATTGAGGGGTGTCACAGGGACACATGGGTCCTAGGAGGAGATTGGGCGTTGTTAGAGGAACATGGGAAACCCTAAGAGGAGATTGAAGGGTGTCAGACAGACACGCAGGTCCTAGGAGGAGATTGAGGGGTGTCACAGGGACACATGGGACCTAGGAGGAGATTGAGGGATGTTAGAGGGACACATGGGTCATAGGGGAAGATTGAAGGGTGTCAGAGGGACACATGGGTCCTAGGAGGAGATTGAGGGATGTTAGAGGGACACATGGGTCCTAGGATGAGATTGAGGGGTTTTAGAGGGACACATGGGTCCTAGGAGGAGATTGAGGGATGTTAGAGGGACACATGGGTCCTAGGAGGAGATTGAAGGGTGTCAGACAGACACGCGAGTCCTAGGAGGAGATTGAGGGATGTTAGAGGGACACATGGGTCCTAGGAGGAGATTGAGGGATGTGAGAGGGACACATGGGTCCTAGGAGGAGATTGAGGGATGTTAGAGGGACTTATATATAAAACACATAAAATTATAGTAGTATAAATTGTCTGGAGTTGGGCTCTATTTGTCTGAACATTACCTGATACTCGGCCACACATGCAATTCCAAGTGTATCCTGAAGGCATCGACCCAACCATTCGTCCGGCCGGGAACTAAGTATATCAGAACGACAGAAATCCAAATGGGGCCCCAGTCTGAGAAGGAGCGCCCTGGACAGAAGGTAACCAGAAGCCCCATGACAGTATCTCCAGTTCTCCTTGCCTCCAATGAACTCCATTGGTTGCCCAAAGTATACAGGAGGCCCGGGGCTGAGATGGTTTACAAGCTCCTTCAGGTGGTAGCCATTAATATAGGAATCATCTTGAGAGACAAAGAACCAATCATATGTGGATATAAAGTGCGCCTCCAGATAACGCAACGTGTGGTACATTAACCACGCTGGGCGCTCATCGCCATGGGACACGACCTCCATTCCTGGGAGGGCCTTAGGACTTCGGGCTCCGGTGAAAAACAATAAGCGGCTTACATGAGAGGAGAGAGTGCGATTCACTGCCACAGCGAGCGAGTTCAGGGTGGAGCGAGAAGACAAGACTGTGACCAGCAGACGTTCTCTGTAGCCAAGTTCTGATTGGATGTACCGGGTTCTATGGACAAAGACATGAATACTAATCAGCAAACTGGAGCCCCCCGAGCCTGGGCTCTGGTATTCCCACCCCACCCCCATACTGTATGAGCTCTCCTACTCCCCACACTGCAATTCCATTGACTTGGATCCTCCATGTTGGGTGGGATGGGTTGTTGTCACACATCAAAGCCTGGCAGAGGGGTGGTCATCTCTTACTGTGACTTCATCTGGCCAGCATTCCCATTCTATTCCCCCTCACCTGTGGCTTGCAATAAAGCTTGAAAAACATGGAGGGCTCTACACAAAGACCAATCCTAGGTGACCACTTCAACTACAGACCTCTGTCTGCTCATTGGACAAATATACTAAAGTGTCACTAAACCCCCATCATAGAAAACTCTCAATAAATGGTGTATTTCATGCTCTTCATACTCACTCATCACTGGGAGATTCCGCTTCTGTATTCTCCCCCTTCTGTCTATATCCCCAGTGAAGTTGGGGATTTTGCAGCTGTGGTGGCAGTTCTGCACATGCTCAGTTCTCAGTGAGTTTCTATACTGAGTATTTCCTCCCTATCACATCTGAGCAGCCCATGTGACTATAGAGTCACACATGTGGGCGTATACACAATGACAGGCCACTCCTTCCCTCCTCCTCCTCCATGCCCACAATGGGGGAGGGATATTGCATGTAGATTGATGGAGGCTTCACCTCCCATGAAACTCTAAGACACAGGCTGGAGGGGGCGTGACACAGCTTGTGAGCGGTAGAAATCCACCCACACCGTGTTATTGCCAAAAAATAATAAAGATTTGATTTCAAATATATATTTGTATGATGATTTATAACAGTTTATTGATATTATTTATTTATTTTTACTGTGTATTCCAAATGCTGAACATGTGACCGGCAGCAGAGGAATAGAAGCCCCTCCTACTTCTGTTTCCCTGCAGACAGGCTGGGAAAGAGCTGGGTCATGTGACAGCTGGATATCCATTAGGAAAAAGGGACTTCGATTTTTTTTTATTATAATAATTGCAGAACCGTCACCCCCATACAGAAATAGAAGGGAGAATGTACATTACACGGCACAGGTTTAGTATCACTAATCATTAATGGCTGACAGAACTTCTCCAGGAAGAAGGTGCAGGTAATAGAATAATGACCACCCAAACCCCCCTCCCCCGTCTAACAAATCCCGTGAGCCCAGCCAAGGAGGGGAGCAGCACAGGAGGATCTCACCAGTACAATGAGAACAATAGTATCCCTGCCAGGCTTTGAACTTGCCCCATCCATGTTCCTCCCGGGAGGTTCCAGCTGGTGGCCACCCACCTGCCACACATGAGGTCATTGAACTATCTATGCATAAAAAGCTACATGTTGGGACAGTCATGGACCCCTATAAAGTGCTGTGAAAAAATGTTTTGCCAGATGAACCCCAACAGGAGAAGCTGGTACAATGGGTTCCCTTCCACAGGCTCACATAGAGGATACAAGTCTCACCTTAGCACCTTCTTGTGTGAGGGATGTGTTCTGTGGCTGTATGGAACAATCCGGAGCTTCAAGTCATCCATATGGGACTTTGCTTGCCCAACCTGTAGCCCAAGGTGGCTCTGGGGATGATCCATGCATGGACCTTCATCTCCCTGTATCCAGGAGATGCGGAGGAGGCTCAGACTGCAGCCTAAGGAGAGGCCCAGGATAAATGGAAGTGCTGGACGGAGGAGGCCAAGGAGGACTGCGTAAAGCTGCGGACCCATCCTACAGCGAGGGTCCTACACAGAGGAGAGAAGATAATTCATGTCAAAAACTTCTACTTTCCAGAATGTGGAGCTGAGAGGTTCCGGAACACGCTTCCCGTTATTTGTGTTCTCATCTTACCTGACTTTCCTCAGCAATCAGAAAACGTCAGATATGAGGCTCCATCACACAGGACTTCATGGCTGCCTGCAAAGATACAAGTCCAAGATGGATCATAGGAAGACATCTCCTCCATGTGTCCGCTATCTGCTCCCATAGAGACTCCCTATACAAGATGGATCATAGGAAGACATCTCCTCCATGTGTCCGCTATCTGCTCCCATAGAGACTCCCTATACAAGATGGATCATAGGAAGACATCTCCATGTGTCCGCTATCTGCTCCCATAGAGACTCCCTATACAAGATGGATCATAGGAAGACATCTCCTCCATGTGTCCGCTATCTGCTCCCATAGAGACTCCCTATACAAGATGGACCATAGGAAGACATCTCCATGTGTCCGCTATCTGCTCCCATAGAGACTCCCTATACAAGATGGATCATAGGAAGACATCTCCTCCATGTGTCCGCTATCTGTCCCCATAGAGACTCCTATACAAGATGGACCATAGGAAGACATCTCCTCCATGTGTCCGCTATCTGTCCCCATAGAGACTCCCTATACAAGATGGATCATAGGAAGACATCTCCTCCATGTGTCCGCTATCTGTCCCCATAGAGACTCCCTATACAAGATGGATCATAGGAAGACATCTCCTCCATGTGTCCGCTATCTGCTCCCATAGAGACTCCCTATACAAGATGGATCATAGGAAGACATCTCCTCCATGTGTCCGCTATCTGTCCCCATAGAGACTCCCTATACAAGATGGATCATAGGAAGACATCTCCTCCATGTGTCCGCAATCTGCACCCATAGAGATTCCCTATACAAGATGGATCATAGGAAGACATCTCCTCCATGTGTCCGCTATCTGCACCCATAGAGATTCCCTATACAAGATGGATCATAGGAAGACACCTCCTCCATGTGTCCGCTATCTGCACCCATAGAGACTCCCTATACAAGATGGACCATAGGAAGACATCTCCTCCATGTGTCCGCTATCTGTCCCCATAGAGACTCCCTATACAAGATGGATCATAGGAAGACATCTCCTCCATGTGTCCGCTATCTGCTCCCATAGAGACTCCCTATACAAGATGGATCATAGGAAGACATCTCCTCCATGTGTCCGCTATCTGTCCCCATAGAGACTCCCTATACAAGATGGATCATAGGAAGACATCTCCTCCATGTGTCCGCTATCTGCTCCCATAGAGACTCCCTATACAAGATGGACCGTAGGAAGACATCTCCTCCATGTGTCCACTATCTGCACCCATAGAGACTCCCTATACAAGATGGACCATAGGAAGACATCTCCTCCATGTGTCCGCTATCTGTCCCCATAGAGACTCCCTATACAAGATGAATCATAGGAAGACATCTCCTCCATGTGTCCGCTATCTGTCCCCATAGAGACTCCCTATACAAGATGAATCATAGGAAGACATCTCCTCCATGTGTCCGCTATCTGTCCTCATAGAGACTCCCTATACAAGATGGATCATAGGAAGACATCCCCTCCATGTGTCCGCTATCTGTCCTCATAGAGACTCCCTATACAAGATGGATCATAGGAAGACATCCCCTCCATGTGTCCGCTATCTGTCCCCATAGAGACTCCCTATACAAGATGGATCATAGGAAGACACCTCCTCCATGTGTCCGCTATCTGCACCCATAGAGACTCCCTATACAAGATGAATCATAGGAAGACATCTCCTCCATGTGTCCGCTATCTGTCCCCATAGAGACTCCCTATACAAGATGGATCATAGGAAGACATCTCCTCCATGTGTCCGCTATCTGCACTGATAGAGACTCCCTATACAAGATGGATCATAGGAAGACATCTCCTCCATGTGTCCGCTATCTGCACCCATAGAGACTCCCTATACAAGATGGATCATAGGAAGACATCTCCTCCATGTGTCCGCTATCTGCCCCCATAGAGACTCTCTATACAAGATGGATCATAGGAAGACATCTCCTCCATGTGTCCGCTATCTGCTCCCATAGAGACTCCCTATACAAGATGGATCATAGGAAGACATCTCCTCCATGTGTCCGCTATCTGTCCCCATAGAGACTCCTATACAAGATGGACCATAGGAAGACATCTCCTCCATGTGTCCGCTATCTGTCCCCATAGAGACTCCTATACAAGATGGATCATAGGAAGACATCTCCTCCATGTGTCCGCTATCTGTCCCCATAGAGACTCCCTATACAAGATGGATCATAGGAAGACATCTCCTCCATGTGTCCGCTATCTGCTCCCATAGAGACTCCCTATACAAGATGGATCATAGGAAGACATCTCCTCCATGTGTCCGCTATCTGTCCCCATAGAGACTCCCTATACAAGATGGATCATAGGAAGACATCTCCTCCATGTGTCCGCAATCTGCACCCATAGAGATTCCCTATACAAGATGGATCATAGGAAGACATCTCCTCCATGTGTCCGCTATCTGCACCCATAGAGATTCCCTATACAAGATGGATCATAGGAAGACACCTCCTCCATGTGTCCGCTATCTGCACCCATAGAGACTCCCTATACAAGATGGACCATAGGAAGACATCTCCTCCATGTGTCCGCTATCTGTCCCCATAGAGACTCCCTATACAAGATGGATCATAGGAAGACATCTCCTCCATGTGTCCGCTATCTGCTCCCATAGAGACTCCCTATACAAGATGGATCATAGGAAGACATCTCCTCCATGTGTCCGCTATCTGTCCCCATAGAGACTCCCTATACAAGATGGATCATAGGAAGACATCTCCTCCATGTGTCCGCTATCTGCTCCCATAGAGACTCCCTATACAAGATGGACCGTAGGAAGACATCTCCTCCATGTGTCCGCTATCTGCACCCATAGAGACTCCCTATACAAGATGGACCATAGGAAGACATCTCCTCCATGTGTCCGCTATCTGTCCCCATAGAGACTCCCTATACAAGATGAATCATAGGAAGACATCTCCTCCATGTGTCCGCTATCTGTCCCCATAGAGACTCCCTATACAAGATGAATCATAGGAAGACATCTCCTCCATGTGTCCGCTATCTGTCCTCATAGAGACTCCCTATACAAGATGGATCATAGGAAGACATCCCCTCCATGTGTCCGCTATCTGTCCTCATAGAGACTCCCTATACAAGATGGATCATAGGAAGACATCCCCTCCATGTGTCCGCTATCTGTCCCCATAGAGACTCCCTATACAAGATGGATCATAGGAAGACACCTCCTCCATGTGTCCGCTATCTGCACCCATAGAGACTCCCTATACAAGATGAATCATAGGAAGACATCTCCTCCATGTGTCCGCTATCTGTCCCCATAGAGACTCCCTATACAAGATGGATCATAGGAAGACATCTCCTCCATGTGTCCGCTATCTGCACTGATAGAGACTCCCTATACAAGATGGATCATAGGAAGACATCTCCTCCATGTGTCCGCTATCTGCACCCATAGAGACTCCCTATACAAGATGGATCATAGGAAGACATCTCCTCCATGTGTCCGCTATCTGTCCCCATAGAGACTCCCTATACAAGATGAATCATAGGAAGACATCTCCTCCATGTGTCCGCTATCTGCACCCATAGAGACTCCCTATACAAGATGGATCATAGGAAGACATCTCCTCCATGTGTCCGCTATCTGCACCCATAGAGACTCCCTATACAAGATGGATCATAGGAAGACATCTCCTCCATGTGTCCGCTATCTGCACCCATAGAGACTCCCTATACAAGATGGATCATAGGAAGACATCTCCTCCATGTGTCCGCTATCTGCACCCATAGAGACTCCCTATACAAGATGGATCATAGGAAGACATCTCCTCCATGTGTCCGCTATCTGCTCCCATAGAGACTCCCTATACAAGATGGATCATAGGAAGACATCTCCTCCATGTGTCCGCTATCTGTCCCCATAGAGACTCCCTATACAAGATGGATCATAGGAAGACATCTCCTCCATGTGTCCGCTATCTGTCCCCATAGAGACTCCCTATACAAGATGGATCATAGGAAGACATCTCCTCCATGTGTCCGCTATCTGCTCCCATAGAGACTCTCTATACAAGATGGATCATAGGAAGACACCTCCTCCATGTGTCCGCTATCTGTCCCCATAGAGACTCCCTATACAAGATGGATCATAGGAAGACATCTCCTCCATGTGTCCGCTATCTGCACCCATAGAGATTCCCTATACAAGATGGATCATAGGAAGACATCTCCTCCATGTGTCCGCTATCTGCCCCCATAGAGACTCTCTATACAAGATGAATCATAGGAAGACATCTCCATGTGTCAGCTATCTGCACCCATAGAGACTCCCTATACAAGATGGATCATAGGAAGACATCTCCTCCATGTGTCCGCTATCTGCACCCATAGACACTCCCTATACAAGATGAATCATAGGAAGACATCTCCTCCATGTGTCCGCTATCTGCACCCATAGAGACTCCCTATACAAGATGGATCATAGGGAGACATCTCCTCCATGTGTCCGCTATCTGTCCCCATAGAGACTCCCTATACAAGATGGATCATAGGAAGACATCTCCTCCATGTGTCCGCTATCTGTCCCCATAGAGACTCTCTATACAAGATGGATCATAGGAAGACATCTCCTCCATGTGTCCGCTATCTGCACCCATAGACACTCCCTATACAAGATGAATCATAGGAAGACATCTCCTCCATGTGTCCGCTATCTGCACCCATAGAGACTCCCTATACAAGATGGATCATAGGAAGACATCTCCTCCATGTGTCCGCTATCTGCACCCATAGAGACTCCCTATACAAGATGGATCATAGGAAGACATCTCCATGTGTCCGCTATCTGCTCCCATAGAGACTCTCTATACAAGATGGATCATAGGAAGACATCTCCTCCATGTGTCCGCTATCTGCTCCCATAGAGATTCCCTATACAAGATGGATCATAGGAAGACATCTCCTCCATGTGTCCGCAATCTGCACTGATAGAGACTCCCTATACAAGATGGATCATAGGAAGACATCTCCTCCATGTGTCCGCTATCTGTCCCCATAGAGACTCTCTATACAAGATGGATCATAGGAAGACATCTCCTCCATGTGTCCGCTATCTGCACCCATAGAGACTCCCTATACCAGATGGATCATAGGAAGACATCTCCTCCATGTGTCCGCTATCTGCTCCCATAGAGATTCCCTATACAAGATGGATCATAGGAAGACATCTCCTCCATGTGTCCGCTATCTGCACCCATAGAGACTCTCTATACAAGATGGATCATAGGGAGACATCTCCTCCATGTGTCCGCTATCTGCTCCCATAGAGACTCCCTATACAAGATGGATCATAGGAAGACATCTCCTCCATGTGTCCGCTATCTGCACCCATAGAGACTCTCTATACAAGATGGATCATAGGAAGACATCTCCTCCATGTGTCCGCTATCTGTCCCCATAGAGACTCTCTATACAAGATGGATCATAGGGAGACATCTCCTCCATGTGTCCGCTATCTGCTCCCATAGAGACTCCCTATACAAGATGGATCATAGGAAGACATCTCCTCCATGTGTCCGCTATCTGCTCCCATAGAGATTCCCTATACAAGATGGATCATAGGAAGACATCTCCTCCATGTGTCCGCTATCTGTCCCCATAGAGACTCCCTATACAAGATGGATCATAGGAAGACATCTCCTCCATGTGTCCACAATCTGCACTGATAGAGACTCCCTATACAAGATGGATCATAGGAAGACATCTCCTCCATGTGTCCGCTATCTGCTCCCATAGAGACTCCCTATACAAGATGGATCATAGGGAGACATCCCCTCCATGTGTCCGCTATCTGTCCCCATAGAGACTCCCTATACAAGATGGATCATAGGAAGACATCTCCTCCATGTGTCCGCTATCTGTCCCCATAGAGACTCCCTATACAAGATGGATCATAGGAAGACATCTCCTCCATGTGTCCGCTATCTGCTCCCATAGAGACTCCCTATACAAGATGGATCATAGGAAGACATCTCCTCCATGTGTCCGCTATCTGTCCCCATAGAGATTCCCTATACAAGATGGATCATAGGAAGACATCTCCTCCATGTGTCCGCTATCTGTCCCCATAGAGACTCCCTATACAAGATGGATCATAGGAAGACATCTCCTCCATGTGTCCGCTATCTGCTCCCATAGAGACTCCCTATACAAGATGGATCATAGGAAGACATCTCCTCCATGTGTCCGCTATCTGTCCCCATAGAGATTCCCTATACAAGATGGATCATAGGAAGACATCTCCTCCATGTGTCCGCTATCTGCTCCCATAGAGACTCCCTATACAAGATGGATCATAGGAAGACATCTCCTCCATGTGTCCGCTATCTGCACCCATAGAGACTCTCTATACAAGATGGATCATAGGAAGACATCTCCTCCATGTGTCCGCTATCTGCACCCATAGAGACTCCCTATACAAGATGGATCATAGGAAGACATCTCCTCCATGTGTCCGCTATCTGCTCCCATAGAGACTCCCTATACAAGATGGATCATAGAAAGACATCTCCTCCATGTGTCCGCTATCTGCACCCATAGAGACTCCCTATACAAGATGGATCATAGGAAGACACCTCCTCCATGTGTCCGCTATCTGTCCCCATAGAGACTCCCTATACAAGATGGATCATAGGAAGACACCTCCTCCATGTGTCCACTATCTGCACCCATAGAGACTCCCTATACAAGATGGATCATAGGAAGACAT
Source organism: Lithobates sylvaticus (assembly GCA_028564925.1). NCBI lineage: Eukaryota > Metazoa > Chordata > Amphibia > Anura > Ranidae > Lithobates > Lithobates sylvaticus. The sequence continues at coordinate 452,300 of CM053030.1, forward strand.
CTCCTCCATGTGTCCGCAATCTGCACCCATAGAGACTCCCTATACAAGATGGATCATAGGAAGACATCTCCTCCATGTGTCCGCTATCTGCTCCCATAGAGACTCCCTATACAAGATGGATCATAGGAAGACATCTCCTCCATGTGTCCGCTATCTGCACCCATAGAGACTCCCTATACAAGATGGATCATAGGAAGACATCTCCTCCATGTGTCCGCTATCTGTCCCCATAGAGATTCCCTATACAAGATGGATCATAGGAAGACATCTCCATGTGTCCGCTATCTGTCCCCATAGAGACTCTCTATACAAGATGGATCATAGGAAGACATCTCCTCCTTGTGTCCGCTATCTGTCCCCATAGAGATTCCCTATACAAGATGGATCATAGGAAGACATCTCCTCCATGTGTCCGCTATCTGCTCCAATAGAGACTCCCTATACAAGATGGATCATAGAAAGACATCTCCTCCATGTGTCCGCTATCTGCTCCCATAGAGACTCCCTATACAAGATGGATCATAGGAAGACATCTCCTCCATGTGTCCGCTATCTGTCCCCATAGAGACTCTCTATACAAGATGGATCATAGGAAGACATCTCCTCCATGTGTCCGCTATCTGCTCCCATAGAGACTCTCTATACAAGATGGATCATAGGAAGACATCTCCTCCATGTGTCCGCTATCTGTCCCCATAGAGACTCCCTATACAAGATGGATCATAGGAAGACATCTCCTCCATGTGTCCGCTATCTGCTCCCATAGAGACTCCCTATACAAGATGGATCATAGGAAGACATCTCCTCCATGTGTCCGCTATCTGTCCCCATAGAGACTCTCTATACAAGATGGATCATAGGAAGACATCTCCTCCATGTGTCCGCTATCTGCTCCCATAGAGACTCTCTATACAAGATGGATCATAGGAAGACATCCCCTCCATGTGTCCGCTATCTGCACCCATAGAGACTCCCTATACAAGATGGATCATAGGAAGACATCTCCATGTGTCCGCTATCTGTCCCCATAGAGACTCCCTATACAAGATGGATCATAGGAAGACATCTCCTCCATGTGTCCGCTATATGCTCCCATAGAGACTCCCTATACAAGATGAATCATAGGAAGACATCTCCTCCATGTGTCCGCTATCTGCTCCCATAGAGACTCTCTATACAAGATGAATCATAGGAAGACATCTCCTCCATGTGTCCGCTATCTGCACCCATAGAGACTCTCTATACAAGATGGATCATAGGAAGACATCTCCTCCATGTGTCCGCTATCTGTCCCCATAGAGACTCCCTATACAAGATGGATCATAGGGAGACATCTCCTCCATGTGTCCGCTATCTGTCCCCATAGAGACTCCCTATACAAGATGGATCATAGGGAGACATCTCCTCCATGTGTCCGCTATCTGCACCCATAGAGACTCCCTATACAAGATGGATCATAGGAAGACACCTCCTCCATGTGTCCGCTATCTGCACCCATAGAGACTCCCTATACAAGATGAATCATAGGGAGACATCCCCTCCATGTGTCCGCTATCTGTACCCATAGACACTCCCTATACAAGATGGATCATAGGAAGACATCTCCTCCATGTGTCCGCTATCTGTCCCCATAGAGACTCTCTATACAAGATGGATCATAGGAAGACATCTCCTCCATGTGTCCGCTATCTGTCCCCATAGAGACTCCCTATACAAGATGAATCATAGGAAGACATCTCCTCCATGTGTCCGCTATCTGCACCCATAGAGACTCCCTATACAAGATGGATCATAGGAAGACATCTCCTCCATGTGTCCGCTATCTGCACCCATAGAGACTCCCTATACAAGATGGATCATAGGAAGACATCTCCTCCATGTGTCCGCTATCTGTCCCCATAGAGACTCCCTATACAAGATGAATCATAGGAAGACATCTCCTCCATGTGTCCGCTATCTGCACCCATAGAGACTCTCTATACAAGATGGATCATAGGAAGACATCTCCTCCATGTGTCCGCTATCTGTCCCCATAGAGACTCCCTATACAAGATAGATCATAGGAAGACATCTCCTCCATGTGTCCGCTATCTGTCCCCATAGAGACTCCCTATACAAGATGGATCATAGGAAGACATCTCCTCCATGTGTCCGCTATATGCTCCCATAGAGACTCTCTATACAAGATGGATCATAGGAAGACATCTCCATGTGTCCGCTATCTGCTCCCATAGAGATTCCCTATACAAGATGGATCATAGGAAGACATCTCCTCCATGTGTCCGCTATCTGTCCCCATAGAGACTCCCTATACAAGATGGATCATAGGAAGACATCTCCATGTGTCCGCTATCTGCTCCCATAGAGATTCCCTATACAAGATGGATCATAGGAAGACATCTCCTCCATGTGTCCGCTATCTGCTCCCATAGACACTCCCTATACAAGATGGATCATAGGAAGACATCTCCTCCATGTGTCCGCTATCTGCACCCATAGACACTCTCTATACAAGATGGATCATAGGAAGACACCTCCTCCATGTGTCCACTATCTGTCCCCATAGAGATTCCCTATACAAGATGGATCATAGGAAGACATCTCCTCCATGTGTCCGCTATCTGCTCCCATAGAGACTCCCTATACAAGATGGATCATAGGAAGACACCTCCTCCATGTGTCCGCTATCTGTCCCCATAGAGACTCCCTATACAAGATGGATCATAGGAAGACATCTCCTCCATGTGTCCGCTATCTGCACCCATAGACACTCCCTATACAAGATGGATCATAGGAAGACATCTCCTCCATGTGTCCGCTATCTGTCCCCATAGACACTCCCTATACAAGATGGATCATAGGAAGACACCTCCTCCATGTGTCCGCTATCTGCTCCCATAGAGACTCCCTATACAAGATGGATCATAGGAAGACATCTCCTCCATGTGTCCGCTATCTGCACCCATAGAGACTCTCTATACAAGATGGATCATAGGAAGACACCTCCTCCATGTGTCCGCTATCTGCACCCATAGACACTCCCTATACAAGATGGATCATAGGAAGACATCTCCTCCATGTGTCCGCTATCTGCACCCATAGAGACTCTCTATACAAGATGGATCATAGGAAGACATCTCCTCCATGTGTCCGCTATCTGCACTGATAGAGACTCCCTATACAAGATGGATCATAGGAAGACATCTCCTCCATGTGTCCGCTATCTGCACCCATAGAGACTCTCTATACAAGATGGATCATAGGAAGACACCTCCTCCATGTGTCCGCTATCTGTCCCCATAGAGATTCCCTATACAAGATGGATCATAGGAAGACATCTCCTCCATGTGTCCGCTATCTGTCCCCATAGAGACTCTCTATACAAGATGGATCATAGGAAGACACCTCCTCCATGTGTCCGCTATCTGTCCCCATAGACACTCCCTATACAAGATGGATCATAGGAAGACATCTCCTCCATGTGTCCGCTATCTGCTCCCATAGAGACTCCCTATACAAGATGGATCATAGGAAGACACCTCCTCCATGTGTCCGCTATCTGTCCTCATAGAGACTCCCTATACAAGATGGACCATAGGAAGACATCTCCTCCATGTGTCCGCTATCTGCACCCATAGAGACTCCCTATACAAGATGGACCATAGGAAGACATCTCCTCCATGTGTCCGCTATCTGCACCCATAGAGACTCTCTATACACCCCACCTGTGGTCTGCTACAGAAAATCAATCATCTGTGGAACATTCTGGGTGAGAATTCAGGTAAAGGTCTCATCCTGGGCCTACAGAACATGAAGAGCTTCCATCAGAGTAGAAGAGCCAACATTTAGTATATCTGTGTGTGGAGGAATTGTCAGGAGGCCATTCTACAAGTTACATCACATCCATACCTGTCTGATCTTCACCTTCCGGAATCATCTTCAGATATCAATACAGTGCCTTGAAAAAGTATTCATACCCCTTAAAATTCTCCACATTTTTTCATGTTACAACCAAAAACATAAATGTATTTATTGGGATTTTATGTGATGGACCGACACAAAGTGTCACATAATTGTGAAGTGGAAGGAAAATGATAAATGATACAAATAAATATGTGAAAAGTGTGGGGGGGGGGCATTTGTATGGCGCCCCCCGGAGTCAATACTTTGTAGAACCCCCTTTCTCTACAAGTCTTTTTGGGGGTGTCTCTACCAGCTTTGCCCATCTAGAGAGGACATTTCTGCCCATTCTTCTTCTTTGTAAAATATCTCAAGCTCTGTCAGATTGGATGGAGAGCGTCTGTGATCAGCAATTTTCAAGTCTTGCCACAGATTGTCAATGTGATTTAGGTCTGGACTGTGACTGGGCCATTCTAACACATGGCTGCTTCTCTGATGAATGCTCTCCTTGCCCGGCCCGGTCAGTTTAGGTGGACGGCCATGTCTTGGTAGGTTTGCAGTTGTGCCATACTCTTTCCATTTTCCGATGATGGATTGAACAGAGCTCCGTGAGATGATCAAAGCTTGGGAGATTTTTTTATAACCTAACCCTGCTTTATACTTCTCCACAACTTTATCCCTGACCTGTCTGGTGTGTTCCTTGGCCTTCATGATGCTGTTTGTTCACTAAGGTTCTCTAACAAACCTCTGAGGGCTTCACAGAACAGCTGTATTTATACTGAGATTAAATGACACACAGGTGGACTCTATTTACTAATTAGGCGACTTCTGAATTCAATTGGTTCCCCTAGATTTTAGTTAGGGGTATCAGAGTATAGGGGGCGCCATACAAATGCCCCCCCCCCCTACACTTTTCACATATTTATTTTTATCATTTATCATTTTCCTTTCACTTCACAATTATGTTTTTGGTTGAAACATGACAAAATGTGGGAAATTTCAAGGGGTGTGAATACTTTTTCCAGGCACTTTCGATAAAAGAATCTGATGAGGTCATAGATGGCGATGGAATTGCTTAAACCAACATTGTGAGATGTGTGGAGCATCACCTAACAGGCAGTGTGAAGTCTCTGACCGTCTCCTGTGCTAAGTCTGCAGAGTTCCCCTATAGGGTGGATCCCTTTAGTCTATTGGTTTACACAGATCATGTGATTTTCCCAGACGCAGCTGATTGGATGTTTCCTCCGTATATAACTTTTTATCTATAAACCCAGATCCTCGGATCTCGACTCTCCCAATAAGGAATTTACATCCGTTAAATATTATCTGCCGACCTTCCATGACCACCTCTGGATTCTGGGTTGTCCCTGCTGTTCTCTCTGATGGGTCTGTCAGCGTTTGTGGACATTGGGGGTCCCTCTCAGCGTTTGTGGACATTAGGGGTCCCTCTCAGCGTTTGTGGACATTGGGGGTCCCTCTCAGGGCTTGTGGACATTGGGGGTCCCTCTCAGCGTTTGTGGACATTGGGGGTCCCTCTCAGCGTTTGTGGACATTGGGGGGTCCCTCTCAGCGTTTGTGGACATTGGGGGTCCCTCTCAGCGTTTGTGGACATTGGGGGTCCCTCTCAGGGCTTGTGGACATTGGGGGTCCCTCTCAGCGTTTGTGGACATTGGGGGTCCCTCTCAGCGTTTGTGGACATTGGGGGGTCCCTCTCAGCGTTTGTGGACATTGGGGGGTCCCTCTCAGCGTTTGTGGACATTGGGGGTCCCTCTCAGCGTTTGTGGACATTGGGGGTCCCTCTCAGCGTTTGTGGACATTGGGGGTCCCTCTCAGCGTTTGTGGACATTGGGGGTCCCTCAGTGTTTGTGGACATTGGGGGTCCCTCTCAGCGTTTGTGGACATTGGGGGTCCCTCTCAGCGTTTGTGGACATTGGGGGTCCCTCTCAGCGTTTGTGGACATTGGGGGTCCCTCAGTGTTTGTGGACATTGGGGGTCCCTCTCAGCGTTTGTGGACATTGGGGGTCCCTCAGTGTTTGTGGACATTGGGGGTCCCTCTCAGCGTTTGGACCGCAGGAACGGGGATCCCAATAATAATAAAGACACCCGCAGTCCATCTCTGCACCCCATGTTGTCCCTCTATAGACCTTCCAGAGGAACACCCACCAATCTGACACAAACCATACACAGTGGAAGAAGTGGTGTCAGCTCTGCCCAGCTGTGTTTTCTTAAACTACCTAAACCCAAATACAGGACAGCTCAGAATTTCTGGCAGGATAAACAAAACACTTCAACTAGAACACCAAAGAGACCAGATAGGGAGATAATTGTTGGGGTGAGCAGTCCCTGTTCCTACTTGTCCCTTTCCACCCTGTGGGCACCACCCACCACTTTGTCCAGCCAGGTGGTGCCAACAGGGCAGATTGTATTCTGGCATTTGGCCTCTATGCCGGACTCCCAATACAGATCCTGTCTCTGTACCTCGGGGTCACGTGCAAGTCTGGAGGTCCAGATCTGAACTTACCGGTCTGGTTGTCTTATCAGGACTTCTGGGTTCCATCTGACCTTTAGTCTCAGTGCTTCTTCTGCTTCGACCCTCCAGGCTCAACCCACATCCTCACTCAGCTCTATGGACAAAGTATACCAGCAGGATCAGGTTTCTGGGCTCAGTATACCAGCAGGATCAGGTTTCTGGGCTCAGTATACCAGCAGGATCAGGTTTCTGGGCTCAGTATACCAGCAGGATCAGGTTTCTGGGCTCAGTATACCAGCAGGATCAGGTTTCTGGGCTCAGTATACCAACAGGATCAGGTTTCTGGGCTCAGTATACCAGCTGGATCAGGTTTCTGGGCTCAGTATACCAGCAGGATCAGGTTTCTGGGCTCAGTATACCAGCAGGATCAGGTTTCTGGGCTCAGTTTACCAGCAGGATCAGGTTTCTGGGCTCAGTATACCAGCAGGATCAGGTTTCTGGGCTCAGTATACCAGCTGGATCAGGTTTCTGGGCTCAGTATACCAGCAGGATCAGGTTTCTGGGCTCAGTATACCAGCAGGATCAGGTTTCTGGGCTCAGTATACCAGCAGGATCAGGTTTCTGGGCTCAGTATACCAGCTGGTTCAGGTTTCTGGGCTCAGTATACCAGCAGGATCAGGTTTCTGGGCTCAGTATATCAGCAGGTTCAGGTTTCTGGGCTCAGTATACCAGCTGGTTCAGGTTTCTGGGCTCAGTATACCAGCAGGATCAGGTTTCTGGGCTCAGTATACCAGCAGGATCAGGTTTCTGGGCTCAGTATACCAGCAGGATCAGGTTTCTGGGCTCAGTATACCAGCTGGTTCAGGTTTCTGGGCTCAGTATACCAGCAGGATCAGGTTTCTGGGCTCAGTATACCAGCTGGTTCAGCTCTCCAGTCTGGTTGGTTCCCTTCATTGGCTGGTTTGAATCTTTCATCTCAGTCTACCTTCAGGTTCAGGTCTCCGAATACAGTGTAGTTTCTGGTTCATATCTCTGGGCCTGGTGGACCCCCTGGTTCAGATCTCGGGGCTTGGAAGACCAAGTGGTTCAGATCTCTGGGCTCAGTGGCCTTTCAGATCTCTGGGCTCAGTGGCCTTTCAGATCTCTGGGCTCAGTGGCCTTTCAGATCTCTGGGCTCAGTGGACCGTTCAGATCTCTGGGCTCAGTGGACCGTTCAGATCTCTGGGCTCAGTGGACCGTTCAGATCTCTGGGCTCAGTGGACCGTTCAGATCTCTGGGCTCAGTGGACCGTTCAGATCTCTGGGCTCAGTGGACCGTTCAGATCTCTGGGCTCAGTGGACCTTCAGATCTCTGGGCTCAGTGGACCTTCAGATCTCTGGGCTCAGTGGACCTTCAGATCTCTGGGCTCAGTGGACCTTCAGATCTCTGGGCTCAGTGGACCTTCAGATCTCTGGGCTCAGTGGACCTTTCAGATCTCTGGGCTCAGTGGACCTTTCAGATCTCTGGGCTCAGTGGACCTTCAGATCTCTGGGCTCAGTGGACCTTCAGATCTCTGGGCTCAGTGGACCTTCAGATCTCTGGGCTCAGTGGACCTTTCAGATCTCTGGGCTCGGTGGACCTTTCAGATCTCTGGGCTCGGTGGACCTTTCAGATCTCTGGGCTCGGTGGACCTTTCAGATCTCTGGGCTCGGTGGACCTTTCAGATCTCTGGGCTCGGTGGACCTTTCAGATCTCTGGGCTCGGTGGACCTTCAGATCTCTGGGCTCGGTGGACCTTCAGATCTCTGGGCTCGGTGGACCTTCAGATCTCTGGGCTCGGTGGACCTTCAGATCTCTGGGCTCGGTGGACCTTCAGATCTCTGGGCTCGGTGGACCTTCAGATCTCTGGGCTCGGTGGACCTTCAGATCTCTGGGCTCGGTGGACCTTTCAGATCTCTGGGCTCGGTGGACCTTCAGATCTCTGGGCTCGGTGGACCTTCAGATCTCTGGGCTCGGTGGACCGTTCAGATCTCTGGGCTCAGTGGACCTTTCAGATCTCTGGGCTCAGTGGACCTTTCAGATCTCTGGGCTCAGTGGACCTTTCAGATCTCGGGGCTCAGTGAACCTTCAGATCTCTGGGCTCAGTGGACCTTCAGATCTCTGGGCTCAGTGGACTGTTCAGATCTCTGGGCTCAGTGGACCTTCAGATCTCTGGGCTCAGTGGACCTTTCAGATCTCTGGGCTCAGTGGACCTTTCAGATCTCTGGGCTCAGTGGACCTTTCAGATCTCTGGGCTCAGTGGACCTTCAGATCTCTGGGCTCGGTGGACCTTTCAAATCTCGGGGCTCGGTGGACCTTCAGGTTCAGATCTCTGGGCTCAGTGAACCTTCAGATCTCTGGGCTCAGTGGACCTTCAGATCTCTGGGCTCAGTGGACCTTTCAGATCTCTGGGCTCAGTGAACCGTTCAGATCTCTGGGCTCAGTGAACCGTTCAGATCTCTGGGCTCAGTGAACCGTTCAGATCTCTGGGCTCAGTGGACCGTTCAGATCTCTGGGCTCAGTGGACCTTTCAGATCTCTGGGCTCAGTGGACCTTCAGATCTCTGGGCTCAGTGGACCTTTCAGATCTCTGGGCTCGGTGGACCTTCAGGTTCAGATCTCTGGGCTCAGTGAACCTTCAGATCTCTGGGCTCAGTGGACCTTCAGATCTCTGGGCTCGGTGGACCTTCAGATCTCTGGGCTCGGTGGACCTTCAGATCTCTGGGCTCGGTGGACCTTCAGATCTCTGGGCTCGGTGGACCTTCAGATCTCTGGGCTCGGTGGACCTTCAGATCTCTGGGCTCGGTGGACCTTCAGATCTCTGGGCTCAGTGAACCGTTCAGATCTCTGGGCTCAGTGGACCGTTCAGATCTCTGGGCTCAGTGGACCTTTCAGATCTCTGGGCTCAGTGGACCTTTCAGATCTCTGGGCTCAGTGGACCTTTCAGATCTCTGGGCTCAGTGGACCTTTCAGATCTCTGGGCTCAGTGGACCGTTCAGATCTCTGGGCTCAGTGGACCTTTCAGATCTCTGGGCTCGGTGGACCGTTCAGATCTCTGGGCTCGGTGGACCTTTCAGATCTCTGGGCTCGGTGGACCTTTCAGATCTCTGGGCTCGGTGGACCTTCAGATCTCTGGGCTCGGTGGACCTTCAGATCTCTGGGCTCAGTGGACCTTTCAGATCTCTGGGCTCAGTGGACCTTTCAGATCTCTGGGCTCAATGGACCTTTCAGATCTCTGGGCTCAGTGGACCTTTCAGATCTCGGGGCTCGGTGGACCTTCAGGTTCAGATCTCTGGGCTCAGTGGACCTTCAGGTTCAGATCTCGGGGCTCGGTGGACCTTCAGGTTCAGATCTCTGGGCTTGGCGGACCTTCAGATCTCTGGGCTCGAAGGACTTTCTGTTTCAGATCTCAAAACTTAATATACCTGGTGATTTGGATCTCTGCCTTGGTGCACCTTCTGATTCCGCATTTGGGTCACCCGCCTCGGTGTTCTGACTGGTTCCTATACCCGGGATCAGGGTAGCAGCGGGGTCAGATCTTTACGCTCGTTATGTTGGTGCTTCTCCATAAAATTCTGTATAGAAATGACAGAACGAAGGAAGAGAGAGAGGAGAGAATGGATGGAGCATAGCTGACTGCCCAGACTGTTCTTGTCGATAAAGTTCATTCAAAAAAATAAACCATAGAGAGGAAGGAGCTGGCAGATAGGATCCAGGAAACAGTCTGCCCAGCGATAGACGAAAAGAGAGGAGGATAGACTGCCTGATCATAGAGAGGAGAGGAGGATAGACTGATCACAGAGAGAGGGGTGTGGCTGCAGACTGGAGCTCCACTTTTGATAGGAAACATGTGACCTCCACTCCACATTTTTTCTTTTTTTTTTATGAACTTTATTGTAACAAACATTCAGTAGACACAAGTGGTGGAAGTGGAGGTGACATGTTTCCTGGAGGGGATACAGCTGCCGACTGGATCTCCACCCCCAAAAGAATCATGTGACCTCCACAGTTTGCTTTTTAAATCAACTTTAACCCTTTCACTGCCAGAGCTGTTTTTGCGTCGTTTGGACAAAAATTATTTAACTATTTGAGACGTGGAACAAAACTCATATCTGGTGAATGTGGCGAATACCTTCGGTAAAGATGACTCTCTGCTTGTTCTGGTGCCCCCGCATGTCTCTTGTAAAACTCCCTTCCACAGAAACGTTCTCTCCCTATTGTGGGGTCACCAGTCCGGTATTTATATATTGTGGGATCACCAGTCCGGTATTTATATATTGTGGGGTCACCAGTCCGGTATTTATATATTGTGGGGTCACCAGTCCGGTATTTATATATTGTGGGATCACCAGTCCGGTATTTGTACATTGAAATCATATCTCTCCTCTTTTAGTTTATCTGGGGTCCAATCAAACCAAGGCTGAAGAGATGTCTACTCCATAGACCTAAGTCTGAGGGAGGGCTAAGAATGCCAAATATCCCCGACTACTACGAAGCCGCTCAGACCTCTCTGGACCCTCATCCATGTAATAGTCACCGACCCGGTCTCACTGGCTTCCACCCCTATCCGCACCCTAAACCTCTAGAGCCTGTCCTATCTCACACTCTCGTAGTATGGGCCCACCTGATATCGTAGTATGGGCCCACCTGATATCGTAGTATGGACCCACCTGATATCGTAGTATGGGCCCACCTGATATCGTAGTATGGGCCCACCTGATATCGTAGTATGGGCCCACCTGATATCGTAGTATGGGCCCACCTGATATCGTAGTATGGGCCCACCTGATATCGCCACATCTTCCTCTCCTTCACATATTTAACTGCCCTTTATTTCCCCCGGGTTTGGAAAATCTCCAAAGCTATTCCTGGTGGTGCAGGAAGGTCTTGAAGACGGTTCGATTCTTGCCGTCCCCCCCGGAGCATTAAAGATATTCCAGACTGAGCACAGCGGTGTTTGAGACGTCCCCCACAACACAAGGCCTTATTTCACAACTCTACTCCTCTATTCTGAAGAATTTTACCTCACGTGGCCCATCTTACTGCTCCACCTGGGAAAACTGCCCCACAACCCCCGAGACCTGGCATCAAATTTGAGAGGTGCGTTTCCACTCCTCCCGTAACGTAATAACTTATCTCGGTGGTACTTTACCCCAAATGTCTCCCTACATCCCCTTCTATATGCTTTAGGGGGCGCTCAGACCACCGAGACGATCGCACCATGTATGGAGGACGAGTCCTGAGGAGGAAAGATTGTGGAAAAATCTTCAACAACTATCAGACAATATATCATGTTTGGGGGTCTCCTATCAGACAATATATCATGTTTGGGGGTCTCCTATCAGACAATATATCATGTTTGGGGGTCTCCCCTATCAGACAATATATCATGTTTGGGGGTCTCCTATCAGACAATATATCATGTTTGGGGGTCTCTCCTATCAGACAATATATCATGTTTGGGGGTCTCTCCTATCAGACAATATATCATGTTTGGGGGTCTCTCCTATCAGACAATATATCATGTTTGGGGGTCTCTCCTATCAGACAATATATCATGTTTGGGGGTCTCTCCTATCAAACAATATATCATGTTTGGGGGTCTCTCCTATCAGACAATATATCATGTTTGGGGGTCTCTCCTATCAGACAATATATCATGTTTGGGGGTCTCTCCTATCAGACAATATATCATGTTTGGGGGTCTCTCCTATCAGACATTATATCATGTTTGGGGGTCTCTCCTATCAGACAATGTATCATGTTTGGGGGTCTCTCCTATCAGACAATATATCATGTTTGGGGGTCTCTCCTATCAGACAATGTATCATGTTTGGGGGTCTCTCCTATCAGACATTATATCATGTTTGGGGGTCTCCTATCAGACAATATATCATGTTTGGGGGTCTCTCCTATCAGACAATATATCATGTTTGGGGGTCTCCTATCAGACAATATATCATGTTTGGGGGTCTCCTATCAGACAATATATCATGTTTGGGGGTCTCCTATCAGACAATATATCATGTTTGGGGGTCTCTCCTATCAGACAATATATCATGTTTGGGGGTCTCTCCTATCAGACAATACATCATGTTTGGGGGTCTCTCCTATCAGACAATATATCATGTTTGGGGGTCTCTCCTATCAGACAATACATCATGTTTGGGGGTCTCCTATCAGACAATATATCATGTTTGGGGGTCTCTCCTATCAGACAATATATCATGTTTGGGGGTCTCCTATCAGACAATATATCATGTTTGGGGGTCTCTCCTATCAGACAATATATCATGTTTGGGGGTCTCCTATCAGACAATATATCATGTTTGGGGGTCTCCTATCAGACAATATACCATGTTTGGGGGTCTCTCCTATCAGACAATATATCATGTTTGGGGGTCTCCTATCAGACATTATATCATGTTTGGGGGTCTCTCCTATCAGACAATATATCATGTTTGGGGGTCTCTCCTATCAGACAATATATCATGTTTGGGGGTCTCCTATCAGACAATATATCATGTTTGGGGGTCTCCTATCAGACATTATATCATGTTTGGGGGTCTCCTATCAGACAATATATCATGTTTGGGGGTCTCCTATCAGACATTATATCATGTTTGGGGGTCTCCTATCAGACAATATATCATGTTTGGGGGTCTCTCCTATCAGACAATATATCATGTTTGGGGGTCTCTCCTATCAGACAATATATCATGTTTGGGGGTCTCTCCTATCAGACAATATATCATGTTTGGGGGTCTCCCCTATCAGACAATATATCATGTTTGGGGGTCTCTCCTATCAGACAATATATCATGTTTGGGGGTCTCCTATCAGACAATATATCATGTTTGGGGGTCTCTTATCAGACAATATATCATGTTTGGGGGTCTCCTATCAGACAATATATCATGTTTGGGGGTCTCTCCTATCAGACAATATATCATGTTTGGGGGTCTCTCCTATCAGACAATATATCATGTTTGGGGGTCTCTCCTATCAGACAATATATCATGTTTGGGGGTCTCCTATCAGACAATATATCATGTTTGGGGGTCTCTCCTATCAGACAATATACCATGTTTGGGGGTCTCCTATCAGACAATATATCATGTTTGGGGGTCTCTCCTATCAGACAATATATCATGTTTGGGGGTCTCTCCTATCAGACAATATACCATGTTTGGGGGTCTCTCCTATCAGACAATATATCATGTTTGGGGGTCTCTCCTATCAGACAATATATCATGTTTGGGGGTCTCTCCTATCAGACAATATATCATGTTTGGGGGTCTCTCCTATCAGACAATATATCATGTTTGGGGGTCTCTCCTATCAGACAATATATCATGTTTGGGGGTCTCCTATCAGACAATATATCATGTTTGGGGGTCTCCTATCAGACAATATATCATGTTTGGGGGTCTCTCCTATCAGACAATATATCATGTTTGGGGGTCTCTCCTATCAGACAATATATCATGTTTGGGGGTCTCCTATCAGACAATATATTATGTTTGGGGGTCTCCTATCAGACAATATATCATGTTTGGGGGTCTCTCCTATCAGACAATATATCATGTTTGGGGGTCTCCTATCAGACAATATATCATGTTTGGGGGTCTCTCCTATCAGACAATATATCATGTTTGGGGGTCTCCTATCAGACAATATATCATGTTTGGGGGTCTCCTATCAGACAATATATCATGTTTGGGGGTCTCTCCTATCAGACAATATATCATGTTTGGGGGTCTCCTATCAGACAATATATCATGTTTGGGGGTCTCTCCTATCAGACAATATACCATGTTTGGGGGTCTCCTATCAGACAATATATCATGTTTGGGGGTCTCTCCTATCAGACAATATATCATGTTTGGGGGTCTCTCCTATCAGACAATATATCATGTTTGGGGGTCTCTCCTATCAGACAATATATCATGTTTGGGGGTCTCTCCTATCAGACAATATATCATGTTTGGGGGTTTCTCTGTCATATTTGGGGGTCTCTCTGTCATGTTTGGGGGTCTCTGTTATGTTTGGGGGTCTCTCTGTCATATTTGGGGGTCTCTGTCATGTTTGGGGGTCTCTCTGTCATATTTGGGGGTCTCTGTTATGTTTGGGGGTCTCTCTGTCATATTTGGGGGGTCTCTGTCATATTTGGGGGTCTCTCTGTCATGTTTGGTGGTCTCTGTTATGTTTGGGGGTCTCTCTGTAATATTTCGGGGGTCTCACTGTCATATTTGGGGGGTCTCTCTGTCATATTTGGGGGTCTCTCTCATGTTTGCGGTCTCTCTGTCATGTTGGGGGGTCTCTCTGTCATGTTGGGGGTCTCTCTGTCATATTTGGGGGTCTCTCTCGTGTTCGTGGTCTCTCTGTCATGTTTGGGGTCTCACTCTCATATTTTGGGGTCTCTCTTTCATATTTTGGGGGTCTCTCTCATATTTAGGGGTCTCTGTGTCATGTTGGGGAGTCTCTGTCATGTTTGGGGGTCTCTGTGATATTTGGGGGTCTCTCTGTCATATTTGGGGGGTCTCTCTCATGTTTGTGGTCTCTCTATCATGTTGGGGGGTCTCTCTGTGATATTTGTGGGTCTCTCTCTCTCTCGTTTGGGGTCTCTCTCTCATATTTTGGGGTCTCTCTCATATTTGGGGATCTCTCTGTCATGTTGGGGGGTCTCTTTCATGTTTGGGGGTCTCTGTGATATTTGGGGGGTCTCTCTGTCATATTTGGGGGGTCTCTCTCTCATATTTGGGGGTCTCTCTGTCATGTTGGGGTCTCTCTGTGATATTTGGGGGGTCTTTGTCATGTTGGGGGTCTCTCTCTCATATTTTGGGGTCTCTCTGTCATATTTGGGGGTCTCTCTCATGTTTGCGGTCTCTCTGTCATGTTGGGGGTCTCTCTCTCATATTTTGCGGTCTCTGTCTCATATTTGGGGGTCTCTCTGTCATTTCTGGGGTCTCTCTGTCATGTTGGGGTTCTCTGTTATGTTTGGGGGTCTCTCTCTCATATTTTGCGGTCTCGCTCTCATATTTGGGGGTCTCTCTCTCTCATATTTTGCGGTCTCTCTCTCCTATTTGGGGGTCTCTCTGTCATATTTGGGGTCTCTCTGTCATGTTGGGGGGTCTCTGTTATGTTTGGGGTCTCTCTCTCTCTCTCTCATATTTTGGGGTCTCTCTGTCATATTTGGGGTCTCTCTGTCATGCTGGGGGTCTCTGTTATGTTTGGGGGTCTCTCTCGTATTTGGGGGTCTCTCTCGTATTTGGGGGGTCTCTCTGTGATATTTGGGGGTCTCTCTCTCATATTTGGGTGTCTCTCATATTTGGGGGTCTCTCTGTCATATTTGGGGGGTCTCTCTCATGTTTGCGGTCTCCCTGTCATGTTGGAGGGTCTCTCTGTCATATTTGGGGTCTCTGTCATGTTGAGGGTCTCTCTCTCATATTTTGGGGGTCTCTCTTTCATGTTGGGGGGTCTCTCATATTTGGCGGTCTCTGTCTCATATTTGGGGGTCTCTCTGTCATGTTTGGGGGTTTCTCTGTCATGTTGGGGGTCTCTCTGTCATGTTGGGGGTCTCTGTTATGTTGGGGGGTCTCTCTCTCTCATATTTTGCGGTCTCTCTCTCATATTTGGGGGTCTCTGTCATGTTGGGGTCTCTCTGTCATATTTGGGGGTCTCTCTGTCATGTTGGGGGTCTCTGTTATGTTTGGGGGTCTCTCTCAAATTTGGGGGTCTCTGTCATATTTGGGGTCTCTCTGTCATGTTGGGGGGGTCTCTGTTATGTTTGGGGGTCTCTCTCTCGTATTTGGGGGTCTCTATGTCATGCTGGGGGTCTCTGTTATGTTTGGGGGTCTCTCTCTCTCTCTCATATTTTGGTGTCTCTCTCTCATATTTTGGTGTCTCTCTCTCATATTTGGGGGGGTCTCTCTGTGATATTTGGGGGTCTCTCTCTCTCATATTTGGGGTCTCTCTGTCATGTTGGGGGGTCTCTCTGTCATGTTGGGGTCTCTCTGTCATATTTGGGGGTCTCTCTGTCATATTTGGGGTCTCTCTATCATGTTGGGGGGTCTCTGTTATGTTTGGGGTCTCTCTGTCATTTTGGGGTCTCTCTGTCATGTTGGGGGGTCTCTGTCATTTTGGGGTCTCTCTGTCATTTTTGGGGTCTCTCTGTCATGCTGGAGGTCTCTGTTATGTTTGGGTGTCTCTCTCTCTCTCATATTTGGGGGTCTCTGTGATATTTGGGGGGTCTCTCTCGTATTTGGGGTTCTCTCTCGTATTTGGGGGTCTCTCTGTGATATTTGGGGGGTCTCTCTCATATTTGGGGGGTCTCTTTCTCATATTTGTGGGTGTCTCTCGTATTTGGGGGTCTCTGTGTCATATTTGGGGGTCTCTCTCATGTTTGCGGTCTCTTTATCATGTTTGGGGGTCTCTCTGTCATATTTGGGGGTCTCTGTCATGTTGGTGGTCTCTCTCTCATATTTTGGGGTCTCTGTCTCATATTTGGGGGTCTCTCTGTCATATTTGGGGTCTCTCTGTCATGTTGGGGATCTCTCTCTCATATTTGGGGGTCTCTCATATTTGGGGGTCTCTCTGTCATTTGGGGGTCTCTCTGTCATGTTTTGGGGGTCTCTCTGTCATATTTGGGGTCTCTCTGTCATGTTGGGGTCTCTCTGTCTTATTTGGGGGTCTCTCTGTCATATTTGGGGTCTCTCTGTTATGTTTGGGGGTCTCTCTCTCATATTTGGGGGTCTCTCTGTCATGTTTGGGGGGTCTCTCTGTCATGTTGGGGGTCTCTGTTATGTTTGGGGGTCTCTCTGTCATGCTGGGGGTCTCTGTTATGTTTGGGGGTCTCTCTCTCGTATTTGGGGGGTCTCTCTGTGATATTTGGGGGTCTCTCTATGATATTTGGGGGGTCTTTCTCATATTTGGGTGTCTCTCTCTCATATTTGGGGGGTCGCTCTGTGATATTTGGGGGGTCTCTCTCTTGTATTTGGGGGTCTCTCTGTGATATTTGGGGGTCTCTCTCTCATATTTGGGGGGTCTCTCTGTCATGTTGGGGGGTCTCTCTCTCTCATATTTTGCGGTATCTCTGTCATATTTGGGGTCTCTGTCATGTTGGGGTCTCTCTGTCATATTTGGGGGTCTCTCTCTCATATTTGGGGGTGTCTCTCTGTGATATTTGGGGTCTCTCTGTCTCATGTTTGGGGGGTCTCTCTGTCATGTTGGGGGTCTCTGTGATATTTGGGGGTCTCTGTCTCTCATATTTGGGGGTCTCTGTGATATTTGGGGGGTCTCTCTGTGATATTTGGGGGTCTCTCCCTCGTATTTGGGGGGTCTCTGTCTCTTGTATTTGGGGGTCTCTCTCTCATATTTGGGGGTCTCTCTGTGATATTTGGGGGTCTCTCTATGATATTTGGGGGTCTCTCTCTCATATTTGGGGGTCTCTCCCTCGTATTTGGGGGGTCTCTGTCTCTTGTATTTGGGGTCTCTCTCTCATATTTGGGGGTCTCTCTGTGATATTTGGGGGTCTCTGTCTCTCTGTAATGTTGGGGGTTTCCCTCATATTTGGGGGTCTCTGTCTCCCTCATATTTGGGTGTCTCTCTGTGATATTTGGGGGGTCTCATATTTGGGGGGGGGTCTCATATTTGGGGGGTCTGTGGAATTTCCAGGCCTATGTATGTTTATTGTGTGTAGAAATGTTTCTGTCATGTTGGGGTTCTCTCATATTTGGGGGGATTTTCAGGCCTATGTATGTTTGTATGTTTGTTGTGTAGAAATGTTTCTGTCATGTTGGGGGTCTCTCTCTCTCATATTTTGCGGTCTCTCTCTCCTATTTGGGGGTCTCTCTGTCATATTTGGGGTCTCTCTGTCATGTTGGGGGGTCTCTGTTATGTTTGGGGTCTCTCTCTCATATTTGGGGGTCTCTCTGTCATATTTGGGGTCTCTCTGTCATGCTGGGGGTCTCTGTTATGTTTGGGGGTCTCTCTCGTATTTGGGGGTCTCTCTCGTATTTGGGGGGTCTCTCTGTGATATTTGGGGGTCTCTCTCTCATATTTGGGTGTCTCTCATATTTGGGGGTCTCTCTGTCATATTTGGGGGGTCTCTCTCATGTTTGCGGTCTCCCTGTCATGTTGGAGGGTCTCTCTGTCATATTTGGGGTCTCTGTCATGTTGAGGGTCTCTCTCTCATATTTTGGGGGTCTCTCTTTCATGTTGGGGGGTCTCTCATATTTGGCGGTCTCTGTCTCATATTTGGGGGGTCTCTCTGTCATGTTTGGGGGTTTCTCTGTCATGTTGGGGGTCTCTCTGTCATGTTGGGGGTCTCTGTTATGTTGGGGGGTCTCTCTCTCTCATATTTTGCGGTCTCTCTCTCATATTTGGGGGTCTCTGTCATGTTGGGGTCTCTCTGTCATATTTGGGGGTCTCTCTGTCATGTTGGGGGTCTCTGTTATGTTTGGGGGTCTCTCTCATATTTGGGGGTCTCTGTCATATTTGGGGTCTCTCTGTCATGTTGGGGGGGTCTCTGTTATGTTTGGGGGTCTCTCTCTCGTATTTGGGGGTCTCTATGTCATGCTGGGGGTCTCTGTTATGTTTGGGGGTCTCTCTCTCTCTCTCATATTTTGGTGTCTCTCTCTCATATTTTGGTGTCTCTCTCTCATATTTGGGGGGGGTCTCTCTGTGATATTTGGGGGTCTCTCTCTCTCATATTTGGGGGTCTCTCTGTCATGTTGGGGGGTCTCTCTGTCATGTTGGGGGTCTCTCTGTCATATTTGGGGGTCTCTCTGTCATATTTGGGGTCTCTCTATCATGTTGGGGGGTCTCTGTTATGTTTGGGGTCTCTCTGTCATTTTGGGGTCTCTCTGTCATGTTGGGGGGTCTCTGTCATTTTGGGGTCTCTCTGTCATGTTTGGGGTCTCTCTGTCATGCTGGAGGTCTCTGTTATGTTTGGGTGTCTCTCTCTCTCTCTCATATTTGGGGGTCTCTGTGATATTTGGGGGGTCTCTCTCGTATTTGGGGTTCTCTCTCGTATTTGGGGGTCTCTCTGTGATATTTGGGGGTCTCTCTCATATTTGGGGGGTCTCTTTCTCATATTTGTGGGTGTCTCTCGTATTTGGGGGTCTCTGTGTCATATTTGGGGGTCTCTCTCATGTTTGCGGTCTCTTTATCATGTTTGGGGGTCTCTCTGTCATATTTGGGGGTCTCTGTCATGTTGGTGGTCTCTCTCTCATATTTTGGGGTCTCTGTCTCATATTTGGGGGTCTCTCTGTCATATTTGGGGTCTCTCTGTCATGTTGGGGATCTCTCTCTCATATTTGGGGGTCTCTGTCTCATATTTGGGGGTCTCTCTGTCATGTTTGGGGTCTCTCTGTCATATTTGGGGTCTCTCTGTCATGTTGGGGTCTCTCTGTCTTATTTGGGGGTCTCTCTGTCATATTTGGGGTCTCTCTGTTATGTTTGGGGGTCTCTCTCTCATATTTGGGGGTCTCTCTGTCATGTTTGGGGGGTCTCTCTGTCATGTTGGGGGTCTCTGTTATGTTTGGGGGTCTCTCTGTCATGCTGGGGGTCTCTGTTATGTTTGGGGGTCTCTCTCTCGTATTTGGGGGGTCTCTCTGTGATATTTGGGGGTCTCTCTATGATATTTGGGGGGTCTTTCTCATATTTGGGTGTCTCTCTCTCATATTTGGGGGGTCGCTCTGTGATATTTGGGGGGTCTCTCTCTTGTATTTGGGGGTCTCTCTGTGATATTTGGGGGTCTCTCTCTCATATTTGGGGGGTCTCTCTGTCATGTTGGGGGGTCTCTCTCTCTCATATTTTGCGGTCTCTCTGTCATATTTGGGGTCTCTGTCATGTTGGGGTCTCTCTGTCATATTTGGGGGGTCTCTCTCTCATATTTGGGGGTGTCTCTCTGTGATATTTGGGGTCTCTCTGTCTCATGTTTGGGGGGTCTCTCTGTCATGTTGGGGGTCTCTGTGATATTTGGGGGTCTCTGTCTCTCATATTTGGGGGTCTCTGTGATATTTGGGGGTCTCTCTGTGATATTTGGGGGTCTCTCCCTCGTATTTGGGGGGTCTCTGTCTCTTGTATTTGGGGGTCTCTCTCTCATATTTGGGGGTCTCTCTGTGATATTTGGGGGTCTCTCTATGATATTTGGGGGTCTCTCTCTCATATTTGGGGGTCTCTCCCTCGTATTTGGGGGGTCTCTGTCTCTTGTATTTGGGGGTCTCTCTCTCATATTTGGGGGTCTCTCTGTGATATTTGGGGGTCTCTGTCTCTCTGTAATGTTGGGGGTTTCCCTCATATTTGGGGGTCTCTGTCTCCCTCATATTTGGGTGTCTCTCTGTGATATTTGGGGGGTCTCATATTTGGGGGGGGGGGGGGGGTCTCATATTTGGGGGGTCTGTGGAATTTCCAGGCCTATGTATGTTTATTGTGTGTCGAAATGTTTCTGTCATGTTGGGGTTCTCTCATATTTGGGGGGATTTTCAGGCCTATGTATGTTTGTATGTTTGTTGTGTAGAAATGTTTCTGTCATGTTGGGGGTCTCTCTCTCTCATATTTTGCGGTCTCTCTCTCCTATTTGGGGGTCTCTCTGTCATATTTGGGGTCTCTCTGTCATGTTGGGGGGTCTCTGTTATGTTTGGGGTCTCTCTCTCATATTTGGGGTCTCTCTGTCATATTTGGGGTCTCTCTGTCATGCTGGGGGTCTCTGTTATGTTTGGGGGTCTCTCTCGTATTTGGGGGTCTCTCTCGTATTTGGGGGGTCTCTCTGTGATATTTGGGGGTCTCTCTCTCATATTTGGGTGTCTCTCATATTTGGGGGTCTCTCTGTCATATTTGGGGGTCTCTCTCATGTTTGCGGTCTCCCTGTCATGTTGGAGGGTCTCTCTGTCATATTTGGGGTCTCTGTCATGTTGAGGGTCTCTCTCTCATATTTTGGGGGTCTCTCTTTCATGTTGGGGGGTCTCTCATATTTGGCGGTCTCTGTCTCATATTTGGGGGGTCTCTCTGTCATGTTTGGGGGTTTCTCTGTCATGTTGGGGGTCTCTCTGTCATGTTGGGGGTCTCTGTTATGTTGGGGGGTCTCTCTCTCTCTCATATTTTGCGGTCTCTCTCTCATATTTGGGGGTCTCTGTCATGTTGGGGTCTCTCTGTCATATTTGGGGTCTCTCTGTCATGTTGGGGGTCTCTGTTATGTTTGGGGGTCTCTCTCATATTTGGGGGTCTCTGTCATATTTGGGGTCTCTCTGTCATGTTGGGGGGGTCTCTGTTATGTTTGGGGGTCTCTCTCGTATTTGGGGGTCTCTATGTCATGCTGGGGGTCTCTGTTATGTTTGGGGGTCTCTCTCTCTCTCTCATATTTTGGTGTCTCTCTCTCATATTTTGGTGTCTCTCTCTCATATTTGGGGGGGTCTCTATGTGATATTTGGGGGTCTCTCTCTCTAATATTTGGGGGTCTCTCTGTCATGTTGGGGGGTCTCTCTGTCATGTTGGGGTCTCTCTGTCATATTTTGGGGGTCTCTCTGTCATATTTGGGGTCTCTCTATCATGTTGGGGGGTCTCTGTTATGTTTGGGGTCTCTCTGTCATTTTGGGGTCTCTCTGTCATGTTGGGGGGTCTCTGTCATTTTGGGGTCTCTCTGTCATGTTTGGGGTCTCTCTGTCATGCTGGAGGTCTCTGTTATGTTTGGGTGTCTCTCTCTCTCTCATATTTGGGGGTCTCTGTGATATTTGGGGGGTCTCTCTCGTATTTGGGGTTCTCTCTCGTATTTGGGGGTCTCTCTGTGATATTTGGGGGTCTCTCTCATATTTGGGGGGTCTCTTTCTCATATTTGTGGGTGTCTCTCGTATTTGGGGGTCTCTGTGTCATATTTGGGGGTCTCTCTCATGTTTGCGGTCTCTTTATCATGTTTGGGGGTCTCTCTGTCATATTTGGGGGTCTCTGTCATGTTGGTGGTCTCTCTCTCATATTTTGGGGTCTCTGTCTCATATTTGGGGGTCTCTCTGTCATATTTGGGGTCTCTCTGTCATGTTGGGGATCTCTCTCTCATATTTGGGGGTCTCTGTCTCATATTTGGGGGTCTCTCTGTCATGTTTGGGGGTCTCTCTGTCATATTTTGGGGTCTCTCTGTCATGTTGGGGTCTCTCTGTCTTATTTGGGGGTCTCTCTGTCATATTTGGGGTCTCTCTGTTATGTTTGGGGGTCTCTCTCTCATATTTTGGGGTCTCTCTGTCATGTTTGGGGGTCTCTCTGTCATGTTGGGGGTCTCTGTTATGTTTGGGGGTCTCTCTGTCATGCTGGGGGTCTCTGTTATGTTTGGGGGTCTCTCTCTCGTATTTGGGGGGTCTCTCTGTGATATTTGGGGGTCTCTCTATGATATTTGGGGGGTCTTTCTCATATTTGGGTGTCTCTCTCTCATATTTGGGGGGTCGCTCTGTGATATTTGGGGGGTCTCTCTCTTGTATTTGGGGGTCTCTCTGTGATATTTGGGGTCTCTCTCTCATATTTGGGGGGTCTCTCTGTCATGTTGGGGGGTCTCTCTCTCTCATATTTTGCGGTCTCTCTGTCATATTTGGGGTCTCTGTCATGTTGGGGTCTCTCTGTCATATTTTGGGGTCTCTCTCTCATATTTGGGGGTGTCTCTCTGTGATATTTGGGGTCTCTCTGTCTCATGTTTGGGGGGTCTCTCTGTCATGTTGGGGGTCTCTGTGATATTTGGGGGTCTCTGTCTCTCATATTTGGGGGTCTCTGGGATATTTGGGGGGTCTCTCTGTGATATTTGGGGGTCTCTCCCTCGTATTTGGGGGGTCTCTGTCTCTTGTATTTGGGGGTCTCTCTCTCTCATATTTGGGGGTCTCTCTGTGATATTTGGGGGTCTCTCTATGATATTTGGGGGTCTCTCTCATATTTGGGGGTCTCTCCCTCGTATTTGGGGGGTCTCTGTCTCTTGTATTTGGGGGTCTCTCTCTCTCATATTTGGGGGTCTCTCTGTGATATTTGGGGGTCTCTGTCTCTCTGTAATGTTGGGGGTTTCCCTCATATTTGGGGGTCTCTGTCTCCCTCATATTTGGGTGTCTCTCTGTGATATTTGGGGGGTCTCATGTTGGGGGGGGGGTCTCATATTTGGGGGGTCTGTGGAATTTCCAGGCCTATGTATGTTTATTGTGTGTAGAAATGTTTCTGTCATGTTGGGGTTCTCTCATATTTGGGGGGATTTTCAGGCCTATGTATGTTTGTATGTTTGTTGTGTAGAAATGTTTCTGTCATGTTGGGGGTCTCTCTCTCTCATATTTTGCGGTCTCTCTCTCCTATTTGGGGGTCTCTCTGTCATATTTGGGGGCTCTCTGTCATGTTGGGGGTCTCTGTTATGTTTGGGGTCTCTCTCTCATATTTGGGGGTCTCTCTGTCATATTTGGGGTCTCTCTGTCATGCTGGGGGTCTCTGTTATGTTTGGGGGTCTCTCTCGTATTTGGGGGTCTCTCTCGTATTTGGGGGGTCTCTCTGTGATATTTGGGGGTCTCTCTCTCATATTTGGGTGTCTCTCATATTTGGGGGTCTCTCTGTCATATTTGGGGGGTCTCTCTCATGTTTGCGGTCTCCCTGTCATGTTGGAGGGTCTCTCTGTCATATTTGGGGTCTCTGTCATGTTGAGGGTCTCTCTCTCATATTTTGGGGGTCTCTCTTTCATGTTGGGGGGTCTCTCATATTTGGCGGTCTCTGTCTCATATTTGGGGGTCTCTCTGTCATGTTTGGGGGTTTCTCTGTCATGTTGGGGGTCTCTCTGTCATGTTGGGGGTCTCTGTTATGTTGGGGGGTCTCTCTCTCTCATATTTTGCGGTCTCTCTCTCATATTTGGGGGTCTCTGTCATGTTGGGGTCTCTCTGTCATATTTGGGGGTCTCTCTGTCATGTTGGGGGTCTCTGTTATGTTTGGGGGTCTCTCTCATATTTGGGGGTCTCTGTCATATTTGGGGTCTCTCTGTCATGTTGGGGGGGTCTCTGTTATGTTTGGGGGTCTCTCTCTCGTATTTGGGGGTCTCTATGTCATGCTGGGGGTCTCTGTTATGTTTGGGGGTCTCTCTCTCTCTCTCATATTTTGGTGTCTCTCTCTCATATTTTGGTGTCTCTCTCTCATATTTGGGGGGGTCTCTCTGTGATATTTGGGGGTCTCTCTCTCTCATATTTGGGGGTCTCTCTGTCATGTTGGGGGGTCTCTCTGTCATGTTGGGGTCTCTCTGTCATATTTGGGGGTCTCTCTGTCATATTTGGGGTCTCTCTATCATGTTGGGGGGTCTCTGTTATGTTTGGGGTCTCTCTGTCATTTTGGGGTCTCTCTGTCATGTTGGGGGGTCTCTGTCATTTTGGGGTCTCTCTGTCATGTTTGGGGTCTCTCTGTCATGCTGGAGGTCTCTGTTATGTTTGGGTGTCTCTCTCTCTCTCATATTTGGGGGTCTCTGTGATATTTGGGGGGTCTCTCTCGTATTTGGGGTTCTCTCTCGTATTTGGGGGTCTCTCTGTGATATTTGGGGGTCTCTCTCATATTTGGGGGGTCTCTTTCTCATATTTGTGGGTGTCTCTCGTATTTGGGGGTCTCTGTGTCATATTTGGGGGTCTCTCTCATGTTTGCGGTCTCTTTATCATGTTTGGGGGTCTCTCTGTCATATTTGGGGGTCTCTGTCATGTTGGTGGTCTCTCTCTCATATTTTGGGGTCTCTGTCTCATATTTGGGGGTCTCTCTGTCATATTTGGGGTCTCTCTGTCATGTTGGGGATCTCTCTCTCATATTTGGGGGTCTCTGTCTCATATTTGGGGGTCTCTCTGTCATGTTTGGGGGTCTCTCTGTCATATTTGGGGTCTCTCTGTCATGTTGGGGTCTCTCTGTCTTATTTGGGGGTCTCTCTGTCATATTTGGGGTCTCTCTGTTATGTTTGGGGGTCTCTCTCTCTCATATTTGGGGGTCTCTCTGTCATGTTTGGGGGGTCTCTCTGTCATGTTGGGGGTCTCTGTTATGTTTGGGGGTCTCTCTGTCATGCTGGGGGTCTCTGTTATGTTTGGGGGTCTCTCTCTCGTATTTGGGGGGTCTCTCTGTGATATTTGGGGGTCTCTCTATGATATTTGGGGGGTCTTTCTCATATTTGGGTGTCTCTCTCTCATATTTGGGGGGTCGCTCTGTGATATTTGGGGGGTCTCTCTCTTGTATTTGGGGGTCTCTCTGTGATATTTGGGGGTCTCTCTCTCATATTTGGGGGTCTCTCTGTCATGTTGGGGGGTCTCTCTCTCTCATATTTTGCGGTCTCTCTGTCATATTTGGGGTCTCTGTCATGTTGGGGTCTCTCTGTCATATTTGGGGGGTCTCTCTCTCATATTTGGGGGTGTCTCTCTGTGATATTTGGGGTCTCTCTGTCTCATGTTTGGGGGGTCTCTCTGTCATGTTGGGGGTCTCTGTGATATTTGGGGGTCTCTGTCTCTCATATTTGGGGGTCTCTGTGATATTTGGGGGGTCTCTCTGTGATATTTGGGGGTCTCTCCCTCGTATTTGGGGGGTCTCTGTCTCTTGTATTTGGGGGTCTCTCTCTCATATTTGGGGGTCTCTCTGTGATATTTGGGGGTCTCTCTATGATATTTGGGGGTCTCTCTCTCATATTTGGGGGTCTCTCCCTCGTATTTGGGGGGTCTCTGTCTCTTGTATTTGGGGGTCTCTCTCTCATATTTGGGGGTCTCTCTGTGATATTTGGGGGTCTCTGTCTCTCTGTAATGTTGGGGGTTTCCCTCATATTTGGGGGTCTCTGTCTCCCTCATATTTGGGTGTCTCTCTGTGATATTTGGGGGGTCTCATATTTGGGGGGGGGGGGTCTCATATTTGGGGGGTCTGTGGAATTTCCAGGCCTATGTATGTTTATTGTGTGTAGAAATGTTTCTGTCATGTTGGGGTTCTCTCATATTTGGGGGGATTTTCAGGCCTATGTATGTTTGTATGTTTATTGGGTATAGAAATGTTTCTGTCAGAGAAAAGATTAAAGTTGATGAAAAAAAAAAAACAGCGGCGGTCATATGATTAATGTTGAGGGCGGAGCTCCAGCCTGCAGACACGCCCCTTGCCACTGTTCGGAACACGAGATGAAGCTCCGCCCCCCGCTGTCACTTTCCTGCACATGCGCAGTAAGTGAGGTGAGGTGTGTGAGGCATGCCGGGAGATGTAGTGCCGGTGTATGTACGTCATCCCGGAGAAAGGGGCGGAGAATTAGATCGCCCACAATGCTCCGCGCTCCCCACCGGCATCTGAGTAAGGAGAGCTGTGATTGGTCAGTGAGCCGGCGGCACGTGGAGGAGAGTGTGAGATCCGGAGAGGTGAGGAGAGCCGGGAGAGAGGAGGCCGGGGATGGGGGGGTACAAGAGGGGGGCGAGAGGAGGATGGGGGAGAGAGGAGGCCGGGGATAGGGGGGGTACAAGAGGGGGGCAGGGAGGAGGATGGGGGAGAGAGAGGAGAGCCGGGGATGGGGGGTACAAGAGGGGGGAGAGAGGAGGCCGGGGAGAGGGGTACAAGAGGGGGGAGAGAGGAGGCCGGGGAGAGGGGTACAAGAGGGGGGCAGGGAGGAGGCCGGGGAGAGGGGTACAAGATGGGGGGGGGGTACAAGGAGGGGGGAGAGGAGGATGGGGGGGGTACAAGAGGGGGGGAGAGGAGGATGGGGGGGTACAAGAGAGGAGGATGGGGGGGTACAAGTGGAGGGAGAGGAAGATGGGGGTCTGAGAGTGGAGGAGGGGAGCATATGGATGATAAGATGGGGGGAGCTCTGATATCCGGGTTACACAGGGGTGATGGGGGAGGGGTACAGATATTTGGGGTACACGGGGGTGATGGGGGAGGGGTACAGATATTTGGGGTACACGGGGGTGATGGTGGAGGGGTACAGATATCCGGATTACACTGGGATGATGGGGGAGGGGTACAGATATCCGGATTACACTGGGATGATGGGGGAGGGGTACAGATATTTGGGGTACACGGGGGTGATGGTGGAGGGGTACTGATATCCGGATTACACTGGGATGATGGGGGAGGGGTACAGATATTTGGGGTACACAGGGGTGATGGGGGAGGGGTACAGATATCCGGATTACACTGGGATGATGGGGGAGGGGTACAGATATCCGGATTACACTGGGATGATGGGGGAGGGGTACAGATATTTGGGGTACACGGGGGTGATGGGGGAGGGGTACAGATATCCGGGGTACACAGGAATGATGGGGGAGGGGTACAGATATCCGGATTACACTGGGATGATGGGGGAGGGGTACACGGGGGATGATGGGGGAGGGGTACACGGGGGATGATGGGGGAGGGGTACACGGGGGATGATGGGGGAGGGGTACACAGGGTAGATTTGCAGCCAATAAGAGGACAGTATGTGAGGGGTGTACAGTACGCGGCGTGTTCCCCCATGTTGGGGGGGGGGGGATGGGAGAATTGGAGGTCTTGTAGTAGAAGGTATGAATTGGGATAAAATCTTAGGAACACGGAGGAGAGACGGGTAAAATAAGGGCATCAGCCAATTCATCTCATTGGGTAATACATTAAAAAGAGCGAACAAAAGTCCTGGATGGCTGAACTTCAATGTAAAAATACATATAAAAGGAGAAGGCCTTCAAAATATACAGAGTTGAGGGATCATCATCAGCATTCAGACTTTACAAAGAATGCAACAAGAAATGTAAGGGCGCAATGAGGACGGCTGAGAGAGAACATGAAAGACACATAGCGGAGGAGAGCAAAACAAATCCCAAGAAATTCTTTAACCACTTCACATCTGGCCGTAGCCGAATGACGGCCTTGGCGCGGATGTGAAATCCCGGCCTCCCCTTTCCTCGTTCCCTGTGCGCTCACGAGCGCGCAGCAGGGAAATTCTGTGTTGGCCGTGTCCATATATACATACATATATTATACATATGAGATCATCTCTCAGTGCCGCTCCCCCTCCTCACACAGAGACAGCGTGTGAGGAGGGGGAGATGAACCGCTGCAGCGCTGTAAGTTTTTAAAAAAAAAAATGAAATGCCATCTGTGCCCACTGCCACCACTGCAATCTGTCCCCAATGCCATCTGTGCCCAGTGACATCGCCATCTGCCAGTGCCATCCCCAGTGCCATGTGCCAGTGCCATCTGTGCCCAGTGACATCGCCATCTGCCAGTGCCATATGCCAGTGCCATCCCCTGTGCCAGTGCCATCTGTGCCCAGTGACATCGCCATATCCCAGTGCCATATGCCAGTGCCATCCCCAGTGCTATTTGCCAGTGCCATCGCCAGTGCCATCTGTAGTCAGTGCCATCTGTCATTAGTGCCATCTGTCATCAGTGCCACATATTAATGCCATCTGTCATCAGTGTCACGTATTAGTGCCACCTGTCATCAATGCCACATATCAGTGCCACCTGTCATCAGTGCCACATATTAGTGCCGTCATCAGTGCCACGTATTAGTGCCATCTCTCATCAGTGCCATGTATGAGTGCCATCTCTCATCAGTGCCACATATTAGTGCCATCTGTCATCAGTGTCACGTATTAGTGCCATGTATGAGTGCCATCTCTCATCAGTGCCACATATTAGTGCCATCTGTCATCAGTGTCACATATTAGTGCCACGTATTAGTGCCATCTCTCATCAGTACCACATTAG
The DNA here is from genome assembly GCA_028564925.1 of Lithobates sylvaticus. NCBI lineage: Eukaryota > Metazoa > Chordata > Amphibia > Anura > Ranidae > Lithobates > Lithobates sylvaticus. The sequence continues at coordinate 481,366 of CM053030.1, forward strand.
TGCCATGTATGAGTGCCATCTCTCATCAATGCCACATATCAGTGCCATCTGTCATCAGTGTCATGTGTCATCAGTGCCACATATTAGTGCCGTCTGTCATCAGTGTCACGTATTAGTGCCATCTCTCATCAGTGCCACATATTAGTGCCACGTGATATGAGTGCCATCTCTCATCAGTGCCACATATTAGTGCCACGTGATATGAGTGCCATCTCTCATCAGTGCCACATATTAGTGCCACGTGATATGAGTGCCATCTCTCATCAGTGCCACATATCAGTGCCATGTATGAGTGCCATCTCTCATCAGTGCCACATATTAGTGCCATCTGTCATCAGTGTCACGTGTCATCAGTGCCCCGTATTAGTACCACGTGTCATCAGTGCCACGTCAGTGTCACGTGTCATTGTCCTGGTGCTCCAGGGCCTTCAGAAGTGTAATTTCTGCTCCTAGAAGACGTGATGGCGCTCCCTGCATGTTGGGCCTCTCTATGTGGCCAGGCTGTGGAAAAGTCCCACACATGTGGTATCGTAATACTCAGGAGGAGGAGCAGAATTTATTTTGGGGTGTCATTTGTGGTATACACATTTCATGTGAGAGAAATAACCTATTACAATGACAATTTTGTAGAAAAAAAAATAAAAAATAAAAAAATAATTCAATTTGCAAAGAATTGTGGGGAAAAAATGACAACATCAAAAAGCTCACCATGCCTCTTACTAAATACCTTGGAATGTCTAATTTCTATAAAGGGGTGATTTGGGGGGTATTTGTACTTTCCTTGTTCGGGTCACAAGAAATGAGATCGGCCCTCAGTACATCAGATGTGATGAATGTTTTATGATTCTCACCACAGATTGTAGAGTCTGTAACTTTCACAAAGACCAAATAATATCCACTAATTTGGGTTATTTTTACCAAAGATATGTGGCAGTATAAATTGTGGCCAAAATTTATAATTTCCTAAATTGTATCACAGAAACAAAGAAAAATGCGTTTTTTTTTTTTTTTTTTTTTAAATTTGCGGTCTTTTTTCAATTATAGCGCAAAAAATAAAAAACCCAGAGGTGATCAAATACCACCAAAAGAAAGCTCTATTTGTGGGGAAAAAAAGGACAAAAATTCATTTGGGTTCAGTGTTACATGACTGAGTAATTGTCAGTCAAAGCGTGAGAGCACCGAAAGCTGAAAATTGGTCTGGATGGGAGGGGGGTGTAAGTGCCCGGTAGGCAAGTGGTTAAGTATATAAACCGTAAAAAAAGGGAGGACAGACCATATTGGCCCCATAAAGAATGAGGAAGGACATCTGATTACAAAGGATGGGGGGATGGTGAAGGTATTGAATTTATTCTTCATGAGGGAATCGGGGGAGGGGCTTCAGTAACCAAAACTGCAGTGTTTATCCTCATGACACATCACAGGAAGCCCCTCCATGGCTAACAGAGGACAGAATTAGACTTGGGAAACTTAACATTAATAAATCACCCGGACCAGATGGGTTGCACCCGAGGGGACTTGGGGAACTCGGTCAAGTAATTGCCAGACCATTGTTCCTAAATTTTACTGACAGTCTACTGACTGGAATGGTACCAGCTGATTGGAGAAAAGACAATGTAGCACCAATATTTAAAGAAAGGCCCAAAATCCATCCCTGGGAATTACAGACCAGTCAGCCTAACATCAATAGTATGTAAACTCTTGGAGGGGATGATAAGGGACTATATACAAGATTTTAGTAATGAGAACGGTATCATTGGCAGTAATCAGCATGGATTCATGAAGAATCGCTCTTGCCAAACCAATCTACTAACCTTCTATGAGGAGGTGAGTTGCCATCTAGATAAAGGAAGTCCAATGGGAAAGGATACTCGAACTGGCTCCATTGGTTTCACTCTCCCCCCCTCAGAAGATGTCACATGTTTTCCTAATACACCGGGCCTATTATACCCCAAACAAACTGTTTAGGTTCGGGTGTAGGCAGGATGACAGATGCCCTAGATGCGGGAGACCGGGGGGTGATCTTGTCCACATGTTCTGGAAATGTCCAAAATTATATGAATATTGGAAGGAGGTGGTGGACAGGGTCTCCCAGGTATTCAATACCCACCTGGAACTCGACCCTATTCTATGTGTACTCGGGGGAGGAGGGGGAGCTGGTGGGTCCAGGGAAGGTCAGCTAGCTGCCCTGCGCTGCCTCTTTCAGGCTAGGATATTAATTGCCCGTAGGTGGCAGTCTACTAGCCCCCCTACAGCTACTGAGTGGGAGCAAAACATGGACAGAGTGATCTTGAAAGAAAGAACTACATATATAAAACAAGGGAACCTCGCTAAATTCCATTCGATTTGGAAACCTTGGATGGAGAGAGGAATTTGTAATGGGATCTAGAAAGTGTTAATCAAATTAACCTAATTAAACCGCACCTTGTGGATAACCAGTTACTAATGAGGAGTAAGAGGATGGATGTATGGGGCAAAGGGGGAATGCAAGGCGATATGAATGAGGTAGATTATAACCGAACTGCTAAATGACTTGGGCCCAACTTGATTCGTGTAAAAGTAAAAAATTGTTGTAGAAGACTGTGAATAATTTGTAAATTGTAAAAAATTTAAATAAAGATATATAGTTAAAAAAAAAAAGATAAAGGAAGTCCCATAGATGTGGTGTGTGTGGATTTGACACAGTTCCCCATAAACGTTTACTGTACAAAATAAGTACATGGATTGAAGTCTGGCTACAAGGGTGAGTTCAGAGGGTGGTGATAAATGGGGTGTACTCGGAATGGTCGTCGGTGGGGAGTACTCGGAATGGTCGGGGGTGGGGAGTACTCGGAATGGTTTGGGGGTGGGGAGTACTCGGAATGGTCGTCGGTGGGGAGTACTCGGAATGGTCGGGGGTGGGGAGTACTCGGATTGGTCGTCGGTGGGGAGTACTCGGAATGGTCGTCGGTGGGGAGTACTCGGAATGGTCGTCGGTGGGGAGTACTCGGAATGGTCGGGGGTGGGGAGTACTCGGAATGGTCGGGGGTGGGTAGTGGGGTCCCCCAGGGTTCTGTGCTGGGACCAATCCTATTTAATTTGTACATAGATGACCTGGAGGATGGGGATGGGGGAAACAATCTCTGTATTTGCGGACGATACTAAGCTAAGCAGGATAATAACTTCTCCACAGGATGTGGAAACCTTCCAAGAAGATCTGAACAAATGAATGGGGGAGGGGCAACTACATGGCAAATGAGGTTCAATGTAAAATAGAAAAATGTAAAATAATGTGGGGGGGGGGGGGAGGGGGGGGGTAAAAAAAATCTGAATGCAATCTATAGACTGGGGGGGGAGAACCTCTGGGGGGATCTAGGATGGAGAAGGACCTGGGGGTCCTAGTAGATGATAGGCTCAGCAATGCCAAGCTGCTGCTAACAAAGCAAACAGAAAATTGGCATTAAAAAGGGGATCAACTCCAGAGATAAAAGGATAATTCTCCCGCTCTACAAGACTCTGGTCCGGCCGCACCTGGAGTATGCTGTCCAGTTCTGGGCACCAGTCCTCAGGAAGGATGTACTGGAAATGGAGCGACTACAAAGAAGGGCAACAAAGCTAATAAAGGGTCTGGAGGATATTAGTGATGAGGAAAGGTTGTGAGCTCTGAACTTATTCTCTCTGGAGAAGAGACGCTTGAGAGGGGATATGATTTCATTATATAAATACCGGACTGGTGACCCCACAAATATATAAATACCGGACTGGTGACCCCACAATATATAAATACCGGACTGGTGACCTCACAATATATAAATACCGGACTGGTGACCCCACCATATATAAATACCGGACTGGTGACCCCACAATATATATAACTACCGGACTGGTGACCCCACCATATATAAATACCGCACTGGTGACCCCACAATATATAAATACCGGACTGGTGACCCCACAAATATATAAATACCGGACTGGTGACCCCCCAATATATATAAATACCGGACTGGTGACCCCCCAATATATATAAATACCGGACCGGTGACCCCGCAATGTATATAAATACCGGGCCGGTGACCCCACAATATATAAATACCGGGCCGGTGACCCCACAATATATAAATACCGGGCCGGTGACCCCACAATATATAAATACCGGGCCGGTGACCCCACAATATATAAATACCGGACTGGTGACCCCCACAATATATAAATACCGGACTGGTGACCCCACAGTAGGGAGAAAACTTTTTCGCAGAAGGGAGTATAACAAGACTCGTGGCCACTTAGAAGAAAAGAGGTTTAACCTTAAACTACGTAGAGGGTTCTTTACTGTAAGAGCGGCAATGATGTGGAATTCCCTTCCACAGGCGGTGGTCTCAGCGGGGGGCATCGATAGTTTCAAGAAACTATTAGATAAGCACCTGAATGACGGCAACATACAGGGATATACAATGTAATACTGACATATAATCACACATAGGAGGGACTTGTGTCTTTTTTTTTTTTCAACCTCACCTACTATGTAACTATGTTGGGGGAGGAGGGGTACATAGAAAGTTATAGTTCTTTATAGGGGAGGGGTGTGGTTATAGTCCTGGGGGGGTATAGGGGAGGGGTGTGGTTATAGTCCTGGGGGGGGTATAGGGGAGGGGTGTGGTTATAGTCCTGGGTGGGGGGGGATAGGGGAGGGGTGGGGTTATAGTCCTGGGGGGGGGGGTATAGGGGAGGGGTGTGGTTATAGTCCTGGGGGGGGGGGTATAGGGGAGGGGTGTGGTTATAGTCCTGGGGGGGGGGGGGGGGGTATAGGGGAGGGTGTGGTTATAGTCCTGGGGGGGTATAGGGGAGGGGTGTGGTTATAGTCCTGGGTGGGGGGGGGGTATAGGGGAGGGGTGTGGTTATAGTCCTGGGTGGGGGGGTATAGGGGAGGGGTGTGGTTATAGTCCTGGGTGGGGGGGTATAGGGGAGGGGTGTGGTTATAGTCCTGGGGGGGGTATAGGGGGGGGGGTGTGGTTATAGTCCAGGGGGGGGTATAGGGACGGGTGTGGTTATAGTCCTGGGTGGGGGGGGGTATAGGGGAGGGGTGTGGTTATAGTCCTGGGTGGTGGGGGGGGTATAGGGGAGGGGTGTGGTTATAGTCCTGGGTGGGGGGGGTATAGGGGAGGGGTGTGGTTATAGTCCTGGGTGGGGGGGGTATAGGGGAGGGGTGTGGTTATAGTCCTGGGTGGTGGGGGGGTATAGGGGAGGGGTGTGGTTATAGTCCTGGGGGGGGGTATAGGGGAGGGGTGTGGTTATAGTCTGGGGGGGGTATAGGGGAGGGGTGTGGTTATAGTCCTGGGGGGGGGGTATAAGGGAGGGGTGTGGTTATAGTCATGGGTGGGGGGGGGGGGGTATAGGGGAGGGGTGTGGTTATAGTCCTGGGTGGGGGGGGGGTATAGGGGAGGGGTGTGGTTATAGTCCTGGGTGGGGGGGGGTATAGGGGAGGGGTGTGGTTATAGTCCTGGGTGGGGGGGGTATAGGGGAGGGGTGTGGTTATAGTCCTGGGTGGGGGGGGTATAGGGGAGGGTGTGGTTATAGTCCTGGGTGGGGGGGGGGTATAGGGGAGGGGTGTGGTTATATGTCCTGGGTGGGGGGGGTATAGGGGAGGGGTGTGGTTATAGTCCTGGGTGGGGGGGGGGTTTAGGGGGAGGGGTGTGGTTATAGTCCTGGGTGGGGGGGGGGTATAGGGGAGAGGGTGTGGTTATAGTCCTGGGTGGGGGGGGTATAGGGAGGGGTGTGGTTATAGTCTGGGTGGGGGGGGTATAGGGGAGGGGTGTGGTTATAGTCCTGGGTGGGGGGGGGGTATAGGGGGATGGTTTGGTTATAGTCCTGGGTGGGGGGGGGTATATGGGGAGGGGTGAGGTTATAGCGAGAGAGTATAGTAGTAGAGTTAGAGTCACTGGGGGGGGGGGGTATAGAAGGGAAGAAGGGGTGTGGTTATAGTCCTGGGTGGGGGGGGGGGTATAGGGGAGGGGTGTGGTTATAGTCCTGGGTGGGGGGGGGGTATAGGGGAGGGGTGTGGTTATAGTCCTGGGTGGGGGGGGGTATAGGGGAGGGGTGTGGTTATAGTCCTGGGTGGGGGGGGGTATAGGGGAGGGGTGTGGTTATAGTCCTGGGTGGGGGGGGGTATAGGGGAGGGGTGTGGTTATAGTCCTGGGTGGGGGGGGGGTATAGGGGAGGGGTGTGTTTTTTGTTTATAGTCCTGGGTGGGGGGTATAGGGGAGGGGTGTGGTTATAGTCCTGGGGGGGGGGGTATAGGGGAGGGGTGTGGTTATAGTCCTGGGGGGGGGGGTTATAGGGGAGGGGTGTGGTTATAGTCCTGGGTGGGGGGGGTATAGGGGAGGGGTGTGGTTATAGTCCTGGGTGGGGGGGGGGGTGGGGGGTTTAGGGGAGGGGTGTGGTTTTAGTCCTGGGCTCGGGGGGGGGTATAGGGGAGGGGTGTGGTTATAGGCATGGGTGGGGGGGTATAGGGGTGGGGTGTGGTATTGTCTGGGGGGGGGGGGGGTATTGGGGAGGGGTGTGGTTATTGTCTGGGTGGGGTGGTTATAGTCGTGGGTGTGGGGGGGTTTAGGGGTGGGGGGGTTTAGTCTGGGTGGGGGGGTTTAGGGGAGGGTGTGGTTTTAGTCATGGGTGGGGGGGGGGTTTTGGGGATGGTGCGCGGGTCCGTGGTTATAGGCCTGGAGTGGGAGGGGGGTAGAGGGAGGGGTGTGGTGTTGTCCGGGTGGGGTGGCGTGGTTAGGGGGTTGTAGTTGAAGGGAGGTATGTGAAGTGTGGGTGTGGAGTGAGGTTTGGGTGTGGAGTGTAGTTGTTTGGGGTGGGTGGGTGCCATAGGGGGGGGTGTGGGGGTGGGGGTTGGGGGTTGGGTGGGGGGGGTGGTGGGGGTGTTGTGTTTTTTTTTTGTTGTGTGTTTGTTGGTTGGTGTGGGGTTGTTTTGAGTTGTTGTTGTGGGGTTTTGGTTGGGGTTTGGTGTTGGTTGTGGTGTTTGTGGTGGGGGTGTGTGGGGTGTGTGGGGTTGGGGTTGGTGTGTGTGTGTGGGGTGGTTGGTGTGGTAGGGGGGTGGGGGGGTGGGTTGGGTGTTGTGGGGGGTGGGGGTTGGGGGGGGGGGGTGGTGGGGGATTGGTGGGTGGTGTGGGGGGGGGTTGTGGGGGGGGGTGGTATGGGGGGGTGGGGGGGTGGTTGTGGTGGTTGGTGGTGGGTTGGGGGGGGGGGTGTGGTTGGGGGTGGTGGGTTGGGGTGGGGGGGTGGGGGGGGTTTGGGTTGTTGTGGTGGGGGTTGGGGGTTTGGTGGTGGGGGGGGGTTGGGGGTGTTGGTGTGGGGTGGGGGGTTGTGTTTGGGTTTTGTGGTTGGGTGTGGGGGTGGTGGGTTGTTGTGGGTTGGGGGGTGGTGGGGGGGTGTTGGGGTGGGGTGGGTTGTGTTTTTGGTGGTGTTGTTTGGTGGGGGGGTGTTGTGGGGGGTGGGGGTGGGGTGGGGGGGGTTGGTTGGTTGGTTGGGTGTTGTGGTGGGGTGGGGTGGTTTGGGGGGGGGTGGGGTGTGGGGTGGGGGGTGGGTTTTGTGGGGGTGGGGGTGTTTGGGTGGGGGGTGTGGGTGTGGTGGGGGGGGGTTGTGGGTTGGGGTTGGGGGTGGGTTTGGTGGTGGGGGGGGGGGTGTGGTTGGGGGGTGGGTGGGGTGTTGGGGTTGGGGTGGGGGTTGGGGGTTGGGTGGGGTTTGGTTTTGTTTGGGGTTGGGGGGTTTTGGTGGGGTTGGGGGGTGGGGGGGGGTTGTGTGTGGTGGTGGGGGTGGGGGGGTTTGGGTGGGGGGGTGGGGTGGGTGGTGGGTGGGGGGTGGTTGGGGGGTGTAGAGTTGTTTTGTTTGTTGGGGGTTGGTGGGTTGTGGGTGGGGGGGGTGTTTGTGGGGGTTTGGGTGTGGGGGGTGGAATTGGTTGGGTGGTTTGGGTTTGGTTGGGGTGGGGGTGGGGGGGGTGGGTGGTGTTTTGGGGGGTGGGGTTGTTGGTGGGGTTTTGTGGTGTGGGGGTTGTTGGGTTTTGGTGTTGGGGGTTTGTTGGTGGGTTGGGGGGGTTTGTGGGTGGTGGGGTGTTTTTTTGGTGTGTTGTTGGTGGGGGTTGGGGGTTGGTGGGTTTTTTTTGTGTGTTGGGGGTGGGTTGGGGGGTGGTTGTTGGGTGGGGGTGTGTGGGGATTTTGGATGGTTTGGTTTGTGGGGGGGGTTGGGGTGAATTTAAATGGTGTTGGGGGTGGGGTGGGGGGGTTTGGGTGGTTGTTTGGGGGGTGGGGTGGTAGTGGTGTGGGGGGTGTTTTTTTTTTTTTGTTTTTTTTTTTTTTTTATTTATTTTTTTTTTTGTTTATGGTTTTGTTTTTTTTTCTTTTTTTTTTTTTTTTTTATTTAATATTTTATATTATTATTTTTAAATGATTTTTATAAATTAAATTTATTATATATATTATAAAGTTAGGGGGGTAGGGGTGGGGGGGGTATAGGGGAGGGGTGTGGTTATAGTCCTGGGTGGGGGGTACTAGATGAGGGGTGTGGTTATAGTCCTGGGTCGGGAGGGGTATAGATGAGGGGTGTGGTTATAGTCCTGGGTCGGGAGGGGTATAGATGAGTGGTGTGGTTATAGTCCTGGGTCGGGAGGGGTGTGGTTATAGTCCTGGGTCGGGAGGGGTATAGATGAGGGGTGTGGTTATAGTCCTGGGTCGGGAGGGGTATAGATGAGGGGTGTGGTTATAGTCCTGGGTCGGGAGGGGTATAGATGAGGGGTGGGGTTATAGTCCTGGGTCGGGAGGGGTATAGATGAGGGGTGTGGTTATAGTCCGGGGTGGGGAGGGGTGTGGTTATGGTCCTGGGTGGGGAGGGGTGTGGTTATAGTCCTGGGTGGGGAGGGGTATAGATGAGGGGTGTGGTTATAGTCTGGGTCGGGAGGGGTATAGATGAGGGGTGTGGTTATAGTCTGGGTCGGGAGGGGTATAGATGAGGGGTGTGGTTATAGTCCTGGGTGGGGAGGGGTGTGGTTATAGTCCTGGGTCGGGAGGGGTATAGATGAGGGGTGTGGTTATAGTCTGGGTCGGGAGGGGTACAGATGAGGGGTGTGGTTATAGTCTGGGTCGGGAGGGGTACAGATGAGGGGTGTGGTTATAGTCCTGGGTCGGGAGGGGTATAGATGAGGGGTGTGGTTATAGTCCTGGGTCGGGAGGGGTATAGATGAGGGGTGTGGTGTGTTTGGTCTGTTTGTTTTTGGGTGGCTGGGGTTGTGTGGTCTTTTGTGGGTGTTTGTGTGGTTTGGTTTTATGGGAGTATAGATGAGGGGTGTGGTTATAGTCTGGGTCGGGAGGGGTATAGATGAGGGGTGTGGTTATAGTCTGGGTCGGGAGGGGTATAGATGAGGGGTGTGGTTATACACTCTGGGAGGGACCAGGGCAGTGGTAATGATTGGACAGTTGCGGCAATCATTGACAAATGATGACATCAGAGGATACAGCTTCAGGTTTGGGAGGGGCGGGACCTCTTATCGGACTGTGATGTCATCATCAATAAAGACTTGGAAATGATGATGATGATGATGATGGGGGGGGGGGGGGTGCCAGGTACTCCTAAACCCTCATCCACGAAAGTGGGGGATGGGAATATGGATGCTGCATAATGATTGGACGATGACACGCTCACTCTCTCTCTCCTCAGGCTGTCCATATCCTGTGACCTTTGACCTGCAGACATGCCCTCTGACCTTGCCAAGAAGAAGGCAGCTAAGAAGAAGGAGGCGGCCAAAGCTCGTCAGAGGCCTAAGAAAGACAATGAAGAGGCCGCCTCAGAGGAGGTGGAGCCACAATCGGCCAATGGCATCACAGCTGCAGGTGAGTCACCCAGAGATCACCAATCACTTGACCCCCTCCCCCAACCAATCGTACAGCAGAGACCTCTGGGATTGGTCCCCTTTATGAGTAGAAATGGGGGATTGGGCCCCTATAGATGTAGGGATGAAGGATTGGTCCCTTATAGGAGTAGTGACCGCTCAGTCCCCCATCCCTGCTCCTATAGGGGCACAGTCCCCCATCCCTGCTCCTATTGGGGCACAGTCCCCCAGGTCTCTGCTGTACGATTTCTTGAGGGAGTGACCCTATGGGGGATTGGGCCCCTAATGGGAGTGGGGATGAGGGGGATTGGGCCCCTAATGGGAGTGGGGATGAGGGGGATTGGGCCCCTAATGGGAGTGGGGATGAGGGGGATTGGGCCCCTAATGGGAGTGGGGATGAGGGGGATTGGGCCCCTAATGGGAGTGGGGATGAGGGGGATTGGGCCCCTAATGGGAGGGGGGTTGGGGTATCTTGGATTCCTCTGCTGGCTCCGCCCTCTGATCGCACTCTCTGTACCTGAGCTGTTCTCTCTCTGGTCCTCTCGGTGTTTCTTGTGAAGTTGGGATCTTCCACACATGAAATGACTTTCAGTCACTGGGATCGTTTTTGTAGATTGCAGATCCCGGAGTGGGGGAGGTATGAATGGAGTGGGGGAGGGATCATTCCATGGATGGATGTGTGTGGGATGAGGAAGATGGAGCCACACAGTATCGGTCTACACTGGGCTGAGCATGTACAAGCCCATCAGTATGGAGGCCGTCATTCCTGATCTCTCCATCTGAAAATACTGGCTGCCCAACCTGAACCCTAGGGCTCCTTGGTGGAGGTCTTGGCGTGGCGGGCACCTTGGTGGAGGTGCGGTGTGGCGGGCTCCTTGGTGGAGGTCTTGGTGTGGCGGGCTCCTTGGTGGAGGTCTTGGTGTGGCGGGCTCCTTGGTGGAGGTCTTGGCGTGGCGGGCCCCTTGGTGGAGGTCTTGGCGTGGCGGGCTCATTGGTGGAGGTCTTGGCGTGGCGGGCCCCTTGGTGGAGGTCTTGGTGTGGCGGGCTCCTTGGTGGAGGTCTAGGCGTGGCGGGCTCCTTGGTGGAAGTCTTGGCGTGGCGGGCTCCTTGGTGGAGGTCTTGGCGTGGCGGGCTCCTTGGTGGAGGTCTTGGCGTGGCGGGCCCCTTGGTGGAGGTCTTGGCGTGGCGGGCTCCTTGGTGGAGGTCTTGGCGTGGCGGGCTCCTTGGTGGAGGTCTTGGCGTGGCGGGCTCCTTGGTGGAGGTCTTGGCGTGGCGGGCTCCTTGGTGGAGGTCTTGGCGTGGCGGGCTCCTTGGTGGAGGTCTTGGCGTGGCGGGCTCCTTGGTGGAGGTGTGGCGGGCTCCTTGGTGGAGGTGTGGCGGGCTCCTTGGTGGAGGTGTGGCGGGCTCCTTGGTGGAGGTCTTGGCGTGGCGGGCTCTTTGGTGGAGGTCTTGGCGTGGCGGGCTCCTTGGTGGATGTCTTGGCGTGGCGGGCTCCTTGGTGGAGGCGTGGCGGGCTCCTTGGTGGAGGGGGGGAGGTATGAATGGAGTGGGGGAGGGATCATTCCATGGATGGATGTGTGTGGGATGAGGAAGATGGAGCCACACAGTATCGGTCTACACTGGGCTGAGCATGTACAAGCCCATCAGTATGGAGGCCGTCATTCCTGATCTCTCCATCTGAAAATACTGGCTGCTCAACCTGAACCCTAGGGCTCCTTGGTGGAGGTCTTGGCGTGGCGGGCTCCTTGGTGGAGGTGCGGTGTGGCGGGCTCCTTGGTGGAGGTCTTGGTGTGGCGGGCTCCTTGGTGGAGGTCTTGGTGTGGCGGGCTCCTTGGTGGAGGTGTGGCGGGCTCCTTGGTGGAGGTGTGGCGGGCTCCTTGGTGGAGGTCTTGGCGTGGCGGGCTCTTTGGTGGAGGTCTTGGCGTGGCGGGCTCCTTGGTGGAGGTGTGGCGGGCTCCTTGGTGGAGGTGCTCCTTGGTGGAGGTGTGGCGGGCTCCTTGGTGGAGGTGTGGCGGGCTCCTTGGTGGAGGTGTGGCGGGCTCCTTGGTGGAGGCGTGGCGGGCTCCTTGGTGGAGGTCTTGGCGTGGCGGGCTCCTTGGTGGAGGTGTGGCGGGCTCCTTGGTGGAGGTGTGGCGGGCTCCTTGGTGGAGGTGTGGCGGGCTCCTTGGTGGAGGTCTTGGCGTGGCGGGCTCCTTGGTGGATGTCTTGGCGTGGCGGGCTCCTTGGTGGAGGCGTGGCGGGCTCCTTGGTGGAGGCGTGGCGGGCTCCTTGGTGGAGGTCTTGGCGTAGCGGGCTCCTTGGTGGAGGTCTTGGCGTGGCGGGCACCTTGGTGGAGGTCTTGGCGTGGCGGGCCCCTTGGTGGAGGTCTTGGCGTGGCGGGCCCCTTGGTGGAGGTCTTGGCGTGGCGGGCCCCTTGGTGGAGGTCTTGGCGTGGCGGGCTCCTTGGTGGAGGCGTGGCGGGCTCCTTGGTGGAGGTCTTGGCGTGGCGGGCTCTTTGGTGGAGGTCTTGGCGTGGCGGGCTCCTTGGTGGAGGTCTTGGCGTGGCGGGCTCCTTGGTGGAGGTCTTGGCGTGGCGGGCTCCTTGGTGGAGGTCTTGGCGTGGCGGGCTCCTTGGTGGAGGCGTGGCGGGCTCCTTGGTGGAGGCGTGGCGGGCTCCTTGGTGGAGGCGTGGCAGGCTCCTTGGTGGAGGTCTTGGCGTGGCGGGCCCCTTGGTGGAGGTCTTGGCATGGCGGGCCCCTTGGTGGAGGTCTTGGCGTGGCGGGCCCCGTGGTGGAGGTCTTGGCGTGGCGGGCTCCTGGGTGGAGGTCTTGGCGTGGCGGCCCCTTGGTGGAGGTCTTGGCGTGGCGGGCCCCTTGGTGGAGGTCTTGGCGTGGCGGGCCCCTTGGTGGAGGTCTTGGCGTGGCGGGCCCCTTGGTGGAGGTCTTGGCGTGGCGGGCCCCTTGGTGGAGGTCTTGGCGTGGCGGGCCCCTTGGTGGAGGTCTTGGCGTGGCGGGCTCCTTGGTGGAGGTGTGGTGTGGAGGCCATGGAGGTCTTGGTGTGGCAGGCTCCTTGGTGGAGGTGTGGCGGGCCCCTTGGAGGAGGCGTGGCGGGCTCCTTGGTGGAGGTCTTGGTGTGGCAGGCTCCTTGGTGGAGGCGTGGCGGGCTCCTTGGTGGGGGTCTTGGTGTGGCGGGCTCCTTGGTGGAGGTCTTGGCGTGGTGGGCCCCTTGGTGGAGGTGTGGTGTGGAGGCCATGGAGGTCTTGGTGTGGCAGGCTCCTTGGTGGAGGTGTGGCGGGCCCCTTGGAGGAGGCGTGGCGGGCTCCTTGGTGGATGTCTTGGCGTGGTGGGCCCCTTGGTGGAGGTCTTGGTGTGGCAGCCTACCTATACATGAAGCGCAGGGATAAGTTGATGGCGGTTCTCATCTGACGTCTCCCGCAGTCCTCGTACTAAGGTGACGCTCCTTTCTCTTTTTCTAGAAGTGGACGAGGTGACTCAGCAGATGGAGGAGTTTGAGCTCCGTAAAGCCGCTGCCCGGGCAGTGACCGGCGTGTTGGCGTCGCATCCGAACTGCACCGACGTTCACATCATCAATATGTCTCTGACATTCCACGGGCAGGAACTGCTGAGTGACACCACCCTGGAACTCAACTCCGGCCGCCGCTATGGTCTCATTGGACTAAACGGGACAGGTAAGGTGACCGCCATTGTCAGATGTAGGGGGGGTCACACACTCCCGGCATTGTACTCGGAGGGTGGGGGAGGTGGTGACTTCACTGGCTACATACTTGTCTAGGGGGAATGACGCTCTCATTGTCAGCAGAATGAAGTGGGAGGTTCCTCATCTTTTTCATGTCTAAAGACAGAGAACCCAAGAGATTTCCCTTCATTTCCTGTCCTGTAGACACAACAGGAAGTGAGGTGGAATCTCTCCTTGTAGTCAGAGCCGTGTCCCCAATGGAGGATTTCCCGTCACCTTCTCTCCCAGTGACAGGGGTCACCAGTACAAATGGAGTGAATATCCCCAGTGGGGACGGCCGCTCCCTCCAGATATAGTTCTGGCTTTGCTACGCTCTAGGGCCGGGATGTGCAATTAGTGGACCTCCAGCTTTTGTAGAACTACAAGTCCCATGAGGCATAGCAAGACTCTGACAGCCACCAGCATGACACCCAGAGGCATGATGGGACTTGTAGTTCTGCATTAGCTGGAGGTCCGCTAATTGCATATCTCTGCTCTAGGGGCCTGCGCTCAATGAGGATTGGACTGTCCATGGGGACCAATCAGATTTTTTTGTCTTGTATTCCAAAAAATAAAATCTGAAGTCTTCTTGGTCTCTATAGACCCTCTGATTGGTCTGTTGTGTTTAGTAAACGGCCTCTAGACGGTGACCCCGGACTTACATTGAGGCTGTGTGTGACCCGGAGTCCTTCTTCTTCTTCTCAGGGAAGTCAATGCTCTTGTCGGCAATCGGTGGGCGAGAAGTGCCAATACCAGAGCACATCGACATATATCATCTAACACGGGAGATGCCACCGAGTGAGAAGACCGCACTCCACTGTGTGATGGAGGTGGACAC
>CM053030.1:496208-631208 GCA_028564925.1 Lithobates sylvaticus
GCTTTGCTGGCCACCCTCCAGGCATACCCTATAGCCCCACCCCACTCCGAGTATTATTTTTTTATTTTTTGGCTAGTGTCCTTAGGTGATGGACCTCTTCTATCACATGGAGAAGTTTTCTATGCTTAACCAGTTTTTCATTATTTTCCCTTTTATTTTATTATGAATGCTCCATAATTCCCATTCCTCTGGGTCCCAGACCTGAGGGTCCCATTGGTGGCCTCAAAAGGGTGCAAAAAAGAGTTTCAAACACCACCTTGTTTTCTTCTCTCAAACCAGCCAACATCTGCCCAAGAACAGATTTTCAGACCGACCTGAACCATCTCTTGGTCCAGGAAGTGGTTGTTCCGGTCCCTCTAGAGGACGGGTTCAAAGGTTTCTATTCAAACCTGTTTATGGTTTGAAAACCCAACAGGGGTATTTGTCCTGTCCGGAAACTAAAATCCCTACTCAAGTACCCTTTGTGTTCCACAGTTTTGTATGGAATCCGCAAGGTCCGTAATTGTCCCTCTGAGACGAGGGGAATATTTGGCATCAGTAGACATTCAAGTTGCCAACTTGCATATTCCCATTTACCCACCTCATCGGCTGTGCTTCGCAGTCGGGTACAAGCACTTCCAATTTGGCTAATCCTCTTCACCTGGAGTAATCACAAAGTTACTTGCCCACTTCAGGTCACAGGGTACCCAGACAAGCTTTTTCCTGAAGGATTCCTCTCCAGCTGGATAATCCACCTTCAAAGCTTGCCTCCCTAAGATCCCATGCTCAGACCTTCAGATCAAAAAGACATCCGTGAGGGTCTCAGGACTTATGGTGGCCTCATTCAAGGCTTTACCTTTCACTCGGTTCCAATCAAGGCTTCTTCAACACAACAAACTCCTATCAGTATTCCTGTTCTCTCCAGTCCGCAAAGGAACTCTGTATGTTGGTGGAAACTAGCTGCACCACTGGTCTGGGTCGCGGTCGGTATTCTTAGTCGATGGTGTGGGTCGGTGGTGGCGGTCAGTATTCTTAGTCGATGGTTAGGGTCTGTGGTCTGGGTCGATGGTTGGTATTCTTAGTCGATGGTCTGGGTGGATGGTGGCGGTCGGTATTCTTAGTCGATGGTCTGGGTGGATGGTGGCGGTCGGTATTCTTAGTCGATGGTCAGGGTCGATGGTGGCGGTCGGTATTCTTAGTCGATGGTTGGGGTCGATGGTCGCGGTCTGTATTCTTAGTCTATGGTCAGGGTTGGTGGTCTGGGTCGATGGTGGCAGTCGGTATTCTTAGTCGATGGTCAGGTTCGGTGGTCTGGGCTGATGGTGGCGGTCTGTATTCTTAGTCGATGGTCAGGTTCGGTGGTCTGGGTCGATGGTGGCGATCGGTATTCTTAGTCGATAGTCAGGGTTGGTGGTCTGGGTGGATGGTGGCGGTCGGTATTCTTAGTCGATGGTTGGGGTCGGTATTCTTAGTCGATGGTCAGGTTCGGTGGTCTGGGTCGATGGTGGCGGTCTGTATTCTTAGTCTATGGTCAGGGTTGGTGGTCTGGGTCGATGGTGGCGGTCTGTATTCTTAGTCGATGGTCAGGTTCGGTGGTCTGGGTCGATGGTGGCGGTCTGTATTCTTAGTCTATGGTCAGGGTTGGTGGTCTGGGTCGATGGTGGCGGTCTGTATTCTTAGTCTATGGTCAGGGTCGGTGGTCTGGGTCGATGGTGGCAGTCGGTATTCTTAGTCGATGGTCAGGGTCGGTGGTGGCGATCGGTATTCTTAGTCGATAGTCAGGGTTGGTGGTCTGGGTGGATGGTGGCGGTCGGTATTCTTAGTCGATGGTTGGGGTCGGTATTCTTAGTCGATGGTCAGGTTCGGTGGTCTGGGTCGATGGTGGCGGTCTGTATTCTTAGTCTATGGTCAGGGTTGGTGGTCTGGGTCGATGGTGGCGGTCTGTATTCTTAGTCGATGGTCGCGGTCGGTATTCTTAGTCGATGGTTAGGGTCGGTGGTCTGGGTCGATGGTGGCGGTCTGTATTCTTTTATTTTCTCGGTGTGCGGCTGTCCGGAGTTCTTCCTTTTTTGGTCTGTATTCTTAGTCAGTGGTTGGGGTCGATGGTCGCGGTCGGTATTCTTAGTCGATGGTCAATGGTCGGTATTCTTAGTCGATGGTGGCGGTCTGTATTCTTAGTCGGTGGTCGGTGTAATGTCCTCTGTTTCAGCCCCTCCGCATCAGCCCCTCTTTCTCTCAATTGGACTTTGGCGGTCAATGTAAAATAACCCTGTCTGTCCGGACAGATAATCAGACACCATACACCGTGTGTGGTTGAAAAAAGATGCCTTTACTTCCGTTTCACAGAGCATATACAATACAAAAAAAGGGGAAGAACGCAATTGAACAACCAATCACATTCAAGCATTTAAGCATTTTGTTATACAATTCAATATTGATCTGCAAGATTCATAATATTTCTGCTTTCGGACTCAACATCATATTTACTCTAAAATGTCTCACGCAATATATGTCCTTGATAAGATTCTCGGTATGTTTTGATCATATAGCCTACTTGTTATGGGAAGCAGACCCGTTACTAGAAGCCATGAGAACTAAAACTTGTTATGGAAATGTGTGAGTGTGAGATAAACAGAATTTACAGTGAGTTTCTACAGAAAAACAGAAAAACATCTTTGTTACAATACTATTAAATCTTGAAGGGTAACTCTACACTTCCCACATTTCCTTACAATCCCTCCTTTGATCATAGGAGACTTTAAGAAGTCTCCGCTGATCACTCATTGTACCACCTATATCCTGCCTTGAACATGGTCATGGCTGTTTCAGACGTATCAACTAGGTTCTTTGATTGTACTACTTTACTTATCAGGTAGAACACCAATTTGATTGTCACATAAACGGCCAGAGCTAAAATAAGTATCGTGAGGAGTATCATACCCGCTTTCTTGAAGAAATTCATAATGTTTTCCCAAATAGAACCAAACCATCCTCCTACACCTGAAAAGGGATTCCATGAGTCCATTAACATCCCAAATCCTTCTACCTTTGTGAGGGCATTGTATACGCCCACCCCACCGAAGGATGCAAAAATGTTGTCCCACCAAGTGGTTAATTCCCTCTTGTGTCTGCCAAATTCAAGGTGACCGTGGGCAGGTTTCATGGACACAAGTGTGTCTGACCCTGTGGTCCCCATTAGAGGGATCATTTCCACAAAAGTACACCAACCTGAAGTTTTTCTGTCCATAGAGTAAGGGACGGTGGTATGGCACCATAGTCCACAACAGACCATCCATCCGTGGGGAACATGAGGGGCTTGAACCACTTTGGGGGGGCTAAGTTTTGACCTTAATCCCACTAAACACCTCCAATCCCCCAAAGAGGGAATCTCCATCTCCACCTTGCCGTGCCTTATCCAGGGGCTGTCCATGTGTGTGCTATTTATCCATTCAGTAACCCGTGGATTGTTGGATCCCCTTACACATTTACATATGTCATATAGGGACCTGTTACTTATGCTTTCATCAGGGTTCAGGATATTAAAAGTAGCTAACCCGTGGGAGTGGTGTTTATAACAGGGACTTCCTGGGTGGTATTTAGTAACTGCTCTAGGGTGATAGGCCTTCCAACCATAGGGACTAAATGTCGGCCTGTGGATAAGTATGACTCCTTTCTATGTATGTTGCTCTGGCATTCACTACAACAGTAATCTCACCCATCCCGCACGAGGTGTTTAGCCAACACCCAAAAAATAAGAGCAAGAATACAGTGATGGTCATTCTAATTGAAAACAGAAATTGTCCAATTGGTGCATTTTCTTGGCTCACGGGGAAAGTCTATGGTAAGAATGGTTTGGGGGTTTTGTGAGAGGGGGCATGGGACAGTAGTGGCTGAGTCTCTTCTTGTGGGGACTCCTCCATTTCCTTCCCTGTCTCCTTTATTTGTGGGCTATTCTTCAACCTTGATGCATGGATCCATTGCAGGCTTTGATCCGTCAGTATTGCTGTCCTGGAGACATTGAGGACTTCAAATGGACCTTGGAAGACGGGGGGCCTGGTTGTTTGCGGACTACAAGTTGTTTGATCAGTACTTTATCCCCCGGGACAGGATGTGTTGGTTCTGTGGAAAGAGGAGGAAAGGTGACAGCAACCTTGTCATAAGTTTCAGCAGGGCTACTTACCATATATTTCACGTGCTCTTCCTGTAAGGAATATAAGTTAGATTCCTCGCCTATCTTAGGGGCTTTTTAAGCGGGTCTTCCCATAAGGATCTCAAAAGGGTACAGTCCTGTCTTTAATGTTTCTATTCATCCCTGCGGTCTCTCCTGTTACCTTTTTTTGGAAAAAAAAAAAAAATATAAATAAAAAAAAAAAAAATAATAAGAACTAAAAAAAAAAATAAAAACTAAAAAAATAAAAAATAAAAAAAAAAAAAAAAAAAAAATAAAAAAACAAAAAAAAAAAAAAAAAAAAAAAAAAAAAAAAAAAAAAAAAAAAAAAAAAAAAAAAAAAAAAAAAAAAAAAAAAAAAATAAAAAAAAAAAATAAAAAAAAAAAAAAAAAAAAAAAAAAAAAAAAAAAAAAAAAATAATAAAAAAAAAAAAAAAAAAAAAAAAAAAAATAAAAAAAAAAAAAAAAAAAAAAAAAAAAAAAAAAAAAAAAAAGGGGTTAAATAAAAAAAAAAAAAAAAAAAAAAAAAAAAATAATAAAAAAAAAAAAAAAAAAAAAAAAAAAAAAAAAAAAAAAAAAAAAAAAAAATAAAAAAAAAAAAAAAAAAAAAAAAAAATAAAAAAAAAAATAAAAAAAAAAAAAAAAAAAAAAAAAAAAAAAAAAAAAAAAAAAAAAAAAAAAAAAAAAAAAAAAATATAAAAAAAAAAAAAAAAAAAAAAAAAAAAAAAAAAAAAAAAAAAAAAAAAAAAAAAAAAAAAAAAAAAACAAAAAAAAATAATAAAAAAAAAAAAAAAAAAAAACAAAAAAAAAAAATAAAAAAAAAAAAAAAAAAATAAAAAAAAAAAAAAAAAAAAAAAAAAAAAAAAAAAAAAAAAAAAAAAATAACTTCCGGCCATGAGGGAAAATGGCAAACTGGAGTATTATTACGCAATATTTGATATTACCTTTCTGTTTGGGCATGTGTCAAATCAATCTGTAAGTCTTTTAATGGGCCTATGTGTCCCTGAACATTATTCTGGACACAAGTTAAGCAAGTGGCTTAAGGGTTTTCTTATCAAAGGAGCTACTGTTTCTGGAATACCTATGAGTCGGTATTCTTAGTCGATGGTTAGGGTCGGTGGTCTGGGTCGATGGTTAGGGTCGGTGGTCTGGGTCGATGGTCGCGGTCGGTATTCTTAGTCGATGGTCGCGGTCGGTATTCTTAGTCGGTGGTCTTTTTGGACTCCATTGCATTTTTTAGGGTATTGACCCCAGGGGAGCGATTTTGGTAATAGGACCAATGGGTGTGGTCAGACCTGTTTCCACCATCAATCCAAAATATCAGCAGATGACTTGTATCCCAGCTCCAACCTCCAGAGATTATTAAGCTGGAACTCCCCCCCTCCCCCCCCAGAGTTGGAGATGAATCCATTACAGAATTCTCTTACCTCTGAGATATAAAAACATGCCACCATTGGTGGTCAGAGGCTGTGGGCTGGTCCTGGGTAGATGAGTGATCATGCCGTGCAGCACATTGTATTTCCTTTCCCTCGCTGGATTCCTGACCTCTGGAATGTGGCAATAGCTCGGTGAGGATTTATTGTTCCTAATGATGGACATCATCCGTGTCACAAGCTCACATACGGAGCTGACATTTTAGCACACATGATGCTTCAGTGCAGCAATACTGACCACCAGATACACGGCCCTAACACTAAGCCTTGCCTGAAAGAGGACCTGTCATTACACCAATATCAGAGCTGCCATTACTGGCTTATCCTTGTCCTTCCTTCACAACTTGGTGAACCGAAAACAAATATCCAACCAGGGAAGTGCTGGAACACCCCATGTTCTTATACATCTTCCTAGAGAGGACAGGATGGGGATGACAGTCTAGTGGCTCCCATACCTGACATGTGAATTTCCTTCAATAGACAGAATCCTATGGCAGATATCCTAAGCCTAACCAAACCAATGACACATCTCACTCCTGAGGGACTGAACAGCACTGGTCCTCCCCACTGGTCCTCCCCACTGGTCCTCCACACTGGTCCTCCACACTGGTCCCCTACACTGGTCCTCCACTATGGTCCCCTACACTGGTCCTCCACTATGGTCCCCTACACTGGTCCCCTACACTGGTCCTCCCCACTTGTTCTCCACACTGGTCCTCCACACTTGTTCTCCACACTGGTCCTCCACTATGGTCCCCTACACTGGTCCTCCACACTGGTCCTCCACACTGGTCCCCTACACTGGTCCTCCACACTGGTCCCCTACACTGGTCTCCTCTATGGTCCCCTACACTGGTCCTCCACTATGGTCCCCTACACTGGTCCTCCACACTGGTCCTCCACTATGGTCCCCTACACTGGTCCTCCACTATGATCCCCTAAACTGGTCCTCCACTATGGTCCCCTACACTGGTCCTCCACTATGGTCCCCTACACTTGTCCTCCACACTGGTCCTCCACTATGGTCCCCTACACTGGTCCTCCCCACTTGTCCTCCACACTGGTCCCCTACACTGGTCCTCCCCACTGGTCCTCCACACTGGTCCTCCACACTGGTCCTCCACACTGGTCCCCTACACTGGTCCTCCACACTGGTCTTCCCCACTTGTCCTCCACACTGGTTCTCCACACTGGTCCTCCACTATGGTCCCCTACACTGGTCCTCCACACTGGTCCCCTACACTGGTCCTCCACACTGGTCCTCCCCACTTGTCCTCCACACTGGTCTTCCCCACTTGTCCTCCACACTGGTCCTCCCCACTTGTCCGCCACACTGGCCCTCCACTATGGCCTCCCACAGCCTCCTGTGTATGATGAGTGATGATCGGTGGATTGAAGGGAATTCATTGCAGAGACTCAGCCATGGAGTCAGTGCGCAGAGTTGGCTGTGTATTTGTGTCACCCGGAATAGCCTGCTCAGGTCCTGGCTGTGAGTCCGGCCTCTAAATAGGAGACATGACACCGGATTTATATATAGACGCTGATATGGAAAGTCACAGACACTGCTGGCTGGATAGAGACACGGATCACTCGGGACACGGTAACCACACAATACATACCGGACATCGCTTCACAAATGGAAACAACTTCGTACATTCCATGATATACATCGATCAGCCATAACATTATGACCACGGTAGACCTCTGAAGGTATGCGGTGGTATCTGGCACCAGATCAGTCCTGTGAGTTGGGAGGTAAGGCCTCCGTGGATCAGACTTGTTTTTCCAGCACATCTCACAGAAGCTCAATTGAATTGAGATCTGGAGAATTTGGAGGACAAGTCAACATCTCCAACTCATCGTTGTGTTCCTCGAACGATTCTTGAACCATATTTGCAGTGTGTCAGGGCACATTATCCTGCTGAAAGAGGCCACTGCCCTCAGGGAATACCGTTTCCATGAAGCGATAGACTTGGTCAGCAAAAATGGTTAGGTAGGTGGTACGTGTCAAGTAAGGTCCACATGAATGGCAGGAGCCAAGGTTTCCCAGCAGAACATTGCCCAAAGCATCGCACTGCCTCGGCCAGCTTGTCTTCCTCCCATTACACAGCCTGGTGCCATCTCTTCCCCAGGTAAGTGACACACCCGGCCATCCACACGACCCATCGGACCAGGCCACCTTCTTTCATTGCTCCATTTCTGAGGCTCATTCACCCATTGTAGGCACCTTTGGCTGTGGACACGGTCAGCATGGGCATCCTGACCGCTCTGCCACTACACAGCCCCATACACAACCGACTGCGATGCCCATTTTTTTCTGCTTTCAACACATCAACTTCAGGGACAACATGTTCACTTGCTGCCTAATATATCCCACTGACTTTCAGATGTGACGAGAGAACCAGTGTTATTCACTTACCTATCAATTGTCAGAATGTTATGGCTCTTCGACGTATACCGGACCCCACACCTACATTCCATGTTATATATACTGGACTCTGCACCATATCGAATCGCATACATTTCACGTGGGTTCTGGACCACTTCCTGTTGGTCTTCACACATTTCAGGACAGACAGACACCTGACGACCTCTTTCCTGCTCTGTCTGTAGATCCTTCGAGAATGTCTGGGGTGATTGTGACTGGAAAGGCGGAGGGGTCAGCCCTGGATTTCTGGTTGTCACTCCTCTCAGGGGACACTGCCGCTATCCATCAATTGCTGGAAGTCCCAGATGATTGCATTCACTCCAACTCTGTGTTTGATACAAGCGATGTGGAGGAATGGAGGAACTATCGCTACAACACTACGGCCCTGAGTATGTCACCAGAATAATGAGTGCCCAGAATTGGGGAGATGAGATTATAAAGAACCGTAGTATGGGCAGGCTGGGATGTGGTGGGCTTGGAGTCCTAACTCTCTTTTCTCTCTTTCAGGAATCTGGTCTTTGACATATGAAGAGGAATATACTTGCCCCCTCTATGTGACTGCCAGTCGTGGTTACTCTGATTGCCTCCAGCTCCTCCTCAAGAAGGGGGCTGAAGTGGACTTTTCCCCCGGTGGGGAGAGCTCCTTACATGGAGCCTGCCAAAATGGCCACAGCGAATGTGTGAGGCTGCTACTGAGACATGGCGCCAATCCCAACATGGAATCCCAAGACGGGACTTTTCCTCTCCATTACTGCCAGAAGCCCGAGTCCTACCAGTAAGTCATGGTAGTCTGTGCCCATTTATGTTATTTATTAGAGATAGATGGTAGTGACTGTGACGCAACGTTGCGCACCCCGCTTGAGTGCTTTTGTCATATACCACTTCCTCCCAGTCTGAATATAGATATCAGATATTCCAACCGCTCCCAAGCACAAAACAAGACGACACTTGTTTAGCTGCTGACATGGACTGATTTATGAGAACCAAAATGCCAAGTATTTATAATACAGTAGAAGAGGAGGTCCCCCCCTCCCCCTCCTGCTCATATTATTCTAACAATACACCTGTAGCCAGAAACAGAATTAACCTGAGATAATTATCTAAATCAACACTGGACTCCTTCATACAATTACAGGGTTAATTAGTACAAACAGCAATAGGTGAAATACTCTTTAGAATCTGTGTCAAGCCAGACCAGCCTCATTTACATTATACAAGACAACAGACCGGTGGCTGGAGCTGATGATATTATCTAACATTGTGAATCAGTCACTATTGCTAATATGGAATCTATATATCCAAAGTCTGTGTGCCTTGGGGGGACCTGAATCCAAAGAATCACCACCTCAGGGGTCCCCAGACATACAGCTCACAAAGAGAACCGTTCCCCCAAATGCCAGGGACCATAATCGCAAGGCACGAGGCTGGCATTCCATCCCCTCCAAAAGCTTCTGTCCCGGGTGAGTCTGTCACAGTGACATCCCACCCTTCCAGATACTGGGTCCCCATCCTGGACAGTGAATGTTCTTCAATGGTGTCCACTGACCATTAAAATGAGGACATCCCACCATTCCAGATACTGGTCCCCATCCTGGACAGTGAGTGTTCTTCTCTATGAAGAGCTGTCCACTGACCATTAATATGGAGACATCCCACCATTCCAGATACTGGTCCCCATCCTGGACAGTGAGTGTTCTTCAATGGTGTCCACTGACCATTAATATGGAGACATCCCACCCTTCCAGATACTGGTCCCCATCCTGGACAGTGAGTGTTCTTCTCTATGAAGAACTGTCCACTGACCATTACTATGAGGACATCCCACCATTCCAGATACTGGGTCCCCATCCTGGACAGTGAGTGTTCTTCAATGGTGTCCACTGACCATTAATATGGAGACATCCCACCATTCCAGATACTGGTCCCCATCCTGGACAGTGAGTGTTCTTCTCTATGAAGAGCTGTCCACTGACCATTACTATGAGGACATCCCACCATTCCAGATACTGGGTCCCCATCCTGGACAGTGAGTGTTCTTCAATGGTGCCCACTGACCATTAATATGAGGACATCCCACCCTTCCAGATAATGGGCCCCCATCCTGGACAGTGAGTGTTCTTCAATGGTGTCCACTGACCATTAATATGAGGACACCCCACCATTCCAGATACTGGGTCCCCATCCTGGACAGTGAGTGTTCTTCAATGGTGTCCACTGACCATTAATATGAGGACATCCCACCCTTCCAGATACTTGGTCCCCATCCTGGACAGTGAGTGTTCTTCAATGGTGTCCACTGACCATTAATATGATGACATCCTACCCTTCCAGATACTGGTCCCCATCCTGGACAGTGAGTGTTCTCTTCAATGGTGTCCACTGACCATTTATATGGAGACATCCCACCCTTCCAGATACTGGTCCCCATCCTGGACAGTGAATGTTCTTCAATGGTGTCCACTGACCATTAAAATGAGGACATCCCACCATTCCAGATACTGGGCCCCCATCCTGGACAGTGAGTGTTCTTCAATGGTGTCCACTGACCATTAATATGATGACATCCCACCATTCCAGATACTGGTCCCCATCCTGGACAGTGAGTGTTCTTCTCTATGAAGAGCTGTCCACTGACCATTAATATGAGGACATCCCACCATTCCAGATACTGGTCCCCATCCTGGACAGTGAGTGTTCTTCTCTATGAAGAGCTGTCCACTGACCATTAATATGGAGACATCCCACCATTCCAGATACTGGTCCCCATCCTGGACAGTGAGTGTTCTTCAATGGTGTCCACTGACCATTAATATGGAGACATCCCACCCTTACAGATACTGGGCCCCCATCATGGACAGTGAGTGTTCTTCAATGGTGTCCACTGACCATTAATATGAGGACATCCCACCATTCCAGATACTGGTCCCCATCCTGGACAGTGAGTGTTCTTCTCTATGAAGAGCTGTCCACTGACCATTAATATGGAGACATCCCACCATTCCAGATACTGGTCCCATCCTGGACAGTGAGTGTTCTTCAATGGTGTCCACTGACCATAAATATGGAGACATCCCACCCTTCCAGATACTGGTCCCCATCCTGGACAGTGAGTGTTCTTCTCTATGAAGAGCTGTCCACTGACCATTAATATGAGGACATCCCACCATTCCAGATACTGGGTCCCCATCCTGGACAGTGAGTGTTCTTCAATGGTGTCCACCAGTGATGTAAGTAACTGAGTTAAAATAAACGGAGTTACGTAACGCAGTTACTTTAGAGGGTAACAAGTATCTAACTGATTACTTTTCCCCTCATGGTAACTCAGTTCCCATTACTTTGGCTTAGTTACCCCAATTACATCTACCGCCACTAGATGGCAGTAGTGTAATTCCGGTGTCCTGCCGAAAAAGTTCCCCCGCCGGATAAGGACCCCCTGTACTGCTCAGGCGCAGTGCTTGCGCATTACGAAGGACTACGGAGCTTACGAAATTTGCCGAACCAAAACAGCTCTGAGTGAACTCTACACCGCGCAGGCGCAGTTAACATGTAATTGTACGAGGCGATGCCGCACGCTCCTGATGCTCGTGCTACTCTACAAGGGGCGTCTATCGTGTAAGTAAGGGGGGGTCTAGTATTACTGTAACCAAGGGCGCATTTATTATTATTGTTATATATCGAGCTCTGCCCATTAATTTTAACATTCGCCCTCTTCTGTAGCCATCCGCCCCTTACACCATATAATAATAATAGACCGCCCCTTACACCATATAATAATAATAGACCCGCCCCTTACACGGTATAATAATAATAGACCCGCCCTTACACGATATAATAATAATAGACCCGCCCCTTACACGATATAATAATAATAGACCCGCCCCTTGCTTACACGCTATAACAGATCTGCCCCTTGGTTAGAGTAATAATAGAGCAGCCCCTTGTGGTTACACGATATATAACAATAATAATAAATGCGCCCCGTGGTTACAGTAATACTAGACCCGCCCCTTAGTTACACGTATAGAATATTTAAAAAAAAAAGTCACAGTTACTTTGCTACGTAACTAATTACTTTTCCAATGTAGTAACTGAGTTACTAACGCAATTACTTTTTGGGAGAAGTAATTTGTAACTTAACTAAGTACTTTTTTAAAGTAAGATGACCAACACTGGTGTCCACTGACCATTAATATGAGGACATTTCACCCTTCCAGATACTGGTCCCCATCCTGGACAGTGAGTGTTCTTCAATGGTGTCCACTGACCATTAATATGAGGACATCCCACCCTTCCAGATACTGGTCCCAATCCTGGACAGTGAGTGTTCTTCAATGGTGTCCACTGACCATTAATATGAGGACATCCCACCCTTCCAGAGACTGGTCCCCATCCTGGACAGTGAGTGTTCTTCAATGGTGTCCACTGACCATTAATATGAGGACATCCCACCCTTCCAGATACTGGGTCCCCATCCTGGACAGTGAGTGTTCATCAATGGTGTCCAGTGACCATTAATATGAGGACATCCCACCCTTCCAGATACTGGGCCCCCATCCTGGACAGTGAGTGTTCTTCTCTATGAAGAGCTGTCCACTGACCATTAATATGAGGACATCCCACCATTCCAGATACTGGTCCCCATCCTGGACAGTGAGTGTTCTTCTCTATGAAGAGCTGTCCACTGACCATTAATATGAGGACATCCCACCATTCCAGATACTGGTCCCCATCCTGGACAGTGAGTGTTCTTCTCTATGAAGAGCTGTCCACTGACCATTAATATGGAGACATCCCACCATTCCAGATACTGGGTCCCATCCTGGACAGTGAGTGTTCTTCAATGGTGTCCACTGACCATTAATATGGAGACATCCCACCATTCCAGATACTGGTCCCATCCTGGACAGTGAGTGTTCTTCAATGGTGTCCACTGACCATTAATATGAGGACATCCCACCCTTCCAGATACTGGTCCCCATCCTGGACAGTGAGTGTTATTCAATGGTGTCCACTGACCATTAATATGGAGACATCCCACCCTTCCAGATACTGGGTCCCCATCCTGGACAGTGAGTGTTCTTCAATGGTGTCCACTGACCATTAATATGAGGACATCCCACCCTTACAGATACTGGTCCCCATCCTGGACAGTGAGTGTTCTTCAATGGTGTCCACTGACCATTAATATGGAGACATCCCACCCTTCCAGATACTGGTCCCATCCTGGACAGTGAGTGTTGTTCAATGGTGTCCACTGACCATTAATATGAGGACATCCCACCCTTCCAGATACTGGTCCCCATCCTGGACAGTGAGTGTTCTTCAATGGTGTCCACTGACCATTAATATGAGGACATTCCACCCTTCCAGATACTGGGCCCCATCCTGGACAGTGAGTGTTCTTCAATGGTGTCCACTGACCATTAATATGAGGACATCCCACCCTTCCAGATACTGGTCCCCATCCTGGACAGTGAGTGTTCTTCAATGGTGTCCACTGACCATTAATATGGAGACATCCCACCCTTCCAGATACTGGTCCCCATCCTGGACAGTGTGTGTTCTTCAATGGTGTCCACTGACCATTATTATGAGGACATCCCACCATTCCAGATACTGGGCCCCCACCCTGGACAGTGAGTGTTCTTCAATGGTGTCCACTGACCATTAATATGAGGACATCCCACCATTCCAGATACTGGTCCCCATCCTGGACAGTGAGTGTTCTTCATTGGTGTCCACTGACAATTAATATGAGGACATCCCACCATTCCAGATACTGGTCCCCATCCTGGACAGTGAGTGTTCTTCAATGGTGTCCACTGACCTTTAATATGAGGACATCCCACCCTTCCAGATACTGGGTCCCCTTCCTGGACAGTGAGTGTTCTTCAATGGTGTCCACTGACCATTAATATGAGGACATCCCACCCTTCCAGATACTGGGCCCCATCCTGGACAGTGAGTGTTATTCAATGGTGTCCACTGTCCATTAATATGGAGACATCCCACCCTTCCAGATACTGGGCCCCCATCCTGGACAGTGAGAGTTCTTCAATGGTGTCCACTGACCTTTAATATGAGGACATCCCACCCTTCCAGATACTGGTCCCCATCCTTGACAGTGAGTGTTCTTCTCTATGAAGAGCTGGCCACTGACCATTAATATGAGGACATCCCACCATTCCAGATACTGGGCCCCCATCCTGGACAGTGAGTGTTCTTCTATGGTGTCCACTGACCATTAATATGAGGACATCCCACCCTTCCAGATACTGGTCCCCCATCCTGGACAGTGAGTGTTCTTCTATGAAGAGCTGTCCACTGACCATTAATATGAGGACATCCCACCATTCCAGATACTGGGCCCCATCCTGGACAGTGAGTGTTCTTCAATGGTGTCCAATGACCATTAATATGAGGACATCCCACCATTCCAGATACTGGGTCCCATCCTGGACAGTGAGTGTTCTTCAATGGTGTCCACTGACCATTAATATGAGGACATCCCACCATTCCAGATACTGGGTCCCCATCCTGGACAGTGAGTGTTCTTCAATGGTGTCCACTGACCATTAATATGAGGACATCCCACCCTTCCAGATACTGGTCCCCATCATGGACAGTGAGTGTTATTCAATGGTGTCCACTGACCATTAATATGAGGACATCCCACCCTTCCAGATACTGGGCCCCCATCCTGGACAGTGAGTGTTCTTCAATGGTGTCCACAGACCATTAATATGAGGACATCCCACCATTCCAGATACTGGGTCCCCATCCTGGTCAGTGAGTGTTCTTCAATGGTGTCCACTGACCATTAATATGGAGACATCCCACCCTTCCAGATACTGGGTCCCATCATGGACAGTGAGTGTTCTTCAATTGTGTCCACTGACCATTAATATGAGGACATTCCACCCTTCCAGATACTGGGTCCCATCCTGGACAGTGAGTGTTCTTCAATGGTGTCCACTGACCATTAATATGAGGACATCCCACCCTTACAGATACTGGGTCCCCATCCTGGACAGTGAGTGTTCTTCAATGGTGTCCACTGACCATTAATATGAGTACATCCCACCCTTCCAGATACTGGGTCCCATCCTGGACAGTGAGTGTTGTTCAATGGTGTCCACTGACCATTAATATGAGGACATCCCACCCTTCCAGATACTGGGTCCCCATCCTGGACAGTGAGTGTTCTTCAATGGTGTCCACTGACCATTAATATGAGGACATCCCACCCTTCCAGATACTGGTCCCCATCCTGGACAGTGAGTGTTCTTCAATGGTGTCCACTGACCATTAATATGAGGACATCCCACCCTTCCAGATACTGGTCCCCATCCTGGACAGTGAGTGTTCTTCAATGGTGTCCACTGACCATTAATATGAGGACATCCCACCCTTCCAGATACTGGTCCCCATCCTGGACAGTGAGTGTTCTTCAATGGTGTCCACTGACCATTAATATGGAGACATCCCACCCTTCCAGATACTGGGCCCCCATCCTGGACAGTGAGTGTTCTTCAATGGTGTCCACTGACCATTAATATGAGGACATCCCACCCTTCCATATACTGGGTCCCATCCTGGACAGTGAGTGTTTTCAATGGTGTCCACTGACCATTAATATGAGGACATCCCACCATTCCAGATACTGGTCCCCATCCTGGACAGTGAGTGTTCTTCAATGGTGTCCACTGACCATTAATATGGAGACATCCCACCATTCCAGATACTGGTCCCATCCTGGACAGTGAGTGTTCTTCTTCAATGGTGTCCACTGACCATTAATATGAGGACATCCCACCATTCCAGATACTGGGCCCCCATCCTGGACAGTGAGTGTTCTTCAATGGTGTCCACTGACCATTAGATACGGGGCCATCCCACCCTTCCAGATACTGGGCCCCATTCTGGACAGTGAGTGTTCTTCAATGGTGTCCACTGACCATTTATATGAGGACATCCCACCCATTCCAGATACTGGGCCCCCATTCTGGACAGTGAGTGTTCTTCAATGGTGTCCACTGACCATTAATATGAGGACATCCCACCATTCCAGATACTGGGTCCCCATCCTGGACAGTGAGTGTTCTTCAATGGTGTCCACTGACCATTAATATGAGGACATCCCACCCTGCCAGATACTGGGTCCCCATCCTGGACTGTGAGTGTTCTTCAATGGTGTCCACTGACCATTAATATGAGGACATCCCACACTTCCAATACTGGGCCCCCCACCTGGAAGTGGAAGAGTGTTCTTCTCTATGTAGAGCTGTCCACTGACCATTATTATGAGGACATCCCACCATTCCAGATACTGTCCCCATCCTGGACAGTGAGAGTGTTCGTCTCTATGAAGAGCTGTCCACTGACCATTAATATAAGGGACATCCGACCATTCCAGATACTGGTCCCCCATCCTGGACAGTGAGTGTTCTTCTCTATGTAGAGCTGTCCCACTGACATTGAATATGGAGGACATCCCACCATTCCAGATACTGGGTCCCATCCTGGACAGTGAGTGTTCTTCAATGGTGTCCACTGACCATTAATATGGAGAAATCCCACCCTTCCAGATACTGGTCCCCCATCCTGGACAGTGAGTGTTCTTCAATATGAAGAGTCACTGACCATTAATATGAGGACATCCCACCATTCCAGATACTGGGTCCCCATCCTGGACAGTGAGTGTTCTTCAATGGTGTCCACTGACCATTAATATGAGGACATCCCACCCTTCCAGATACTGGGTCCCATCCTGGACAGTGAGTGTTCTTCAATGGTGTCCACTGACCATTAATATGGAGACATCCCACCCTTCCAGATACTGGGTCCCATCCTGGACAGTGAGTGTTCTTCAATGGTGTCCACTGACCATTAATATGAGGACATCCCACCCTTCCTGATACTGGTCCCCATCCTGGACAGTGAGTGTTCTTCAATGGTGTCCACTGACCATTAATATGGAGACATCCCACCCTTCCAGATACTGGGTCCCCATCCTGGACAGTGAGTGTTCTTCAATGGTGTCCACTGACCATTAATATGAGGACATCCCACCCTTCCAGATACTGGTCCCCATCCTGGACAGTGAGTGTTCTTCAATGGTGTCCACTGACCATTAATATGGAGACATCCCACCCTTCCAGATACTGGTCCCCATCCTGGACAGTGAGTGTTCTTCAATGGTGTCCACTGACCATTAATATGAGGACATCCCACCCTTCCAGATACTGGTCCCCATCCTGGACAGTGAGTGTTCTTCAATGGTGTCCACTGACCATTAATATGAGGACATTCCACCCTTCCAGATACTGGGCCCCCATCCTGGACAGTGAGTGTTCTTCAATGGTGTCCACTGACCATTAATATGAGGACATCCCACCATTCCAGATACTGGTCCCCATCCTGGACAGTGAGTGTTCTTCAATGGTGTCCACTGACCATTAATATGAGGACATCCCACCATTCCAGATACTGGTCCCATCCTGGACAGTGAGTGTTCTTCAATGGTGTCCACTGACCATTACTATGAGGACATCCCACCCTTCCAGATCCTGGGTCCCCATCCTGGACAGTGAGTGTTCTTCAATGGTGTCCACTGACCATTAATATGAGGACATCCCACCCTTCCAGATACTGGGCCCCCATCCTGGACAGTGAGTGTTCTTCAATGGTGTCCACTGACCATTAATATGAGGACATCCCACCATTCCAGATACTGGTCCCCATCCTGGACAGTGAGTGTACGGTCATTCAATGGTCCACTGACCATTAATATGAGACATCCCACCCTTCCAGATACTGGCCCCCCATCCTGGACAGTGAGTGATTCAATGGTAGTCCATGACCATTAATATGGAGACCCCACCCTTCCAGATACTGGGCCCCCATCCTGACAGTGAGTTGTTCTTCAATGGTGTCCACTGACCATTAATATGAGGACATCCCACCCTTCAGATACTGGTCCCCATCCTGGACAGTGAGTGTTCTTCTCATGAAGAGTGTCCACTGACCATTAATATGAGGACATCCCACCCTTCCAGATACTGGTCCCCATCCTGGACAGTGAGTGTTCTTCAATGGTGTCCACTGACCATTAATATGAGGACATACGGGCCCCATCCTGGACAGTGATGTCCAGCTGTCCCATGACCCATGGGACAATTGATTGGACATTCCCACCATTCCAGATACTGGGCCCCCATCCTGGACAGTGAGTGTTCTTCATGGTGTCCACTGACCATTAATATGAGGACATCCCACCATTCCAGATACTGGTCCCCATCCTGGACAGTGAGTGTTCTTCTATGGTGTCCACTGACCATTAATATGAGGACATCCCACCATTCCAGATACTGGGTCCCCATCCTGGACAGTGAGTGTTCTTCAATGGTGTCCACTGACCATTAATATGAGGACATCCCACCATTCCAGATACTGGTCCCCATCCTGGACAGTGAGTGTTCTTCAATGGTGTCCACTGACCATTAATATGAGGACATCCCACCCTTCCAGATACTGGGCCCCCATCCTGGACAGTGAGTGTTCTTCAATGGTGTCCACTGACCATTAATATGAGGACATCCCACCATTCCAGATACTGGGTCCCCATCCTGGACAGTGAGTGTTCTTCAATGGTGTCCACTGACCATTAATATGAGGACATCCCACCCTTCCAGATACTGGGTCCCCATCCTGGACAGTGAGTGTTCTTCAATGGTGTCCACTGACCATTAATATGAGGACATTCCACCATTCCAGATACTGGGCCCCCATCCTGGACAGTGACTGTTCTTCAATGGTGTCCACTGACCATTAATATGAGGACATCCCACCATTCCAGATACTGGGTCCCCATCATGGACAGTGAGTGTTCTTCAATGGTGTCCACTGACCATTAATATGAGGACATCCCACCCTTCCAGATACTGGGTCCCCATCCTGGACAGTGAGTGTTGTTCAATGGTGTCCACTGACCATTAATATGAGGACATCCCACCCTTCCAGATACTGGTCCCCATCCTGGACAGTGAGTGTTCTTCAATTGTGTCCACTGACCATTAATATGGAGACATCCCACCCGTCCAGATACTGGGTCCCCATCCTGGACAGTGAGTGTTCTTCAATGGTGTCCATTGACCATTAATATGAGGACATCCCACCCTTCCAGATACAGGTCCCCATCCTGGACAGTGAGTGTTCTTCTCTATGAAGAGCTGTCCACTGACCATTAATATGGAGACATCCCACCATTCCAGATACTGGTCCCCATCCTGGACAGTGAGTGTTCTTCAATGGTGTCCACTGACCATTAATATGGAGACATCCCACCATTCCAGATACTGGGCCCCCATCCTGGACAGTGAGTGTTCTTCAATGGTGTCCACTGACCATTAATATGGAGACATCCCACCCTTCCAGATACTGGTCCCCATCCTGGACAGTGAGTGTTCTTCTCTATGAAGAACTGTCCACTGACCATTACTATGAGGACATCCCACCATTCCAGATACTGGTCCCCATCCTGGACAGTGAGTGTTCTTCAATGGTGTCCACTGACCATTAATATGGAGACATCCCACCATTCCAGATACTGGTCCCCATCCTGGACAGTGAGTGTTCTTCTCTATGAAGAGCTGTCCACTGACCATTACTATGAGGACATCCCACCATTCCAGATACTGGTCCCCATCCTGGACAGTGAGTGTTCTTCAATGGTGCCCACTGACCATTAATATGAGGACATCCCACCCTTCCAGATAATGGGCCCCCATTCTGGACAGTGAGTGTTCTTCAATGGTGTCCACTGACCATTAATATGAGGACATCCCACCATTCCAGATACTGGGTCCCCATCCTGGACAGTGAGTGTTCTTCAATGGTGTCCACTGACCATTAATATGAGGACATCCCACCCTTCCAGATACTGGGTCCCCATCCTGGACAGTGAGTGTTCTTCAATGGTGTCCACTGACCATTAATATGAGGACATCCCACCCTTCCAGATACTGGGTCCCCATCCTGGACAGTGAGTGTTCTTCAATGGTGTCCAGTGACCATTAATATGAGGACATCCCACCCTTCCAGATACTGGGCCCCCATCCTGGACAGTGAGTGTTCTTCTCTATGAAGAGCTGTCCACTGACCATTAATATGAGGACATCCCACCATTCCAGATACTGGTCCCCATCCTGGACAGTGAGTGTTCTTCTCTATGAAGAGCTGTCCACTGACCATTAATATGAGGACATCCCACCATTCCAGATACTGGTCCCCCTCCTGGACAGTGAGTGTTCTTCTCTATGAAGAGCTGTCCACTGACCATTAATATGGAGACATCCCACCATTCCAGTTACTGGGTCCCATCCTGGACAGTGAGTGTTCTTCAATGGTGTCCACTGACCATTAATATGAAGACATCCCACCATTCCAGATACTGGGTCCCATCCTGGACAGTGAGTGTTCTTCAATGGTGTCCACTGACCATTAATATGAGGACATCCCACCCTTCCAGATACTGGACCCCATCCTGGACAGTGAGTGTTATTCAATGGTGTCCACTGACCATTAATATGGAGACATCCCACCCTTCCAGATACTGGTCCCCATCCTGGACAGTGAGTGTTCTTCACTGGTGTCCACAATCCATTAATATGAGGACATCCCACAGATTACTGGTCCCCATCCTGGACAGTGAGTGTTCTACAATGGTGTCCACTGACCTATTAATGGGACATTCCACCATTCCAGATACTGGGCCCCCATCCCAGTGAGTGTTCTTCAATGGTGTCACTGACCATTTAATATTCTTCCAGATACTGGTCCCCATCCTGGACAGTGAGTGTTCTTCATGGTGTCCACTGACCATTAATATGAGGACATCCCACCCTTCCAGATACTAGGTCCCCATCTGGACAGTGAGTGTTCTTCAATGGTGTCCACTGACCATTAATATGAGGACATTACCCACCTTTCCAGATACTGGTCCCCATCCTGGACAGTGAGGTTCTTCAATGGTGTCCCACTGACCATTAATATGAGGGACAGCCCACCCTCCAAATACGGGTACTAGGTCTCTCTACATTCTGTCTTTGTCCCCCCATACCTGTTATTCAGTCCAGTGGTCGTCAATGGTGTCCTCTGACCATTAACCTTTTATTTTTGGTGTGTAGTTGTTACCCACTCCTCCTAAACTTTTTGTTCCACCTATCCCTGATGACTGGTCCCCCATCCTGGACAGTGAGTGTTCTTCAATGGTGTCCACAGACCATTAATATGAGGACATCCCACCCTTCCAGATACCTGGTCCCCATCCTGGACAGTGAGTGTTCTTCAATGGTGTCCACTGACCATTAATATGGAGAAATCCCACCCTTCCAGATACTGGTCCCCATCCTGGACAGTGAGTGTTCTTCAATGGTGTCCACTGACCATTAATATGAGGACATCCCACCATTCCAGATACTGGGCCCCCATCCTGGACAGTGAGTGTTCTTCAATGGTGTCCACTGACCATTAATCTGAGGACATCCCACCCTTCCAGATACGGGGTCCCCATCCTGGACAGTGAGTGTTCTTCAAAGGTGTCCACTGACCATTAATATGGAGACATCCCACCCTTCCAGATACTGGGCCCCCATCCTGGACAGTGAGTGTTCTTCAATGGTGTCCACTGACCATTAATATGAGGACATCCCACCATTCCAGATACTGGGTCCCCATCCTGGACAGTGAGTGTTCTTCTCTATGAAGAGCTGTCCACTGACCATTAATATGAGGACATCCCACCATTCCAGATACTGGGCCCCCATCCTGGACAGTGAGTGTTCTTCAATGGTGTCCACTGACCATTAATATGAGGACATCCCACCCTTCCAGATACTGGTCCCCATCCTGGACAGTGAGTGTTCTTCTCTATGATGAGCTGTCCACTGACCATTAATATGAGGACATCCCACCATTCCAGATACTGGGCCCCCATCCTGGACAGTGAGTGTTCTTCAATGGTGTCCACTGACCATTAATATGAGGACATCCCACCATTCCAGATACTGGGTCCCCATCCTGGCCAGTGAGTGTTCTTCAATGGTGTCCACTGACCATTAATATGTGGACATCCCACCATTCCAGATACTGGGTCCCATCCTGGACAGTGAGTGTTCTTCAATGGTGTCCACTGACCATTAATATGAGGACATCCCACCCTTCCAGATACTGGTCCCCATCCTGGACAGTGAGTGTTATTCAATGGTGTCCACTGACCATTAATATGAGGACATCCCACCCTTCCAGATACTGGGCCCCCATCCTGGACAGTGAGTGTTCTTCAATGGTGTCCACTGACCATTAATATGAGGACATCCCACCATTCCAGATACTGGGTCCCCATCCTGGACAGTGAGTGTTCTTCAATGGTGTCCACTGACCATTAATATGGAGACACCCCACCCTTCCAGATACTGGGTCCCCATCCAGGACAGTGAGTGTTCTTCAATGGTGTCCACTGACCATTAATATGAGGACATCCCACCATTCCAGATACTGGGGCCCCATCCTGGACAGTGACTGTTCTTCAATGGTGTCCACTGACCATTAATATGAGGACATCCCACCTTTCCAGATACTGGGCCCCCATCCTGGACAGTGAGTGTTCTTCAATGGTGTCCACTGACCATTAATATGAGGACATCCCACCCTTCCAGATAATGGGTCCCCATCCTGGACAGTGAGTGTTGTTCAATGGTGTCCACTGACCATTAATATGAGGACATCCTACCCTTCCAGATACTGGTCCCCATCCTGGACAGTGAGTGTTCTTCAATTGTGTCCACTGACCATTAATATGGAGACATCCCACCCTTCCAGATACTGGGTCCCCATCCTGGACAGTGAGTGTTCTTCAATGGTGTCCATTGACCATTAATATGAGGACATCCCACCCTTCCAGATACTGGTCCCCATCCTGGACAGTGAGTGTTCTTCTCTATGAAGAGCTGTCCACTGACCATTAATATGGAGACATCCCACCATTCCAGATACTGGTCCCCATCCTGGACAGTGAGTGTTCTTCAATGGTGTCCACTGACCATTAATATGGAGACATCCCACCATTCCAGATACTGGGCCCCATCCTGGACAGTGAGTGTTCTTCAATGGTGTCCACTGACCATTAATATGGAGACATCCCACCTTTCCAGATACTGGTCCCCATCCTGGACAGTGAGTGTTCTTCTCTATGAAGAACTGTCCACTGACCATTACTATGAGGACATCCCACCATTCCAGATACTGGGTCCCCATCCTGGACAGTGAGTGTTCTTCAATGGTGTCCACTGACCATTAATATGGAGACATCCCACCATTCCAGATACTGGTCCCCATCCTGGACAGTGAGTGTTCTTCTCTATGAAGAGCTGTCCACTGACCATTACTATGAGGACATCCCACCATTCCAGATACTGGGTCCCCATCCTGGACAGTGAGTGTTCTTCAATGGTGCCCACTGACCATTAATATGAGGACATCCCACCCTTCCAGATAATGGGCCCCCATTCTGGACAGTGAGTGTTCTTCAATGGTGTCCACTGACCATTAATATGAGGACATCCCACCATTCCAGATACTGGGTCCCCATCCTGGACAGTGAGTGTTCTTCAATGGTGTCCACTGACCATTAATATGAGGACATCCCACCCTTCCAGATACTGGTCCCCATCCTGGACAGTGAGTGTTCTTCAATGGTGTCCACTGACCATTAATATGAGGACATCCTACCCTTCCAGATACTGGTCCCCATCCTGGACAGTGAGTGTTCTCTTCAATGGTGTCCACTGACCATTAATATGGAGACATCCCACCCTTCCAGATACTGGTCCCCATCCTGGACAGTGAATGTTCTTCAATGGTGTCCACTGACCATTAAAATGAGGACATCCCACCATTCCAGATACTGGGCCCCCATCCTGGACAGTGAGTGTTCTTCAATGGTGTCCACTGACCATTAATATGATGACATCCCACCATTCCAGATACTGGTCCCCATCCTTGACAGTGAGTGTTCTTCTCTATGAAGAGCTGTCCACTGACCATTAATATGAGGACATCCCACCATTCCAGATACTGGTCCCCATCCTGGACAGTGAGTGTTCTTCTCTATGAAGAGCTGTCCACTGACCATTAATATGGAGACATCCCACCATTCCAGATACTGGTCCCCATCCTGGACAGTGAGTGTTCTTCA
The DNA here is from genome assembly GCA_028564925.1 of Lithobates sylvaticus. Taxonomy (NCBI): domain Eukaryota; kingdom Metazoa; phylum Chordata; class Amphibia; order Anura; family Ranidae; genus Lithobates; species Lithobates sylvaticus. The sequence continues at coordinate 520,472 of CM053030.1, forward strand.
ATGGTGTCCACTGACCATTAATATGGAGACATCCCACCCTTACAGATACTGGGCCCCCATCATGGACAGTGAGTGTTCTTCAATGGTGTCCACTGACCATTAATATGAGGACATCCCACCATTCCAGATACTGGTCCCCATCCTGGACAGTGAGTGTTCTTCAATGGTGTCCACTGACCATTAATATGAGGACATCCCACCATTCCAGATACTGGTCCCCATCCTGGACAGTGAGTGTTCTTCTCTATGAAGAGCTGTCCACTGACCATTAATATGGAGACATCCCACCATTCCAGATACTGGTCCCCATCCTGGACAGTGAGTGTTCTTCAATGGTGTCCACTGACCATAAATATGGAGACATCCCACCCTTCCAGATACTGGTCCCCATCCTGGACAGTGAGTGTTCTTCTCTATGAAGAGCTGTCCACTGACCATTAATATGAGGACATCCCACCATTCCAGATACTGGGTCCCCATCCTGGACAGTGAGTGTTCTTCAATGGTGTCCACTGACCATTAATATGAGGACATCCCACCATTCCAGATACTGGGTCCCCATCCTGGACAGTGAGTGTTCTTCAATGGTGTCCACCAGTGATGTAAGTAACTGAGTTAAAATAAACTGAGTTACCTAACGCAGTTACTTTAGAGGGTAACGAGTATCTAACTGATTACTTTTCCCCTCATGGTAACTCAGTTCCCATTACTTTGGCTTAGTTACCCCAATTACATCTACCGCCACTAGATGGGAGTAGTGTAATTCCGGTGTCCTGCCGAAAAAGTTCCCCCGCCGGATAAGGACCCCCTGTACTGCTCAGGCGCAGTGCTTGCGCATTACGAAGGACTACGGAGCTTACGAAATTTGCCGAACCAAAACAGCTCTGAGTGAACTCTACACCGCGCAGGCGCAGTTACCATGTAATTGTACGAGGCGATGCCGCACGCTCCTGATGCTCGTGCTACTCTGCAAGGGGCGTCTATCGTGTAAGTAAGGGGCGGGTCTAGTATTACTGTAACCAAGGGGGCGCATTTATTATTATTGTTATATATCGAGCTCCGCCCATTAATTTAACATTCGCCCTCTTCTGTAGCCATCCGCCCCTTACACCATATAATAATAATAGACCCGCCCCTTACACCATATAATAATAATAGACCCGCCCCTTACACGGTATAATAATAATAGACCCGCCCCTTACACGATATAATAATAATAGACCCGCCCCTTACACGATATAATAATAATAGACCGCCCCTTGCTTACACGCTATAACAGATCTGCCCCTTGGTTAGAGTAATAATAGAGCAGCCCCTTGTGGTTACACGATATATAACAATAATAATAAATGCGCCCCTTGGTTACAGTAATACTAGACCCGCCCCTTAGTTACACGTATAGAATATTTAAAAAAAAAAGTCACAGTTACTTTGCTACGTAACTAATTACTTTTCCAATGTAGTAACTGAGTTACTAACGCAATTACTTTTTGGGAGAAGTAATTTGTAACTTAACTAAGTACTTTTTTAAAGTAAGATGACCAACACTGGTGTCCACTGACCATTAATATGAGGACATTTCACCCTTCCAGATACTGGTCCCCATCCTGGACAGTGAGTGTTCTTCAATGGTGTCCACTGACCATTAATATGAGGACATCCCACCCTTCCAGATACTGGTCCCCATCCTGGACAGTGAGTGTTCTTCAATGGTGTCCACTGACCATTAATATGAGGACATCCCACCCTTCCAGATACTGGTCCCCATCCTGGACAGTGAGTGTTCTTCAATGGTGTCCACTGACCATTAATATGAGGACATCCCACCCTTCCAGATACTGGTCCCCATCCTGGACAGTGAGTGTTCTTCAATGGTGTCCAGTGACCATTAATATGAGGACATCCCACCCTTCCAGATACTGGGCCCCCATTCTGGACAGTGAGTGTTCTTCTCTATGAAGAGCTGTCCACTGACCATTAATATGAGGACATCCCACCATTCCAGATACTGGTCCCCATCCTGGACAGTGAGTGTTCTTCTCTATGAAGAGCTGTCCACTGACCATTAATATGAGGACATCCCACCATTCCAGATACTGGTCCCCATCCTGGACAGTGAGTGTTCTTCTCTATGAAGAGCTGTCCACTGACCATTAATATGGAGACATCCCACCATTCCAGATACTGGGTCCCATCCTGGACAGTGAGTGTTCTTCAATGGTGTCCACTGACCATTAATATGAGGACATCCCACCATTCCAGATACTGGGCCCCCATCCTGGACAGTGAGTGTTCTTCAATGGTGTCCACTGACCATTAATATGAGGACATCCCACCATTCCAGATACTGGGTCCCCATCCTGGACAGTGAGTGTTCTTCAATGGTGTCCACTGACCATTAATATGAGGACATCCCACCATTCCAGATACTGGTCCCCATCCTGGACAGTGAGTGTTCTTCAATGGTGTCCACTGACCATTAATATGAGGACATCCCACCATTCCAGATACTGGGTCCCCATCCTGGACAGTGAGTGTTCTTCAATGGTGTCCACTGACCATTAATATGAGGACATCCCACCCTTCCAGATACTGGGCCCCCATCCTGGACAGTGAGTGTTATTCAATGGTGTCCACTGACCATTAATATGGAGACATCCCACCCTTCCAGATACTGGGCCCCCATCCTGGACAGTGAGTGTTCTTCAATGGTGTCCACTGACCATTAATATGAGGACATCCCACCCTTCCAGATACTGGTCCCCATCCTGGACAGTGAGTGTTCTTCTCTATGAAGAGCTGTCCACTGACCATTAATATGAGGACATCCCACCATTCCAGATACTGGGCCCCCATCCAGGACAGTGAGTGTTCTTCAATGGTGTCCACTGACCATTAATATGAGGACATCCCACCCTTCCAGATACTGGTCCCCTTCCTGGACAGTGAGTGTTCTTCAATGGTGTCCACTGACCATTAATATGGAGACATCCCACCCTTCCAGATACTGGGCCCCCATCCTGGACAGTGAGTGTTCTTCAATGGTGTCCACTGACCATTAATATGAGGACATCCCACCCTTCCAGATACTGGTCCCCATCCTGGACAGTGAGTGTTCTTCTCTATGAAGAGCTGTCCACTGACCATTAATATGAGGACATCCCACCATTCCAGATACTGGGCCCCCATCCTGGACAGTGAGTGTTCTTCAATGGTGTCCACTGACCATTAATATGAGGACATCCCACCATTCCAGATACTGGGTCCCCATCCTGGACAGTGAGTGTTCTTCAATGGTGTCCACTGACCATTAATATGAGGACATCCCACCTTTCCAGATACTGGGTCCCCATCCTGGACAGTGAGTGTTCTTCAATGGTGTCCACTGACCATTAATATGAGGACATCCCACCCTTCCAGATACTGGTCCCCATCCTGGACAGTGAGTGTTATTCAATGGTGTCCACTGACCATTAATATGAGGACATCCCACCCTTCCAGATACTGGGCCCCCATCCTGGACAGTGAGTGTTCTTCAATGGTGTCCACTGACCATTAATATGAGGACATCCCACCATTCCAGATACTGGGTCCCCATCCTGGACAGTGAGTGTTCTTCAATGGTGTCCACTGACCATTAATATGGAGACATCCCACCCTTCCAGATACTGGGTCCCCATCCTGGACAGTGAGTGTTCTTCAATGGTGTCCACTGACCATTAATATGAGGACATCCCACCATTCCAGATACTGGGCCCCCATCCTGGACAGTGACTGTTCTTCAATGGTGTCCACTGACCATTAATATGAGGACATCCCACCATTCCAGATACTGGGTCCCCATCCTGGACAGTGAGTGTTGTTCAATGGTGTCCACTGACCATTAATATGAGGACATCCTACCCTTCCAGATACTGGTCCCCATCCTGGACAGTGAGTGTTCTTCAATTGTGTCCACTGACCATTAATATGGAGACATCCCACCCTTCCAGATACTGGGTCCCCATCCTGGACAGTGAGTGTTCTTCAATGGTGTCCATTGACCATTAATATGAGGACATCCCACCCTTCCAGATACTGGTCCCCATCCTGGACAGTGAGTGTTCTTCAATGGTGTCCACTGACCATTAATATGAGGACATTCCACCCTTCCAGATACTGGGCCCCCATCCTGGACAATGAGTGTTCTTCAATGGTGTCCACTGACCATTAATATGAGGACATCCCACCATTCCAGATACTGGGTCCCCATTCTGGACAGTGAGTGTTCCTCAATGGTGTCCACTGACCATTAATATGAGGACATCCCACCCTTCCAGATACTGGTCCCCATCCTGGACAGTGAGTGTTCTTCAATGGTGTCCACTGACCATTAATATGGAGACATCCCACCCTTCCAGATACTGGTCCCCATCCTGGACAGTGAGTGTTCTTCAATGGTGTCCACTGACCATTAATATGAGGACATCCCACCCTTCCAGATACTGGTCCCCATCCTGGACAGTGAGTGTTCTTCTCTATGAAGAGCTGTCCACTGACCATTAATATGAGGACATCCCACCCTTCCAGATACTGGTCCCCATCCTGGACAGTGAGTGTTCTTCAATGGTGTCCACTGACCATTAATATGGAGACATCCCACCATTCCAGATACTGGTCCCCATCCTGGACAGTGAGTGTTCTTCAATGGTGTCCACTGACCATTAATATGGAGACATCCCACCATTCCAGATACTGGGTCCCCATCCTGGACAGTGAGTGTTCTTCTCTATGAAGAGCTGTCCACTGACCATTAATATGAGGACATCCCACCATTCCAGATACTGGGCCCCCATCCTGGACAGTAAGTGTTCTTCAATGGTGTCCACTGACCATTAATATGAGGACATCCCACCATTCCAGATACTTGGTCCCCATCCTGGACAGTGAGTGTTCTTCAATGGTGTCCACTGACCATTAATATGAGGACATCCCACCATTCCAGATACTGGGTCCCCATCCTGGACAGTGAGTGTTCTTCAATGGTGTCCACTGACCATTAATATGAGGACATCCCACCCTTCCAGATACTGGTCCCCATCCTGGACAGTGAGTGTTATTCAATGGTGTCCACTGACCATTAATATGAGGACATCCCACCCTTCCAGATACTGGGCCCCCATCCTGGACAGTGAGTGTTCTTCAATGGTGTCCACTGACCATTAATATGAGGACATCCCACCCTTCCAGATACTGGGTCCCCATCCTGGACAGTGAGTGTTCTTCAATGGTGTCCACTGACCATTAATATGAGGACATCCCACCATTCCAGATACTGGGCCCCCATCCTGGACAGTGAGTGTTCTTCAATGGTGTCCACTGACCATTAATATGAGGACATCCCACCATTCCAGATACTGGGTCCCCATCCTGGACAGTGAGTGTTCTTCAATGGTGTCCACTGACCATTAATATGAGGACATCCCACCCTTCCAGATACTGGGCCCCCATCCTGGACAGTGAGTGTTCTTCAATGGTGTCCACTGACCATTAATATGAGGACATCCCACCATTCCAGATACTGGGTCCCCATCCTGGACAGTGAGTGTTCTTCAATGGTGTCCACTGACCATTAATATGGAGATATCCCACCCTTCCAGATACTGGGTCCCCATCCTGGACAGTGAGTGTTCTTCAATGGTGTCCACTGACCATTAATATGAGGACATCCCACCCTTCCAGATACTGGGCCCCATCCTGGACAGTGAGTGTTCTTCAATGGTGTCCACTGACCATTAATATGAGGACATCCCACCATTCCAGATACTGGGTCCCATCCTGGACAGTGAGTGTTCTTCAATGGTGTCCACTGACCATTAATATGGAGACATCCCACCATTCCAGATACTGGTCCCCATCCTGGACAGTGAGTGTTCTTCAATGGTGTCCACTGACCATTAATATGAGGACATCCCACCATTCCAGATACTGGGTCCCATCCTGGACAGTGAGTGTTCTTCAATGGTGTCCACTGACCATTAATATGGAGACATCCCACCATTCCAGATACTGGTCCCCATCCTGGACAGTGAGTGTTCTTCAATGGTGTCCACTGACCATTAATATGAGGACATCCCACCCTTCCAGATACTGGGCCCCCATCCTGGACAGTGAGTGTTCTTCTCTATGAAGAGCTGTCCACTGACCATTAATATGAGGACATCCCTCCCTTCCAGATACTGGTCCCCATCCTGGACAGTGAGTGTTCTTCAATGGTGTCCACTGACCATTAATATGGAGACATCCCACCATTCCAGATACTGGTCCCCATCCTGGACAGTGAGTGTTCTTCAATGGTGTCCACTGACCATTAATATGGAGACATCCCACCATTCCAGATACTGGTCCCCATCCTGGACAGTGAGTGTTCTTCTCTATGAAGAGCTGTCCACTGACCATTAATATGAGGACATTCCACCATTCCAGATACTGGGCCCCCATCCTGGACAGTAAGTGTTCTTCAATGGTGTCCACTGACCATTAATATGAGGACATCCCACCCTTCCAGATACTGGTCCCCATCCTGGACAGTGAGTGTTATTCAATGGTGTCCACTGACCATTAATATGAGGACATCCCACCCTTCCAGATACTGGGCCCCCATCCTGGACAGTGAGTGTTCTTCAATGGTGTCCACTGACCATTAATATGAGGACATCCCACCCTTCCAGATACTGGGTCCCCATCCTGGACAGTGAGTGTTCTTCAATGGTGTCCACTGACCATTAATATGAGGACATCCCACCCTTCCAGATACTGGGTCCCCATCCTGGACAGTGAGTGTTCTTCAATGGTGTCCACTGACCATTAATATGAGGACATCCCACCCTTCCAGATACTGGGCCCCCAACCTGGACAGTGAGTGTTCTTCAATGGTGTCCACTGACCATTAATATGAGGACATCCCACCCTTCCAGATACTGGTCCCCATCCTGGACAGTGAGTGTTCTTCTCTATGAAGAGCTGTCCACTGACCATTAATATGAGGACATCCCACCATTCCAGATACTGGGCCCCCATCCTGGACAGTGAGTGTTCTTCAATGGTGTCCACTGACCATTAATATGAGGACATCCCACCCTTCCAGATACTGGTCCCCATCCTGGACAGTGAGTGTTCTTCTCTATGAAGAGCTGTCCACTGACCATTAATATGAGGACATCCCACCATTCCAGATACTGGGCCCCCATCCTGGACAGTGAGTGTTCTTCAATGGTGTCCACTGACCATTAATATGAGGACATCCCACCATTCCAGATACTTGGTCCCCATCCTGGACAGTGAGTGTTCTTCAATGGTGTCCACTGACCATTAATATGAGGACATCCCACCTTTCCAGATACTGGGTCCCCATCCTGGACAGTGAGTGTTCTTCAATGGTGTCCACTGACCATTAATATGAGGACATCCCACCCTTCCAGATACTGGTCCCCATCCTGGACAGTGAGTGTTATTCAATGGTGTCCACTGACCATTAATATGAGGACATCCCACCCTTCCAGATACTGGGCCCCCATCCTGGACAGTGAGTGTTCTTCAATGGTGTCCACTGACCATTAATATGAGGACATCCCACCATTCCAGATACTGGGTCCCCATCCTGGACAGTGAGTGTTCTTCAATGGTGTCCACTGACCATTAATATGGAGACATCCCACCCTTCCAGATACTGGGTCCCCATCCTGGACAGTGAGTGTTCTTCAATGGTGTCCACTGACCATTAATATGAGGACATCCCACCATTCCAGATACTGGGCCCCCATCCTGGACAGTGACTGTTCTTCAATGGTGTCCACTGACCATTAATATGAGGACATCCCACCATTCCAGATACTGGGTCCCCATCCTGGACAGTGAGTGTTGTTCAATGGTGTCCACTGACCATTAATATGAGGACATCCTACCCTTCCAGATACTGGGTCCCCATCCTGGACAGTGAGTGTTCTTCAATTGTGTCCACTGACCATTAATATGGAGACATCCCACCCTTCCAGATACTGGGTCCCCATCCTGGACAGTGAGTGTTCTTCAATGGTGTCCATTGACCATTAATATGAGGACATCCCACCCTTCCAGATACTGGTCCCCATCCTGGACAGTGAGTGTTCTTCAATGGTGTCCACTGACCATTAATATGAGGACATCCCACCATTCCAGATACTGGGTCCCCATCCTGGACAGTGAGTGTTCTTCAATGGTGTCCACTGACCATTAATATGGAGACATCCCACCCTTCCAGATACTGGGTCCCCATCCTGGACAGTGAGTGTTCTTCAATGGTGTCCACTGACCATTAATATGAGGACATCCCACCATTCCAGATACTGGGCCCCCATCCTGGACAGTGACTGTTCTTCAATGGTGTCCACTGACCATTAATATGAGGACATCCCACCATTCCAGATACTGGGTCCCCATCCTGGACAGTGAGTGTTGTTCAATGGTGTCCACTGACCATTAATATGAGGACATCCTACCCTTCCAGATACTGGTCCCCATCCTGGACAGTGAGTGTTCTTCAATTGTGTCCACTGACCATTAATATGGAGACATCCCACCCTTCCAGATACTGGGTCCCCATCCTGGACAGTGAGTGTTCTTCAATGGTGTCCATTGACCATTAATATGAGGACATCCCACCATTCCAGATACTGGTCCCCATCCTGGACAGTGAGTGTTCTTCAATGGTGTCCACTGACCATTAATATGAGGACATTCCACCCTTCCAGATACTGGGCCCCCATCCTGGACAATGAGTGTTCTTCAATGGTGTCCACTGACCATTAATTTGAGGACATCCCACCATTCCAGATACTGGTCCCCATTCTGGACAGTGAGTGTTCTTCAATGGTGTCCACTGACCATTAATATGAGGACATCCCACCCTTCCAGATACTGGTCCCCATCCTGGACAGTGAGTGTTCTTCAATGGTGTCCACTGACCATTAATATGGAGACATCCCACCCTTCCAGATACTGGTCCCCAATCCTGGACAGTGAGTGTTCTTCAATGGTGTCCACTGACCATTAATATGATGACATCCCACCCTTCCAGATACTGGTCCCCATCCTGGACAGTGAGTGTTCTTCTCTATGAAGAGCTGTCCACTGACCATTAATATGAGGACATCCCACCCTTCCAGATACTGGTCCCCATCCTGGACAGTGAGTGTTCTTCAATGGTGTCCACTGACCATTAATATGGAGACATCCCACCATTCCAGATACTGGTCCCCATCCTGGACAGTGAGTGTTCTTCAATGGTGTCCACTGACCATTAATATGGAGACATCCCACCATTCCAGATACTGGGTCCCCATCCTGGACAGTGAGTGTTCTTCTCTATGAAGAGCTGTCCACTGACCATTAATATGAGGACATCCCACCATTCCAGATACTGGGCCCCCATCCTGGACAGTAAGTGTTCTTCAATGGTGTCCACTGACCATTAATATGAGGACATCCCACCATTCCAGATACTTGGTCCCCATCCTGGACAGTGAGTGTTCTTCAATGGTGTCCACTGACCATTAATATGAGGACATCCCACCATTCCAGATACTGGGTCCCCATCCTGGACAGTGAGTGTTCTTCAATGGTGTCCACTGACCATTAATATGAGGACATCCCACCCTTCCAGATACTGGTCCCCATCCTGGACAGTGAGTGTTATTCAATGGTGTCCACTGACCATTAATATGAGGACATCCCACCCTTCCAGATACTGGGCCCCCATCCTGGACAGTGAGTGTTCTTCAATGGTGTCCACTGACCATTAATATGAGGACATCCCACCCTTCCAGATACTGGGTCCCCATCCTGGACAGTGAGTGTTCTTCAATGGTGTCCACTGACCATTAATATGAGGACATCCCACCCTTCCAGATACTGGGTCCCCATCCTGGACAGTGAGTGTTCTTCAATGGTGTCCACTGACCATTAATATGAGGACATCCCACCATTCCAGATACTGGGCCCCCATCCTGGACAGTGAGTGTTCTTCAATGGTGTCCACTGACCATTAATATGAGGACATCCCACCATTCCAGATACTGGGTCCCCATCCTGGACAGTGAGTGTTCTTCAATGGTGTCCACTGACCATTAATATGAGGACATCCCACCCTTCCAGATACTGGGCCCCCATCCTGGACAGTGAGTGTTCTTCAATGGTGTCCACTGACCATTAATATGAGGACATCCCACCATTCCAGATACTGGGTCCCCATCCTGGACAGTGAGTGTTCTTCAATGGTGTCCACTGACCATTAATATGGAGATATCCCACCCTTCCAGATACTGGGTCCCCATCCTGGACAGTGAGTGTTCTTCAATGGTGTCCACTGACCATTAATATGAGGACATCCCACCCTTCCAGATACTGGGCCCCCATCCTGGACAGTGAGTGTTCTTCAATGGTGTCCACTGACCATTAATATGAGGACATCCCACCATTCCAGATACTGGGTCCCATCCTGGACAGTGAGTGTTCTTCAATGGTGTCCACTGACCATTAATATGGAGACATCCCACCATTCCAGATACTGGGTCCCCATCCTGGACAGTGAGTGTTCTTCAATGGTGTCCACTGACCATTAATATGAGGACATCCCACCCTTCCAGATACTGGGCCCCCATCCTGGACAGTGAGTGTTCTTCTCTATGAAGAGCTGTCCACTGACCATTAATATGAGGACATCCCACCCTTCCAGATACTGGTCCCCATCCTGGACAGTGAGTGTTCTTCAATGGTGTCCACTGACCATTAATATGGAGACATCCCACCATTCCAGATACTGGGTCCCCATCCTGGACAGTGAGTGTTCTTCAATGGTGTCCACTGACCATTAATATGAGGACATCCCACCCTTCCAGATACTGGGCCCCCATCCTGGACAGTGAGTGTTCTTCAATGGTGTCCACTGACCATTAATATGAGGACATCCCACCATTCCAGATACTGGGTCCCCATCCTGGACAGTGAGTGTTCTTCAATGGTGTCCACTGACCATTAATATGGAGATATCCCACCCTTCCAGATACTGGGTCCCCATCCTGGACAGTGAGTGTTCTTCAATGGTGTCCACTGACCATTAATATGAGGACATCCCACCCTTCCAGATACTGGGCCCCCATCCTGGACAGTGAGTGTTCTTCAATGGTGTCCACTGACCATTAATATGAGGACATCCCACCATTCCAGATACTGGGTCCCATCCTGGACAGTGAGTGTTCTTCAATGGTGTCCACTGACCATTAATATGAGGACATCCCACCATTCCAGATACTGGGTCCCCATCCTGGACAGTGAGTGTTCTTCTCTATGAAGAGCTGTCCACTGACCATTAATATGAGGACATCCCACCATTCCAGATACTGGGCCCCCATCCTGGACAGTGAGTGTTCTTCAATGGTGTCCACTGACCATTAATATGAGGACATCCCACCATTCCAGATACTGGGTCCCCATCCTGGACAGTGAGTGTTCTTCAATGGTGTCCACTGACCATTAATATGAGGACATCCCACCTTTCCAGATACTGGGTCCCCATCCTGGACAGTGAGTGTTCTTCAATGGTGTCCACTGACTATTAATATGAGGACATCCCACCCTTCCAGATACTGGTCCCCATCCTGGACAGTGAGTGTTATTCAATGGTGTCCACTGACCATTAATATGAGGACATCCCACCCTTCCAGATACTGGGCCCCCATCCTGGACAGTGAGTGTTCTTCAATGGTGTCCACTGACCATTAATATGAGGACATCCCACCATTCCAGATACTGGGTCCCCATCCTGGACAGTGAGTGTTCTTCAATGGTGTCCACTGACCATTAATATGGAGACATCCCACCCTTCCAGATACTGGGTCCCCATCCTGGACAGTGAGTGTTCTTCAATGGTGTCCACTGACCATTAATATGAGGACATCCCACCATTCCAGATACTGGGCCCCCATCCTGGACAGTGACTGTTCTTCAATGGTGTCCACTGACCATTAATATGGAGATATCCCACCCTTCCAGATACTGGGTCCCCATCCTGGACAGTGAGTGTTCTTCAATGGTGTCCACTGACCATTAATATGAGGACATCCCACCCTTCCAGATACTGGGCCCCCATCCTGGACAGTGAGTGTTCTTCAATGGTGTCCACTGACCATTAATATGAGGACATCCCACCATTCCAGATACTGGGTCCCATCCTGGACAGTGAGTGTTCTTCAATGGTGTCCACTGACCATTAATATGAGGACATCCCACCATTCCAGATACTGGGTCCCCATCCTGGACAGTGAGTGTTCTTCTCTATGAAGAGCTGTCCACTGACCATTAATATGAGGACATCCCACCATTCCAGATACTGGGCCCCCATCCTGGACAGTGAGTGTTCTTCAATGGTGTCCACTGACCATTAATATGAGGACATCCCACCATTCCAGATACTGGGTCCCCATCCTGGACAGTGAGTGTTCTTCAATGGTGTCCACTGACCATTAATATGAGGACATCCCACCTTTCCAGATACTGGGTCCCCATCCTGGACAGTGAGTGTTCTTCAATGGTGTCCACTGACTATTAATATGAGGACATCCCACCCTTCCAGATACTGGTCCCCATCCTGGACAGTGAGTGTTATTCAATGGTGTCCACTGACCATTAATATGAGGACATCCCACCATTCCAGATACTGGGTCCCATCCTGGACAGTGAGTGTTCTTCAATGGTGTCCACTGACCATTAATATGGAGACATCCCACCATTCCAGATACTGGTCCCCATCCTGGACAGTGAGTGTTCTTCAATGGTGTCCACTGACCATTAATATGAGGACATCCCACCCTTCCAGATACTGGGCCCCCATCCTGGACAGTGAGTGTTCTTCTCTATGAAGAGCTGTCCACTGACCATTAATATGAGGACATCCCACCCTTCCAGATACTGGTCCCCATCCTGGACAGTGAGTGTTCTTCAATGGTGTCCACTGACCATTAATATGGAGACATCCCACCATTCCAGATACTGGGTCCCCATCCTGGACAGTGAGTGTTCTTCAATGGTGTCCACTGACCATTAATATGAGGACATCCCACCCTTCCAGATACTGGGCCCCCATCCTGGACAGTGAGTGTTCTTCAATGGTGTCCACTGACCATTAATATGAGGACATCCCACCATTCCAGATACTGGGTCCCCATCCTGGACAGTGAGTGTTCTTCAATGGTGTCCACTGACCATTAATATGGAGATATCCCACCCTTCCAGATACTGGGTCCCCATCCTGGACAGTGAGTGTTCTTCAATGGTGTCCACTGACCATTAATATGAGGACATCCCACCCTTCCAGATACTGGTCCCCATCCTGGACAGTGAGTGTTCTTCAATGGTGTCCACTGACCATTAATATGAGGACATCCCACCATTCCAGATACTGGGTCCCATCCTGGACAGTGAGTGTTCTTCAATGGTGTCCACTGACCATTAATATGAGGACATCCCACCATTCCAGATACTGGTCCCCATCCTGGACAGTGAGTGTTCTTCTCTATGAAGAGCTGTCCACTGACCATTAATATGAGGACATCCCACCATTCCAGATACTGGGCCCCCATCCTGGACAGTGAGTGTTCTTCAATGGTGTCCACTGACCATTAATATGAGGACATCCCACCATTCCAGATACTGGGTCCCCATCCTGGACAGTGAGTGTTCTTCAATGGTGTCCACTGACCATTAATATGAGGACATCCCACCTTTCCAGATACTGGGTCCCCATCCTGGACAGTGAGTGTTCTTCAATGGTGTCCACTGACTATTAATATGAGGACATCCCACCCTTCCAGATACTGGTCCCCCATCCTGGACAGTGAGTGTTATTCAATGGTGTCCACTGACCATTAATATGAGGACATCCCACCCTTCCAGATACTGGGCCCCCATCCTGGACAGTGAGTGTTCTTCAATGGTGTCCACTGACCATTAATATGAGGACATCCCACCATTCCAGATACTGGGTCCCCATCCTGGACAGTGAGTGTTCTTCAATGGTGTCCACTGACCATTAATATGGAGACATCCCACCCTTCCAGATACTGGGTCCCCATCCTGGACAGTGAGTGTTCTTCAATGGTGTCCACTGACCATTAATATGAGGACATCCCACCATTCCAGATACTGGGGCCCCATCCTGGACAGTGACTGTTCTTCAATGGTGTCCACTGACCATTAATATGGAGATATCCCACCCTTCCAGATACTGGGTCCCCATCCTGGACAGTGAGTGTTCTTCAATGGTGTCCACTGACCATTAATATGAGGACATCCCACCCTTCCAGATACTGGGCCCCCATCCTGGACAGTGAGTGTTCTTCAATGGTGTCCACTGACCATTAATATGAGGACATCCCACCATTCCAGATACTGGGTCCCCATCCTGGACAGTGAGTGTTCTTCAATGGTGTCCACTGACCATTAATATGAGGACATCCCACCATTCCAGATACTGGGTCCCCATCCTGGACAGTGAGTGTTCTTCTCTATGAAGAGCTGTCCACTGACCATTAATATGAGGACATCCCACCATTCCAGATACTGGGCCCCCATCCTGGACAGTGAGTGTTCTTCAATGGTGTCCACTGACCATTAATAGGAGGACATCCCACCATTCCAGATACTGGGTCCCCATCCTGGACAGTGAGTGTTCTTCAATGGTGTCCACTGACCATTAATATGAGGACATCCCACCTTTCCAGATACTGGGTCCCCATCCTGGACAGTGAGTGTTCTTCAATGGTGTCCACTGACTATTAATATGAGGACATCCCACCCTTCCAGATACTGGTCCCCATCCTGGACAGTGAGTGTTATTCAATGGTGTCCACTGACCATTAATATGAGGACATCCCACCCTTCCAGATACTGGGCCCCCATCCTGGACAGTGAGTGTTCTTCAATGGTGTCCACTGACCATTAATATGAGGACATCCCACCATTCCAGATACTGGGTCCCCATCCTGGACAGTGAGTGTTCTTCAATGGTGTCCACTGACCATTAATATGGAGACATCCCACCCTTCCAGATACTGGGTCCCCATCCTGGACAGTGAGTGTTCTTCAATGGTGTCCACTGACCATTAATATGAGGACATCCCACCATTCCAGATACTGGGCCCCCATCCTGGACAGTGACTGTTCTTCAATGGTGTCCACTGACCATTAATATGAGGACATCCCACCATTCCAGATACTGGGTCCCCATCCTGGACAGTGAGTGTTGTTCAATGGTGTCCACTGACCATTAATATGAGGACATCCTACCCTTCCAGATACTGGTCCCCATCCTGGACAGTGAGTGTTCTTCAATTGTGTCCACTGACCATTAATATGGAGACATCCCACCCTTCCAGATACTGGGTCCCCATCCTGGACAGTGAGTGTTCTTCAATGGTGTCCATTGACCATTAATATGAGGACATCCCACCCTTCCAGATACTGGTCCCCATCCTGGACAGTGAGTGTTCTTCAATGGTGTCCACTGACCATTAATATGAGGACATTCCACCCTTCCAGATACTGGGCCCCATCCTGGACAGTGAGTGTTCTTCAATGGTGTCCACTGACCATTAATATGAGGACATCCCACCATTCCAGATACTGGGTCCCCATACTGGACAGTGAGTGTTCCTCAATGGTGTCCACTGACCATTAATATGAGGACATCCCACCCTTCCAGATACTGGTCCCCATCCTGGACAGTGAGTGTTCTTCAATGGTGTCCACTGACCATTAATATGGAGACATCCCACCCTTCCAGATACTGGTCCCCATCCTGGACAGTGAGTGTTCTTCAATGGTGTCCACTGACCATTAATATGAGGACATCCCACCCTTCCAGATACTGGTCCCCATCCTGGACAGTGAGTGTTCTTCTCTATGAAGAGCTGTCCACTGACCATTAATATGAGGACATCCCACCCTTCCAGATACTGGTCCCCATCCTGGACAGTGAGTGTTCTTCAATGGTGTCCACTGACCATTAATATGGAGACATCCCACCATTCCAGATACTGGTCCCCATCCTGGACAGTGAGTGTTCTTCAATGGTGTCCACTGACCATTAATATGGAGACATCCCACCATTCCAGATACTGGGCCCCCATCCTGGACAGTAAGTGTTCTTCAATGGTGTCCACTGACCATTAATATGAGGACATCCCACCATTCCAGATACTTGGTCCCCATCCTGGACAGTGAGTGTTCTTCAATGGTGTCCACTGACCATTAATATGAGGACATCCCACCATTCCAGATACTGGGTCCCCATCCTGGACAGTGAGTGTTCTTCAATGGTGTCCACTGACCATTAATATGAGGACATCCCACCCTTCCAGATACTGGTCCCCATCCTGGACAGTGAGTGTTATTCAATGGTGTCCACTGACCATTAATATGAGGACATCCCACCCTTCCAGATACTGGGCCCCCATCCTGGACAGTGAGTGTTCTTCAATGGTGTCCACTGACCATTAATATGAGGACATCCCACCCTTCCAGATACTGGGTCCCCATCCTGGACAGTGAGTGTTCTTCAATGGTGTCCACTGACCATTAATATGAGGACATCCCACCATTCCAGATACTGGGCCCCCATCCTGGACAGTGAGTGTTCTTCAATGGTGTCCACTGACCATTAATATGAGGACATCCCACCATTCCAGATACTGGGTCCCCATCCTGGACAGTGAGTGTTCTTCAATGGTGTCCACTGACCATTAATATGAGGACATCCCACCCTTCCAGATACTGGGCCCCCATCCTGGACAGTGAGTGTTCTTCAATGGTGTCCACTGACCATTAATATGAGGACATCCCACCATTCCAGATACTGGGTCCCCATCCTGGACAGTGAGTGTTCTTCAATGGTGTCCACTGACCATTAATATGGAGATATCCCACCCTTCCAGATACTGGGTCCCCATCCTGGACAGTGAGTGTTCTTCATTGGTGTCCACTGACCATTAATATGAGGACATCCCACCCTTCCAGATACTGGGCCCCCATCCTGGACAGTGAGTGTTCTTCAATGGTGTCCACTGACCATTAATATGAGGACATCCCACCATTCCAGATACTGGGTCCCATCCTGGACAGTGAGTGTTCTTCAATGGTGTCCACTGACCATTAATATGGAGACATCCCACCATTCCAGATACTGGGTCCCCATCCTGGACAGTGAGTGTTCTTCAATGGTGTCCACTGACCATTAATATGAGGACATCCCACCATTCCAGATACTGGGTCCCATCCTGGACAGTGAGTGTTCTTCAATGGTGTCCACTGACCATTAATATGGAGACATCCCACCATTCCAGATACTGGTCCCCATCCTGGACAGTGAGTGTTCTTCAATGGTGTCCACTGACCATTAATATGAGGACATCCCACCCTTCCAGATACTGGGCTCCCCATCCTGGACAGTGAGTGTTCTTCTCTATGAAGAGCTGTCCACTGACCATTAATATGAGGACATCCCACCCTTCCAGATACTGGTCCCATCCTGGACAGTGAGTGTTCTTCAATGGTGTCCACTGACCATTAATATGGAGACATCCCACCATTCCAGATACTGGTCCCCATCCTGGACAGTGAGTGTTCTTCAATGGTGTCCACTGACCATTAATATGGAGACATCCCACCATTCCAGATACTGGGTCCCCATCCTGGACAGTGAGTGTTCTTCTCTATGAAGAGCTGTCCACTGACCATTAATATGAGGACATTCCACCATTCCAGATACTGGGCCCCCATCCTGGACAGTAAGTGTTCTTCAATGGTGTCCACTGACCATTAATATGAGGACATCCCACCCTTCCAGATACTGGTCCCCATCCTGGACAGTGAGTGTTATTCAATGGTGTCCACTGACCATTAATATGAGGACATCCCACCCTTCCAGATACTGGGCCCCCATCCTGGACAGTGAGTGTTCTTCAATGGTGTCCACTGACCATTAATATGAGGACATCCCACCCTTCCAGATACTGGGTCCCCATCCTGGACAGTGAGTGTTCTTCAATGGTGTCCACTGACCATTAATATGAGGACATCCCACCCTTCCAGATACTGGGTCCCCATCCTGGACAGTGAGTGTTCTTCAATGGTGTCCACTGACCATTAATATGAGGACATCCCACCCTTCCAGATACTGGGCCCCCATCCTGGACAGTGAGTGTTCTTCAATGGTGTCCACTGACCATTAATATGAGGACATCCCACCCTTCCAGATACTGGTCCCCATCCTGGACAGTGAGTGTTCTTCTCTATGATGAGCTGTCCACTGACCATTAATATGAGGACATCCCACCATTCCAGATACTGGGCCCCCATCCTGGACAGTGAGTGTTCTTCAATGGTGTCCACTGACCATTAATATGAGGACATCCCACCCTTCCAGATACTGGTCCCCATCCTGGACAGTGAGTGTTCTTCTCTATGAAGAGCTGTCCACTGACCATTAATATGAGGACATCCCACCATTCCAGATACTGGGCCCCCATCCTGGACAGTGAGTGTTCTTCAATGGTGTCCACTGACCATTAATATGAGGACATCCCACCATTCCAGATACTGGTCCCCATCCTGGACAGTGAGTGTTCTTCAATGGTGTCCACTGACCATTAATATGAGGACATCCCACCTTTCCAGATACTGGGTCCCCATCCTGGACAGTGAGTGTTCTTCAATGGTGTCCACTGACCATTAATATGAGGACATCCCACCCTTCCAGATACTGGTCCCCATCCTGGACAGTGAGTGTTATTCAATGGTGTCCACTGACCATTAATATGAGGACATCCCACCCTTCCAGATACTGGGCCCCATCCTGGACAGTGAGTGTTCTTCAATGGTGTCCACTGACCATTAATATGAGGACATCCCACCATTCCAGATACTGGGTCCCCATCCTGGACAGTGAGTGTTCTTCAATGGTGTCCACTGACCATTAATATGGAGACATCCCACCCTTCCAGATACTGGGTCCCCATCCTGGACAGTTAGTGTTCTTCAATGGTGTCCACTGACCATTAATATGAGGACATCCCACCATTCCAGATACTGGTCCCCCATCCTGGACAGTGACTGTTCTTCAATGGTGTCCACTGACCATTAATATGAGGACATCCCACCATTCCAGATACTGGGTCCCCATCCTGGACAGTGAGTGTTGTTCAATGGTGTCCACTGACCATTAATATGAGGACATCCTACCCTTCCAGATACTGGTCCCCATCCTGGACAGTGAGTGTTCTTCAATTGTGTCCACTGACCATTAATATGGAGACATCCCACCCTTCCAGATACTGGGTCCCCATCCTGGACAGTGAGTGTTCTTCAATGGTGTCCATTGACCATTAATATGAGGACATCCCACCCTTCCAGATACTGGTCCCCATCCTGGACAGTGAGTGTTCTTCAATGGTGTCCACTGACCATTAATATGAGGACATCCCACCATTCCAGATACTGGGTCCCCATCCTGGACAGTGAGTGTTCTTCAATGGTGTCCACTGACCATTAATATGAGGACATCCCACCCTTCCAGATACTGGGTCCCCATCCTGGACAGTGAGTGTTCTTCAATGGTGTCCACTGACCATTAATATGAGGACATCCCACCATTCCAGATACTGGGTCCCCCATCCTGGACAGTGACTGTTCTTCAATGGTGTCCACTGACCATTAATATGAGGACATCCCACCATTCCAGATACTGGGTCCCCATCCTGGACAGTGAGTGTTGTTCAATGGTGTCCACTGACCATTAATATGAGGACATCCCACCCTTCCAGATACTGGTCCCCATCCTGGACAGTGAGTGTTCTTCAATTGTGTCCACTGACCATTAATATGGAGACATCCCACCCTTCCAGATACTGGGTCCCCATCCTGGACAGTGAGTGTTCTTCAATGGTGTCCATTGACCATTAATATGAGGACATCCCACCCTTCCAGATACTGGTCCCCATCCTGGACAGTGAGTGTTCTTCAATGGTGTCCACTGACCATTAATATGAGGACATTCCACCCTTCCAGATACTGGGCCCCCATCCTGGACAATGAGTGTTCTTCAATGGTGTCCACTGACCATTAATATGAGGACATCCCACCATTCCAGATACTGGGTCCCCATCCTGGACAGTGAGTGTTCTTCAATGGTGTCCACTGACCATTAATATGAGGACATCCCACCCTTCCAGATACTGGTCCCCATCCTGGACAGTGAGTGTTCTTCAATGGTGTCCACTGACCATTAATATGGAGACATCCCACCCTTCCAGATACTGGTCCCCATCCTGGACAGTGAGTGTTCTTCAATGGTGTCCACTGACCATTAATATGAGGACATCCCACCCTTCCAGATACTGGTCCCCATCCTGGACAGTGAGTGTTCTTCTCTATGAAGAGCTGTCCACTGACCATTAATATGAGGACATCCCACCCTTCCAGATACTGGTCCCCATCCTGGACAGTGAGTGTTCTTCAATGGTGTCCACTGACCATTAATATGGAGACATCCCACCATTCCAGATACTGGTCCCCATCCTGGACAGTGAGTGTTCTTCAATGGTGTCCACTGACCATTAATATGGAGACATCCCACCATTCCAGATACTGGGTCCCCATCCTGGACAGTGAGTGTTCTTCAATGGTGTCCACTGACCATTAATATGAGGACATCCCACCATTCCAGATACTGGGCCCCCATCCTGGACAGTGAGTGTTCTTCAATGGTGTCCACTGACCATTAATATGAGGACATCCCACCATTCCAGATACTTGGTCCCCATCCTGGACAGTGAGTGTTCTTCAATGGTGTCCACTGACCATTAATATGAGGACATCCCACCATTCCAGATACTGGGTCCCCATCCTGGACAGTGAGTGTTCTTCAATGGTGTCCACTGACCATTAATATGAGGACATCCCACCCTTCCAGATACTGGTCCCCATCCTGGACAGTGAGTGTTCTTCAATGGTGTCCACTGACCATTAATATGAGGACATCCCACCCTTCCAGATACTGGGCCCCCATCCTGGACAGTGAGTGTTCTTCAATGGTGTCCACTGACCATTAATATGAGGACATCCCACCCTTCCAGATACTGGTCCCCATCCTGGACAGTGAGTGTTCTTCAATGGTGTCCACTGACCATTAATATGAGGACATCCCACCCTTCCAGATACTGGGTCCCCATCCTGGACAGTGAGTGTTCTTCAATGGTGTCCACTGACCATTAATATGAGGACATCCCACCCTTCCAGATACTGGTCCCCATCCTGGACAGTGAGTGTTCTTCAATGGTGTCCACTGACCATTAATATGAGGACATCCCACCATTCCAGATACTGGGTCCCCATCCTGGACAGTGAGTGTTCTTCAATGGTGTCCACTGACCATTAATATGAGGACATCCCACCCTTCCAGATACTGGGCCCCCATCCTGGACAGTGAGTGTTCTTCAATGGTGTCCACTGACCATTAATATGAGGACATCCCACCATTCCAGATACTGGTCCCCATCCTGGACAGTGAGTGTTCTTCAATGGTGTCCACTGACCATTAATATGGAGATATCCCACCCTTCCAGATACTGGGTCCCCATCCTGGACAGTGAGTGTTCTTCAATGGTGTCCACTGACCATTAATATGAGGACATCCCACCCTTCCAGATACTGGGCCCCCATCCTGGACAGTGAGTGTTCTTCAATGGTGTCCACTGACCATTAATATGAGGACATCCCACCATTCCAGATACTGGGTCCCCATCCTGGACAGTGAGTGTTCTTCAATGGTGTCCACTGACCATTAATATGGAGACATCCCACCATTCCAGATACTGGTCCCCATCCTGGACAGTGAGTGTTCTTCAATGGTGTCCACTGACCATTAATATGAGGACATCCCACCCTTCCAGATACTGGGCCCCCATCCTGGACAGTGAGTGTTCTTCTATGGTGTCCACTGACCATTAATATGAGGACATCCCACCCTTCCAGATACTGGTCCCCATCCTGGACAGTGAGTGTTCTTCAATGGTGTCCACTGACCATTAATATGGAGACATCCCACCCTTCCAGATACTGGTCCCCATCCTGGACAGTGAGTGTTCTTCAATGGTGTCCACTGACCATTAATATGGAGACATCCCACCATTCCAGATACTGGGTCCCCATCCTGGACAGTGAGTGTTCTTCTCAATGGTGTCCACTGACCATTAATATGAGGACATCCCACCATTCCAGATACTGGGCCCCCATCCTGGACAGTAAGTGTTCTTCAATGGTGTCCACTGACCATTAATATGAGGACATCCCACCATTCCAGATACTTGGTCCCCATCCTGGACAGTGAGTGTTCTTCAATGGTGTCCACTGACCATTAATATGAGGACATCCCACCATTCCAGATACTGGGTCCCCATCCTGGACAGTGAGTGTTCTTCAATGGTGTCCACTGACCATTAATATGAGGACATCCCACCCTTCCAGATACTGGTCCCCATCCTGGACAGTGAGTGTTCTTCAATGGTGTCCACTGACCATTAATATGAGGACATCCCACCCTTCCAGATACTGGGCCCCCATCCTGGACAGTGAGTGTTCTTCAATGGTGTCCACTGACCATTAATATGAGGACATCCCACCCTTCCAGATACTGGTCCCCATCCTGGACAGTGAGTGTTCTTCAATGGTGTCCACTGACCATTAATATGAGGACATCCCACCCTTCCAGATACTGGGTCCCCATCCTGGACAGTGAGTGTTCTTCAATGGTGTCCACTGACCATTAATATGAGGACATCCCACCCTTCCAGATACTGGGCCCCCATCCTGGACAGTGAGTGTTCTTCAATGGTGTCCACTGACCATTAATATGAGGACATCCCACCCTTCCAGATACTGGTCCCCATCCTGGACAGTGAGTGTTCTTCAATGGTGTCCACTGACCATTAATATGAGGACATCCCACCATTCCAGATACTGGGTCCCCATCCTGGACAGTGAGTGTTCTTCAATGGTGTCCACTGACCATTAATATGAGGACATCCCACCCTTCCAGATACTGGTCCCCCATCCTGGACAGTGAGTGTTCTTCAATGGTGTCCACTGACCATTAATATGAGGACATCCCACCATTCCAGATACTGGGTCCCCATCCTGGACAGTGAGTGTTCTTCAATGGTGTCCACTGACCATTAATATGGAGACATCCCACCCTTCCAGATACTGGTCCCCATCCTGGACAGTGAGTGTTCTTCAATGGTGTCCACTGACCATTAATATGGAGACATCCCACCCTTCCAGATACTGGTCCCCATCCTGGACAGTGAGTGTTCTTCAATGGTGTCCACTGACTATTAATATGGAGACATCCCACCATTCCAGATACTGGTCCCCATTCTGGACAGTGAGTGTTCTTCAATGGTGTCCACTGACCATTAATATGAGGACATCCCACCCTTCCAGATACTGGTCCCCATCCTGGACAGTGAGTGTTCTTCAATGGTGTCCACTGACCATTAATATGAGGACATCCCACCATTCCAGATAATGGTCCCCATCCTGGACAGTGAGTGTTCTTCAATGGTGTCCACTGACCATTAATATGAGGACATCCCACCCTTCCAGATACTGGTCCCCATCCTGGACAGTGAGTGTTCTTCAATGGTGTCCACTGACCATTAATGTGAGGACATTATAATTAGCGTTTGTGGGAGGGGCAAAGTGACCCTCATACACTATATTGTCAAAAGTATTGGGACACCTGCCTTTACACACACATGAAGTTTAATGGCACCCCAGTCTTAGTCCGGAGGGTTCAATATTGAGTTGGCCCTTTGCAGCTATAACAGGTTCAACTCTTCTGGGAAGGCCGTCCACAAGGTTAAGGAGGGTGTCTATGGGAATGTTTGACCATTCTTCCAGAAGAGCATTTGTGAGGTCAGGCACTGATGTTGGACGAGAAGGCCTGGCTCGCAGTCTCCGCTCAAATTCATCCCATAGGTGTTCTAAAGGTGTATATATAGATCCATCAGCTCCCAATTAGATTCTGGCCCCTCTGGCGGTGAACAGATAGTTCTCGGAGCATCATAAAGGGAATCTGCCAGGAGGTCTCCACCATTACTGACCTCCT
Source organism: Lithobates sylvaticus (assembly GCA_028564925.1). NCBI lineage: Eukaryota > Metazoa > Chordata > Amphibia > Anura > Ranidae > Lithobates > Lithobates sylvaticus. The sequence goes on from CM053030.1 coordinate 544,707, forward strand.
ACGGAAAATGCTAATTGCCTGAATCCCACACGTGATCCTATCCAGGGGTCAAGTCCTGGGGAAAAAAAAAAACAATCGTCAATAAAGATAAATCGGGTAATTCTCTGAATAATCGTCATTCATACAATTGTGCTTCCATGTAATGTGATCATCATGTTCTGATCTTTATTGGGGAATGTTATTTTGTATATAGAGTGTTTATGTGGTGAGTTTTTCATTGAACAGAGTTTGGATAACACAGGGTTAAACGGAAAGGTGATAAATGAAGTGCACATTATCTGGACAGAATGCTTGGGGAGATAGTGATGTGTTCCTGCTTAGGAGATGTATGTTAGCTTGGGGGGGGGGGGGGGGCTGCAAACTCTGCAGGGCTCCAACACACACTCGCTGCTATTCCAACCCTTCACAGATTTCCACATAAACTTCCCTCCTGGCATTAAACTTTGCCAGGTATTGTGCCCAGCTTACCACCCAAACTGATGTTCCTCCCTCAGCTCACCTCTCTCCCTGCATGTCCTGTGAGCAGAATAGCTGTGCTCCTCCTCTGGGTTCTCTCATCATATGGCACTGAAGATAGAGGAGGGGGGATTCAGCGGGACACACAGAGCAATTATGCAGGAGACTGGGGGGGGGAGGATGAGGAGACAGAAAATCAGGGGGGGCAGGCGGGGAGAAGCACATCACGATAGGTCTGACTAAATGCAATCTCTTAGCAGCAGGGACCTGATCTACCCGTCAGCTAGCTGTGATTGACAGGTAGATCGAAGAGGAAGCTGTCATGGGGCCCCCTACTGGCAATGCCTGAATGGTCAGGTGTGCGGCACTTACTATTGTGAGCTGCTGGTATAGCACCTGCCACACAGCTCGCATACTTCAAAGTCTTGCAGGACACGGCAGCTAATGGGAACTGAGTTCCTGTTGTGGGAAAAGTACAGGAACTCCGTCCCCATGCGTTCTCGCAGGACTTGAGCCCTGATCCTATCACTTCATGATTGTTGCAGCTCAGTGACTCAAAATGTAATGAAGTCAGAAGGAGGACAGAACCTCTTCCCACTCAGACAGTGGAGGTCTCCATACACAGGAGACACCCGAGGGTGATGTCTACAGGCCAGTGTACAGATTCCCCAGGGCCCCATATTGGAATCACCCCAGGGCACCATATTGGAATCACCCCAGGGCACCATATTGGAATCACCCCAGGGCACCATATTGGAATCACCCCAGGGCCCCATATTGGAATCACCCCAGGGCGCCATATTGGAATCACCCCAGGGCCCCATATTGGAATCACCCCAGGTCACCATATTGGAATTACCCCAGGTCACCATATTGGAATCACCCCAGGGCGTCATATTGGAATCACCCCAGGGCACCATATTGGAATTACCCCAGGTCACCATATTGGAATTACCCCAGGGCGCCATATTGGAATCACCCCAGGGCGGCATATTGGAATCACCCCAGGGCCCCATATTGGAATCACCCCAGGGCACCATATTGGAATCACCCCAGGTCGTCATATTGGAATCACCCCAGGGCGCCATATTGTAATCACCCCAGGGCGTCATATTGGAATCACCCCAGGGCGTCATATTGTAATCACCCCAGGGCGTCATATTGGAATCACCCCAGGGCCCCATATTGGAATCACCCCAGGGCCCCATATTGGAATCACCCCAGGGCACCATATTGGAATCACCCCAGGGCACCATATTGGAATTACCCCAGGGCCCCATATTGGAATCACCCCAGGGCGCCATATTGGAATCACCCCAGGGCGCCATATTGGAATCACCCCAGGGCGCCATATTGGAATCACCCCAGGGCACCATATTGGAATCCCCCCAGGGCGTCATATTGGAATCACCCCAGGGCCCCATATTGGAATCCCCCCAGGGCGTCATATTGGAATCACCCCAGGGCACCATATTGGAATCACCCCAGGGCGTCATATTGGAATCACCCCAGGGCGCCATATTGGAATCACCCCAGGGCGCCATATTGTAATCACCCCAGGGCGCCATATTGTAATCCCCCCAGGGCGTCATATTGGAATCACCCCAGGGCATCATATTGGAATCACCCCAGGGCGTCTTATTGGAATCACCCCAGGGCGCCATATTGGAATCACCCCAGGGCATCATATTGGAATCACCCCAGGGCACCATATTGGAATCACCCCAGGGCCCCATATTGGAATCACCCCAGGGCGCCTTATTGGAATCACCCCAGGGCGCCATATTGGAATCATCCCAGGGCACCATATTGGAATCACCCCAGGGTGCCATATTGGAATTACCCCAGGGCGCCATATTGGAATCACCCCAGGGCACCATATTGGAATCACCCCAGGGCGCCATATTGGAATTACCCCAGGGCACCATATTGGAATCACCCCAGGGCGCCATATTGGAATCACCCCAGGGCGCCATATTGGAATCACCCCAGGGCGCCATATTGGAATCATCCCAGAGCACCATATTGGAATCACCCCAGGGCGCCATATTGGAATTACCCCAGGGCGCCATATTGGAATCACCCCAGAGCACCATATTGGAATCACCCCAGGGCGCCATATTGGAATTACCCCAGGGCGCCATATTGGAATCAGGCTGTAGAATATCTGAGTGGATGCAGATCACATAACATTACAGTACAGAATGGATCGTGTGCCAGTTATTTATGTTGTTTATGAAGTTTCCCAATATAACTAAAGGTAAAACTTATTTTTTAGTCTTGGATGGAGTGGAGAGGGATTAGACCCCCTGTCAGGTGCCCCCATTACGGAGATTCATCCCCTCTATTTGTTCCAGTGACCGTTATCACTGAGACTAAAAGAAAATTCCAAATTGTGGGTTGTCACCAGAACAGGAATAGAGGGAAAATCTTCCAATGGGGGACAACAAACCATTTGTGTTTTGGCTATGGGTCAGGAAGTGAAGAGAAATCTCACCGATGGGACACCTGATAGAGGCTATAACCCTCCCTTCAGTGGCGGCTGGTGGGTTTCTCTTTTGGGGGGGGGGCAAACAAACACCCCCCCCCCACGGTGCGGCGGCGAAGAAACAGAACAACCCGCCCCGCGCATGCGGTCGTTACTTACCCGCTCATGTGGCGGGGCTGTGGTGTCCTTTCCTGGGTGGCGGGCAGTGGCCACGGCGGCTCTGGTGTCCGCTCCTCCAGCTTCTTCTGCCACCATGTGTCTCCTCTTCTGCCAAAGCGCTAGGCATCCAATAGGATCGCCTGCTGTTTTGGCTAATCGGGAACCTGCCTCCTGATTGGCGGGGAGGAACTTTGTTGTGATAATATCGAAAATTGATTTGCTTATCATCACACAACTGGGTGGGCTTGGGGCGCAATGCTCTGCGCTCAGAGCCCACCCTATTTTGAAGCCTGTTAGAGCCTCTGGCTCTAATCAGGTGCTTAAAAAAAACACCCAGCGTCATTGGAATCCATGGTCCGGCGCCACTGATATGTAGATCAGGGGGCCGGATGCATTGATAGGGGAGGTGGCGCCCGTGCGCCTTCTATGGACGGGCCGCCACTGCCTCCCTTACTCCATCCAGTGTTGGGTTAGAGCGTCTCTTCTCCAGGATGAGGGATCAGATCCCTCATTGATGATGAATGGATTCTGTCCCATGGTATGTGAGGACTAACCGATTTTATCTTCTTTCTACAAGCTGCGCCAAGCTTCTTCTCCAATATGGAGCCCACGTGAACCGGCAGACGGAGGACGAGGCCTTCACCCCTCTCCATGTGGCAGCTCAGCATGGATTGATGGAACACGTGGACCTTTACCTGCGTCATGGAGCTGCTGTGGATAGGAGAAGTATAAATGGAGAGACTCCACTGATTGTTGCCTGTAGTCATCCTCAGGGACCACAGGATTTGGACCGGTACTACCAGGTGTGTCAGCATCTCATACAGCATGGAGCTGACATTCTTAGCCGGGACAAGGACCAGCAGAGCCCTCTACACTTGGCCTGTAAAAGTGCCAATCCTCAGGTGGTGGAGCTGCTCTTGGAGAAGGGGGCAGAGGTCAACACCATGAGCTATAGTGGAAACACTGCCATGCAGAACATTCTCCAGGTGACCTCATACAAGCTTCAGAACCAACCAGAACTCATTGTGCGGGCACTGCTGAATCATGGGGCCATTCGGGTGTGGCCAGGATCCCTCGTCAAGGTGAGTCACCGTACGATTTTAAGTATCTGGAGGGTACAAAGCAAACATAAATCTGAAGGTCATTGACAGACATACAAAGATGGCCCCATTTAGTACCCAAATTGGAATACTCAATGCCCGGCCTACAATGGCGCTGTACACAACACAGATGAGACCTCCCAAGAGACATGACTACTAATCCTAACATGAAACTTTCCTGAAGAGTTCTGGATCTTCATCATCTTCAGACCCTAGAGACAAGACTGGACTCTACCAAACCCTAAAAACTAGACTGGACCCTACCAGACCCTAAAGACTAGACTGGACTGTACCAGACCCTAAAGACTAGACTGGACTGTACCAGACCCTAAAGACTAGACTGGACCTTACCAGACCCTAAAGACTAGACTGGACCCTACCAGACCCTAAAGACTAGACTGGACTGTACCAGACCCTAAAGACTAGACTGGACTGTACCAGACCCTAAAGACTAGACTGGACTGTACCAGACCCTAAAGACTAGACTGGACCTTACCAGACCCTAAAGACTAGACTGGACCCTACCAGACCCTAAAGACTAGACTGGACTGTACCAGACCCTAAAGACTAGACTGGACTGTACCAGACCCTAAAGACTAGACTGGACCCTACCAGACCCTAAAGACTAGACTGGACCCTACCAGACCCTAAAGACTAGACTGGACTGTACCAGACCCTAAAGGCTAGACTGGACCCTACCAGACCCTAAAGACTAGACTGGACCCTACCAGACCCTAAAGACTAGACTGGACCCTACCAGACCCTAAAGACTAGACTGGACTGTACCAGACCCTAGAGACTAGACTGGACCCTACCAGACCCTAAAGACTAGACTGGACCTTACCAGACCCTAAAGACTAGACTGGACCCTACCAGACCCTAAAGACTAGACTGGACTGTACCAGACCCTAAAGACTAGACTGGACTGTACCAGACCCTAAAGACTAGACTGGACTGTACCAGACCCTAAAGACTAGACTGGACCTTACCAGACCCTAAAGACTAGACTGGACCCTACCAGACCCTAAAGACTAGACTGGACTGTACCAGACCCTAAAGACTAGACTGGACTGTACCAGACCCTAAAGACTAGACTGGACCCTACCAGACCCTAAAGACTAGACTGGACCCTACCAGACCCTAAAGACTAGACTGGACTGTACCAGACCCTAAAGACTAGACTGGACCCTACCAGACCCTAAAGACTAGACTGGACCCTACCAGACCCTAAAGACTAGACTGGACCCTACCAGACCCTAAAGACTAGACTGGACTGTACCAGACCCTAGAGACTAGACTGGACCCTACCAGACCCTAAAGACTAGACTGGACTGTACCAGACCCTAAAGACTAGACTGGACCCTACCAGACCCTAAAGACTAGACTGGACTGTACCAGACCCTAAAGACTAGACTGGACCCTACCAGACCCTAAAGACTAGACTGGACTGTACCAGACCCTAAAGACTAGACTGGACCCTACCAGACCCTAAAGACTAGACTGGACTGTACCAGACCCTAAAGACTAGACTGGACTGTACCAGACCCTAAAGACTAGACTGGACCCTACCAGACCCTAAAGACTAGACTGGACCCTACCAGACCCTAAAGACTAGACTGGACCCTACCAGACCCTAAAGACTAGACTGGACCCTACCAGACCCTAAAGACTAGACTGGACTGTACCAGACCCTAGAGACTAGACTGGACCCTACCAGACCCTAAAGACTAGACTGGACCCTACCAGACCCTAGAGACAAGACTGGACCGTACCAGACCCTAGAGACTAGACTGGACCCTACCAGACCCTAAAGACTAGACTGGACTGTACCAGACCCTAAAGACTAGACTGGACCCTACCAGACCCTAAAGACTAGACTGGACTGTACCAGACCCTAAAGACTAGACTGGACCCTACCAGACCCTAAAGACTAGACTGGACCCTACCAGACCCTAAAGACTAGACTGGACTGTACCAGACCCTAAAGACTAGACTGGACCCTACCAGACCCTAAAGACTAGACTGGACCCTACCAGACCCTAAAGACTAGACTGGACCCTACCAGACCCTAAAGACTAGACTGGACCCTACCAGACCCTAAAGACTAGACTGGACTGTACCAGACCCTAAAGACTAGACTGGACCCTACCAGACCCTAAAGACTAGACTGGACCCTACCAGACCCTAAAGACAAGACTGGACCGTACCAGACCCTAGAGACTAGACTGGACCCTACCAGACCCTAAAGACTAGACTGGACTGTACCAGACCCTAAAGACTAGACTGGACCCTACCAGACCCTAAAGACTAGACTGGACTGTACCAGACCCTAAAGACTAGACTGGACTGTACCAGACCCTAAAGACTAGACTGAACCATACCAGATCGTATTCGGACTCGTTCGTATTTTCGTAAGAGTTATTTTTCGTTGATTCGTTTTTCCGTTAGTCTAATTTTCGTTTATTCGAAATTCGTATTTTCGTATTTTCGTTATATTTTGTATTCGGACGCATTCGTATTTTCGTAGATTTAGTTACATTCGTACTTTCGTAACAATGTTTTCGTAGATTCGTAATCGGAGCATAATTCATAATGTTATGTAATGTGTATGCTATTACATGTTTAAGAAACAAAGAATTTCTCTCTCACAAGTCGGAACTTAACTCAAAAATCCACCAAAACACACAGAGCCTCCGACCCAACCACGTTTATCAACTAACAAAAAAACGAATTTACGAATCCATTCGAAGCACGTTAAGCAGCACCATTGTAAGAGACACAGAAAATTACGAATCAACAAAAAAAAAAAAGTTACGAATGTACGAATTTTTTGATTTTCGTTATTTTTGAATCTTTGTTCGGTATTTTCGTTGTTTCTGTTTTTTGTTTTCGGATTTTCATTCTTTCGTAGTTTCGTTGTTTCTAATTTAATTATTTTGTATTTTCGTTGTTTTTCATATTTGTTCGTTTCGATAATTCGTTATTCGTTAGAATTTTTACTAAATCATTCGTTCATTCGTACGATACGAATGAACGAATATAACGAATTTTGACGAATAACGAATGCGTAACTAAACGAATTGCACATGTCTAGACAAGACGTTCCGCTTACCTCTACGCCCCGGCGTGGTCTTCCTATATCCCCTTCCATGTAGAGTATACGTTGGGTACAGGATACTAGATATGAGAAATGTCTAGAAATCTGCTTCACTCTCCAAGGAATAACACGAAGGTCCTTTTTCAGGTTCTGCGTTATTGTTACACGTCTCCGCGGACGGTGGAAGCTCTGCTGAACACGTACAGTAAGCTGCGAGGGACAGAAGACTGGGCCGAGGTGGTACCAGAAGAAGAACAACAGGTCTGTCCATCCCTCATGTCCTCCACATAGAGATAGACAAAGTCCATAGCGAGGGGACCTCCTCATGTCCCCCACCTTGAGGGACCCTTCATCTCCATAGAGGACATCTCAATGACTCCTCCCCCTCTCATGTCTTCCGGGGTTGGCCCCGCCTCTCTCGTACTTCTCAATGACTCCTCCCCCTCTCATGTCTTCCGGGGTTGGCCCCGCCTCTCTCGTACTATGACTAGAACCGGTAATTCTGGACTCAGGAGAGGAATGAGGGAAATACAACATCGTATTGTGTTTAAAGCGACTCTGTTGGGGGGGGGGGGGGGGGAATAATTCTGTAGGTATAAAGTTCACCTGCATCGGCCTCCCAAACCTTCCAGTCACCGCCCAATCTCTGGTCATTCAGACCTCCAACACTACCAGTGCTTGTCTACCCCTTCCTACCTCCTTTCATTCCTATTGGTCAGGGAAGCGGCTTATCATAGTGACAGGCCAATAAGAATGTGCAGAGAAAAGCTTAGCGGCAAGCACTGAGATTACCCGGAATTGTCAGAACTTTGGGCCACGGATCAGCCATGGCATGAAGGTTGAGGGACAACTGAAGGTATATTCTAGTCAGGTGGAAGTACAGTATGGTTCCTCCTGCCCAAACTTCAGCATCTGTGTACCTCCCCCGTGTGCCACCAATCTGTGTACCCCCAGTGTGCCACCAATCCGTGTGCCCCCTATGTGCCACCAATCTGTGTACCCCCAGTGTGCCACCAATCTATGTGCCCCCTATGTGCCACCAGTCTGTGTACCCCCAGTGTGCCACCAATCTGTGTGCCCCCTATGTGCCACCAATCTGTTTACCCCCAGTGTGCCCCCCAATCACTGTACCCCGATTGTGCCACCAATCTGTGTGCCCCTATTATTCCACCAATCCGTGTACCCCCAGTGTGCCACCAATCCAAGCCTGGCTTCCTTTGGTATGTTCCTCCCACCTTGTCAAACATTTCTACCATCAGATCTTCCTGGAAAATTGAAAAGTTTATATAGTTACAAAGGTGGAGGAAAGTCACAGGTCCATCCACGTAAAACCCTTCTAATGTCCGATCCAGTGGGAGCCATTCCTTCCTGATCCCTATGGACAATTGTGACTTCCTCGGAGAACATTCTTATCTCACAAGAAGGTTTATATATAAAGCCGCGTGTGACGTCATCAAGAAAACTGTTCCTGTGACGTCAACTCCACATTTTTAGAGCTCTTACAGTAAAGAACCCTTTACCAATGTGACGGTCATACAGCTTTTCCACTGGTCACAAAAGTGCCCCCCCCCCCCTCGTGTCTTATGTGGTGCCATCTATATACAAGGCAATCATATCCCCCTCCCCCATCCTTCCTGTGAAGGGGTGCCCAAAACGTCCCTTCAGGTGAGGCCATAGAAAGTTCTCTGTAGGGAAAATGTTGCCCACAATTTGGGGTACTTCAGAGTACGTGGCTGAAGTAGAGAGGAGAACTTCCTCAATAACAGCCCTGCCCGGGGCAAAGCCCGGCAGTGTGGGGGAAATACAATGAGGAGACTCTGGGGGGCGCTATGCTTGACAAGGATAAAATATAAATACAAAAATGTGATGAGAAGGGACAACGGGGGATGGGGTGCTGAAAGGGGAACGACGCCGGCTGGTAGTATCACCTTCAGCTGGACACGTCTCCAGTTCTACTGACCAATGCTCAGTGTCAGGAAGGTCCCCCAACCTTAATATCCACGCCTTACGATTTATACCTTCAGCCATGTACATTGAGGAAGTGACACCTACGCAGACCCCCCCCCCCCCGATATCGGGGATTGGACTAAATACCTAGAATGGGGGGGGAGGGGTCCCGCGACTTTTACACCTCCCATCCCGGCCTTGAATCTACACATTCCATGGTGATTGGATGGATGAAGGGGTTGGAGTTACCTGAGTGGATATACATTTTGGGGGAACTTCCTGACACTCATAAGAACTGAATAAGGAGTTTGGAGAAGATACAAAACTTTACAGAACGTTAATTTGTGACCAACTATTCCTACTTACCGCGGGGAAAATAACGATCGTCTCCCCCGCAGATTGTGTAAGTTTTGCCCCCTTACATAGAAATGAAGGTCTATAATTTTTATCATAAGTGTATTTTATATTATAGAGACAGAATATCAACCAAAAATACAGAAAAATCACACAATACAAATGTTATAAATGGAGTTCAGTGAGTAAAATAAGTATTTGATCCCCTTAGTAGTTGGTGGAGAAACCCTTGTTGGCGATCACAGAGGTCAGACGTTTCTTGTAGGTGGTGATCAGGTTTCCACATCTCAGGAGGGATTTTGCTCCTCTCTTCTCTACAGATCTTCTCTAAATCCTGAAGGTTTCTTGGCAACTCGAAGTTTCAGCTCCTCCATACATTTTCTATAGGATTAAGGTCTGGAGACTGGCTAGGCCACTCCATCACCTTCATGTGCTTCTTCTTGGCGGTATGTTTTGGGTCATTGTCATGCTGGAAGACCCATCCATGACCCATCTTCAGTGTTCTGGATGAGGGAAGAAGGTTCTCCTCCAAGATCTTACAATACATGGCCCCGTCCATTGGCCCCTCAATGCGGCAAAGTCGGCCTGAACCTTTATCAGAGAAACAGCCCCAAATCATCATGTTTCCCCCTCCGTGTGACTGTAGGGATGGAGTTCTTAGGGTCATAGTCACCATTCTTCTTCCTCCAAACACGGCGAGTCGAGTTAATGCCAAAGAGCTGAATTTTGGTCTCATCTGATCACAGAACTTTCCCCCAATCCTTCTCTGAATCATTTAGATGTTCATTGGCAAACCTCAGACGGGTCTATACATGTGTCTTCCTGAGGAGGGGGCCTGTACACGTGTCTTCCTGAGGAGGGGACCTGTACATGTGTCTTCCTGAGGAGGGGGGACCTGTACATGTGTCTTCCTGAGGAGGGGGACCTGTACACGTGTCTTTCTGAGGAGGGGGACCTGTACATGTGTCTTCCTGAGGAGGGGGACCTGTACATGTGTCTTTCTGAGGAGGGGGACCTGTACACGTGTCTTCCTGAGGAGGGGGACCTGTACATGTGTCTTTCTGAGGAGGGGGACCTGTACACGTGTCTTCCTGAGGAGGGGGACCCGTACACGTGTCTTCCTGAGGAGGGGACCTGTACATGTGTCTTCCTGAGGAGGGGGACCTGTACATGTGTCTTCCTGAGGAGGGGGACCTGTACATGTGTCTTCCTGAGGAGGGGGACCAGTACATGTGTCTTCCTGAGGAGGGGGACCTGTACATGTGACTTCCTGAGGAGGGGGACCTGTACATGTGTCTTCCTGGGGAGGGGACCTGTACATGTGTCTTCCTGAGGAGGGGGACCTGTACATGTGTCTTCCTGAGGAGGGGGACCTGTACATGTGTCTTCCTGAGGAGGGGGACCTGTACATGTGTCTTCCTGAGGAGGGGGACCTGTACATGTGTCTTCCTGAGGAGGGGGACCTGTACACGTGTCTTCCTGAGGAGGGGGACCTGTACATGTGTCTTCCTGAGGAGGGGGACCTGTACATGTGTCTTCCTGAGGAGGGGGACCTGTACATGTGTCTTCCTGAGGAGGGGGACCTGTACATGTGTCTTCCTGAGGAGGGGGACCAGTACACGTGTCTTCCTGAGGAGGGGGACCTGTACATGTGTCTTCCTGAGGAGGGGGACCTGTACATGTGTCTTCCTGAGGAGGGGACCTGTACATGTGTCTTCCTGAGGAGGGGGACCTGTACATGTGTCTTCCTGAGGAGGAGGACCTGTACATGTGTCTTCCTGAGGAGGAGGACCTGTACATGTGACTTCCTGAGGAGGGGGGACCTGTACATGTGTCTTCCTGAGGAGGGGGACCTGTACATGTGTCTTCCTGAGGAGGGGGACCCTGTACATGTGTCTTCCTGAGGAGGGGACCTGTACATGTGTCTTCCTGAGGAGGGGACCTGTACATGTGTCTTCCTGAGGAGGGGGACCTGTACATGTGTCTTCCTGAGGAGGGGACCTGTACATGTGTCTTCCTGAGGAGGAGGACCTGTACATGTGTCTTCCTGAGGAGGGGGACCTGTACATGTGTCTTCCTGAGGAGGGGGACCTGTACATGTGTCTTCCTGAGGAGGGGGACCTGTACATGTGTCTTCCTGAGGAGGAGGACCTGTACATGTGTCTTCCTGAGGAGGGGGACCTGTACATGTGTCTTCCTGAGGAGGGGACCTGTACATGTGTCTTCCTGAGGAGGGGGACCTGTACACGTGTCTTCCTGAGGAGGGGGACCTGTACATGTGTCTTCCTGAGGAGGGGGACCTGTACACGTGTCTTCCTGAGGAGGGGGACCTGTACACGTGTCTTCCTGAGGAGGGGGACCTGTACATGTGTCTTCCTGAGGAGGGGGACCTGTACATGTGTCTTCCTGAGGAGGGGGACCTGTACACGTGTCTTCCTGAGGAGGGGGGACCTGTACACGTGTCTTCCTGAGGAGGAGGACCTGTACACGTGTCTTCCTGAGGAGGGGGACCTGTACACGTGTCTTCCTGAGGAGGGGGGACCTGTACACGTGTGTCTTCCTGAGGAGGAGGACCTGTACACGTGTCTTCCTGAGGAGGAGGACCTGTACATGTGTCTTCCTGAGGAGGAGGACCTGTACATGTGTCTTCCTGAGGAGGAGGACCTGTACACGTGTCTTCCTGAGGAGGGGGACCTGTACATGTGTCTTCCCGAGGAGGAGGAGGACCTGTACATGTGTCTTCCTGAGGAGGGGGACCTGTACACGTGTCTTCCTGAGGAGGAGGACCTGTACATGTGTCTTCCTGAGGAGGGGGACCTGTACATGTGTCTTCCTGAGGAGGGGGACCTGTACATGTGTCTTCCTGAGAAGGGGGACCTTGCGGGCGCGGCAGGGCGTGGCGGTGTATTGTGTTACCAATGGTTTGTTTGGTGACTGAGGTCCCAACTGCCTTGAGATCCTTCACAAGCTCCTCCCGTGTAGTTCTGGGCGGATCCCTCACTTTTCTCATGACCATCCTCACCCCATGAGGAGAAATCTTCCATGGAGCTCCAGACTGAGGACAATTGATGGTTATTTTGTATTTCTTCCATTAGTGAATAATTGATCCAACAGTTGTCTCCTTCTTGCTGATGGTCTTGTAGCCCATTCCAGCCTTGTGCAGGTCTACAATCTTCTCCCCGACGTCCTCTGACAGATCTTTGCTCTTCCCCATGATGGTGAGGATTGGAGGGAAGGGATTCTGTGGACAGGAGTCTTCTATACACATAACGAGTTGTCGTTAGGAGAACCTTCTTACATTGACAGGACTGATCTGTGTACCACATGAGCCCCTACTGGAGCCAGTCTGTGTATACCCCATATATACTATACCCCCCATATATACCACATGAGCCCCTACTGGAGCCAGTCTGTGTATACCCCATATATATACCACATGAGCCCCTACTGGAGCCAGTCTGTGTATACCCCATATATACCCCCCATATATACCCCATATATACTATATACCCCATATATACTATATACCCCCCCATATATACTATATACTCCATATATGTACCACATGAGCCCCTACTGGAGCCAGTCTGTGTATACCCCATATATATCCCCCATATATACTATATACCCCATATATATACCACATATATACCCCCTATATATATACCACATGAGCCCCTACTGGAGCCAGTCTGTGGGGGAGAATTATTGTTGGTTTGTCGGGGGGCAAATACTTATTTTACTCACTGAACTGCAACTCCATGTATAACATTTGTATTGTGTTTTTTCTGGATTTTTGGTTGATATTCTGTCTCCATCATATGAAGCGCCGACCCCGGAAGGAGCTGCTGGTTTTATTTGGGCTCACCGTTCCCTCACCTGCCGGCGTCTCCGTCTTGAGGCTCCCGTGGAAAGTGGCCCAAAGAATGTTGGAACTGACACTGAATCCTCTTTTGGGTTATTGATTTAAAGATAAAGTCTCTCAATAAAGGGTAGAGGGTTAGGGGGGAGTTCAGGGACTTGATAATGCCGGTTCAAGTTCTCTTTTAAGATCCAGAAGACAAAAGTTCCTCTCACTGGATCCGGGCACCACCGGATAATAAGCCCCTCCCACTGGATCCGGGCACCACCGGATAATAAGCCCCTCCCACTGGATCCGGCCACCACCGGATAATAAGCCCCTCCCACTGGATCCGGCCACCACCGGATAATAAGCCCCTCCCACTGGATCCGGCCACCACCGGATAATAAGCCCCTCCCACTGGATCCGGCCACCACCGGATAATAAGCCCCTCCCACTGGGCCTAGGAGCCAGAGGGGTATTTCACAGTCTCTGCCACAGACTTGGGAATTTCAACTTAAGCGTCAACTAGACATGTGCACAACAAAAAAATTTGTTTATTTTCATTTCGTTTTTTTCGTTTCCGAAAAAAAAATCGTTTTTTTTCGTTTCGTTTTTTTCGTTTCCGTTGATTCGTAACGATTCGTAAGAGTTATTTTTTCGTTGATTCGTTTTTTTCGTTAGTTTAATTTTCGGACGCATTCGTATTTATTCGTAACATTCGTAGATTCGTAATCGGAGCATAATTCATAATTTTTATGTAATGTGTGTGCTATTATTACATTTTAATAATTTATGAATCAAAAAAGAAAGTTACGAATCGAAAAAAAAAGTTACAAATGTACAAATTTTTTCGTTCAATCCATTTGTTATCACGTTAAGCAGCGCCATTTAAGAGACACGGAAAATTACCAATTTAACAAAGAAAAAAAAAAGTTACGAATGTACAAATTTTTTCGTTCGTTGTCGTTTTTCGGATTTTCTTCATTAGTACATTCGTTGGTTCTAATTCGTTTTTTTCGGATTTTCGTTGTTTTTCGGAATCGTTCGATTCAAACGATTCGTTAATCGGATTCGAACAATTCGTTCATTCGTACGAAAACAAACGAACGAAAATAACGAAAAAAAACGAAAAATGAAAAAAAACTAAACGAATTGCACATGTCTAGCGTCAACTGAGAGATTGAAGAATACTTCCATACAATACCAGTCTCTTTCAGCTGACCCGGCGGTACTGTAGGTATAGTGATCCGGGTTGCGTCCAGGCTCCTCCAGCGATACCAGCCTTGCGCACGGTCTTCTCCTGGAAGAGTCCTCCCCTGGGTCCTTCATCTTCTGGGCCTCTCCCTTCAGATGAGACGGCACCGGACCTTCCCTGGATCAATAGGCTCCAAGATCTGCTCGGGCCTATCCTCTCAGTTGGGTTGCCTCGGGTCAGCCGGCCCCGAGACACAGGATACATAGCTCCGCACCCCAGGCCAGGAGGGCCATGGCGTCTGGGTCAGCAGGGACCCCGGAAACAAAGCTAACGAAAAAGCCCCCGCCACATGGCGGCGGTACCTTAAGTGCCAACCCCCAGAATTCACAGCAGGAAAACACTCCCACTGGGCTGGTTCCGAGCAATAGGTGGCATTCAATGCATCCAGCTAAGCTGCGTTTCTACTCTTTCCGGCGGTGACAGCGACACCTGTGGTCAAGGAGAACCCAGTGCAACCCAACTGGACTGGTACAGAAACCAGAAATTTGGAGAAATTTGCCTGAAGCCCAACTGTGGCCTCAGGCAACTTAATTTTGAAAAATAATAGCGCCTGCTGGTCAGGAGCCAGCGCTACATATAAAATACACCTATGATAAAAATTATAGACCCTTCATTTCTTTGTAAGTGGGCAAAACCTACACAATCTTCAGGGGAGCAAATCATTATATTTTCCCCTCTGTATACGATGAGGACCTTCACAGACACACCTGGGCTACGTCATTCTATTTTCAGAGGTGTCATTTACCAAAAGGCATAACATTTGTTGTACATTTCTCCATTGGTACCCTGTTTCCCCGAAAATAAGACCTATTTTGTCGGTGATGGCTGCAATATAAGCCCTACCCCCCAAATAAACTCCTACCCTGTTTCCCCAAAAATAAACCCTACCCTGAAAATAAGACCTACAAGGACTTTAACTAGGGCTTATTTTAGGGCTTATATTGCAGCCATCACCGACAATCACGCTAGGTCTTATTTTCGGGGAAACAGGGTACCAAGCCAGTCATTCGAAGTAACTGGGCTCAGCTCTCAGAGGCCTCATGGGTGTACATCATCTATTCCAGGTTCTTTATGCACATTTATTTTGTCTTATTTATTCTGGATCATATCAGTGTTCAGCTATGATGGTGCATTTGAGGTTGTGTCAGTTCCATCCCCATATCATCAGCCTGGCCATGTTCCTTTGTATACATCGAGCCAAGGAAGAGATTTCATGTGTGCTTTCTCTTTGCTCTCGGTAATCAATGCAAACCTTTAATTCTTATTGTTTGTAGATTTACAGATATTTTAGTTTTTCATCCATTACCACCCATGAGCCTTTGGTAGATAGAACTGACCACATTGTCTGCATGGCAGATAGGAGTTTGGGTGTTATATATATACGGCCTCTAAGGTTCTCTATGGTTTCTTGCCTAATTTTATGTCTTCTTCACAGAAACATCTCCAATTCTTCCAGTCGGTCTTCTCGCTGTCCCACAGTCCGCGTTCTCTTCAGCATCTCTGTCGCTGTGCTCTGCGCTCACACCTGGAGGGCCGGATGCCTCAGGTTCTGCCCAAGCTGCCTTTACCTCCTCCGCTCCTGCAGTTCCTACAGCTTCGCTTCGAGGACATCCTGTACTGAGATATCTGACAGCCTCATTATGCCGGTGTCATCTCACTGCTGCGTCAGATGGTCGCTGTACACCATGGACAAGTCTCGTGTCACCTGTCTTCATCAGCTCCTTCATTGCCTGAGAGACTCTGTGTGTCCTACCATGACCAAACTCTCATAGTGGGTGTGTCCTACCATGACCTAACTCTCATAGTGGGTGTGTCCTACCATGACCTAACTCTCATAGTGGGTGTGATCTATGGGTGGCCATTGTGGTGGGTGTGTCCTACCATGACCTAACTCTCATAGTGGGTGTGTCCTACCATGACCAAACTCTCATAGTGGGTGTGTCCTACCATGACCAAACTCTCATAGTGGGTGTGTCCTACCATGACCTAACTCTCATAGTGGGTGTGTCCTACCATGACCTAACTCTCATAGTGGGTGTGATCTATGGGTGGCCATTGTGGTGGGTGTGTCCTACCATGACCTAACTCTCATAGTGGGTGTGTCCTACCATGACCAAACTCTCATAGTGGGTGTGTCCTACCATGACCAAACTCTCATAGTGGGTGTGTCCTACCATGACCTAACTCTCATAGTGGGTGTGTCCTACCATGACCAAACTCTCATAGTGGGTGTGTCCTACCATGACCTAACTCTCATAGTGGGTGTGTCCTACCATGACCAAACTCTCATAGTGGGTGTGTCCTACCATGACCTAACTCTCATAGTGGGTGTGTCCTACCATGACCAAACTCTCATAGTGGGTGTGTCCTACCATGACCAAACTCTCATAGTGGGTGTGTCCTACCATGACCTAACTCTCATAGTGGGTGTGATCTATGGGTGGCCATTGTGGTGGGTGTGTCCTACCATGACCTAACTCTCATAGTGGGTGTGATCTATGGGTGGCCATTGTGGTGGGTGTGTCCTACCATGACCTAACTCTCATAGTGGGTGTGATCTATGGGTGGCCATTGTGGTGGGTGTGTCCTACCATGACCTAACTCTCATAGTGGGTGTGATCTATGGGTGGCCATTGTGGTGGGTGTGTCCTACCATGACCAAACTCTCATAGTGGGTGTGATCTATGGGTGGCCATTGTGGTGGGTGTGTCCTACCATGACCTAACTCTCATAGTGGGTGTGATCTATGGGTGGCCATTGTGGTGGGTGTGTCCTACCATGACCTAACTCTCATAGTGGGTGTGATCTATGGGTGGCCATTGTGGTAGGTGTGTCCTACCATGACCTAACTCTCATAGTGGGTGTGATCTATGGGTGGCCATTGTGGTGGGTGTGTCCTATCATAACCTAACTCTCCATGCAACCATTAACACATAGGTGGCCTTCATGATGGGTGTGTTCTATGGAAGGTCATCATGGTGGGTGTGTCCTACCATGACCTAACTCACATAGTGGGTGTGATCTATGGGTGGCCATTGTGGTGGGTGTGTCCTACCATGACCTAACTCTCATAGTGGGTGTGATCTATGGGCGGCCATTGTGGTGGGTGTGTCCTACCATCACCTAACTCTCATAGTGGGTGTGATCTATGGGTGGCCATTGTGGTAGGTGTGTCCTACCATGACCTAACTCTCATAGTGGGTGTGATCTATGGGTGGCCATTGTGGTAGGTGTGCCCTACCATGACCAAACTCTCATAGTGGGTGTGATCTATGGGTGGCCATTGTGGTAGGTGTGTCCTACCATGACCTAACTCTCATAGTGGGTGTGATCTATGGGCGGCCATTGTGGTGGGTGTGTCCTACCATGACCTAACTCTCATAGTGGGTGTGATCTATGGGTGGCCATTGTGGTAGGTGTGTCCTACCATGACCTAACTCTCATAGTGGGTGTGATCTATGGGTGGCCATTGTGGTAGGTGTGTCCTACCATGACCAAACTCTCATAGTGGGTGTGATCTATGGGTGGCCATTGTGGTAGGTGTGTCCTACCATGACCTAACTCTCATAGTGGGTGTGATCTATGGGTGGCCATTGTGGTAGGTGTGTCCTACCATGACCAAACTCTCATAGTGGGTGTGATCTATGGGTGGCCATTGTGGTAGGTGTGTCCTACCATGACCTAACTCTCATAGTGGGTGTGATCTATGGGTGGCCATTGTGGTGGGTGTGTCCTACCATGACCAAACTCTCATAGTGGGTGTGATCTATGGGTGGCCATTGTGGTGGGTGTGTCCTACCATGACCTAACTCTCATAGTGGGTGTGATCTATGGGTGGCCATTGTGGTAGGTGTGTCCTACCATGACCTAACTCTCATAGTGGGTGTGATCTATGGGTGGCCATTGTGGTGGGTGTGTCCTACCATGACCTAACTCTCATAGTGGGTGTGATCTATGGGTGGCCATTGTTGTGGGTGTGTCCTACCATGACCTAACTCTCATAGTGGGTGTGATCTATGGGTGGCCATTGTGGTAGGTGTGTCCTACCATGACCTAACTCTCATAGTGGGTGTGATCTATGGGTGGCCATTGTGGTGGGTGTGTCCTATCATAACCTAACTCTCCATGCAACCATTAACACATAGGTGGCCTTCATGATGGGTGTGTTCTATGGAAGGTCATCATGGTGGGTGTGTCCTACCATGACCTAACTCACATAGTGGGTGTGATCTATGGGTGGCCATTGTGGTGGGTGTGTCCTACCATGACCTAACTCTCATAGTGGGTGTGATCTATGGGCGGCCATTGTGGTGGGTGTGTCCTACCATGACCTAACTCTCATAGTGGGTGTGATCTATGGGTGGCCATTGTGGTAGGTGTGTCCTACCATGACCAAACTCTCATAGTGGGTGTGATCTATGGGTGGCCATTGTGGTGGGTGTGTCCTACCATGACCGAACTCTCATAGTGGGTGTGATCTATGGGTGGCCATTGTGGTGGGTGTGTCCTACCATGACCAAACTCTCATAGTGGGTGGGATCTATGGGTGGCCATTGTGGTGGGTGTGTCCTACCATGACCTAACTCACATAGTGGGTGTGATCTATGGGTGGCCATTGTGGTTGGTGTGTCCTACCATGACCTAACTCTCATAGTGGGTGTGATCTATGGGTGGCCATTGTGGTGGGTGTGTCCTACCATGACCTAACTCTCATAGTGGGTGTGATCTATGGGTGGCCATTGTTGTGGGTGTGTCCTACCATGACCTAACTCTCATAGTGGGTGTGATCTATGGGTGGTCATTGTGGTGGGTGTGTCCTACCATGACCTAACTCTCATAGTGGGTGTGATCTATGGGTGGCCATTGTGGTGGGTGTGTCCTACCATGACCTAACTCTCATAGTGGGTGTGATCTATGGGTGGCCATTGTGGTGGGTGTGTCCTACCAAGACCTAACTCTCATAGTGGGTGTGATCTATGGGCGGCCATTGTGGTGGGTGTGTCCTACCATGACCTAACTCTCATAGTGGGTGTGATCTATGGGTGGCCATTGTGGTAGGTGTGTCCTACCATGACCTAACTCTCATAGTGGGTGTGATCTATGGGTGGCCATTGTGGTAGGTGTGCCCTACCATGACCAAACTCTCATAGTGGGTGTGATCTATGGGTGGCCATTGTGGTGGGTGTGTCCTACCATGACCTAACTCTCATAGTGGGTGTGATCTATGGGTGGCCATTGTGGTGGGTGTGTCCTACCATGACCAAACTCTCATAGTGGGTGTGATCTATGGGTGGCCATTGTGGTGGGTGTGTCCTACCATGACCTAACTCTCATAGTGGGTGTGATCTATGGGCGGCCATTGTGGTGGGTGTGTCCTACCATGACCAAACTCTCATAGTGGGTGTGATCTATGGGTGGCCATTGTGGTAGGTGTGTCCTACCATGACCAAACTCTCATAGTGGGTGTGATCTATGGGTGGCCATTGTGGTGGGTGTGTCCTACCATGACCTAACTCTCATAGTGGGTGTGATCTATGGGTGGCCATTGTGGTGGGTGTGTCCTACCATGACCAAACTCTCATAGTGGGTGTGATCTATGGGTGGCCATTGTGGTGGGTGTGTCCTACCATGACCTAACTCTCATAGTGGGTGTGATCTATGGGTGGCCATTGTGGTAGGTGTGTCCTACCATGACCTAACTCTCATAGTGGGTGTGATCTATGGGTGGCCATTGTGGTGGGTGTGTCCTACCATGACCTAACTCTCATAGTGGGTGTGATCTATGGGTGGCCATTGTTGTGGGTGTGTCCTACCATGACCTAACTCTCATAGTGGGTGTGATCTATGGGTGGCCATTGTGGTGGGTGTGTCCTATCATAACCTAACTCTCCATGCAACCATTAACACATAGGTGGCCTTCATGATGGGTGTGTTCTATGGAAGGTCATCATGGTGGGTGTGTCCTACCATGACCTAACTCACATAGTGGGTGTGATCTATGGGTGGCCATTGTGGTGGGTGTGTCCTACCATGACCTAACTCTCATAGTGGGTGTGATCTTTGGGTGGCCATTGTGGTAGGTGTGTCCTATCATAATCTAACTCTCCATGCAACCATTAACACATAGGTGGCCTTCATGATGGGTGTGTTCTATGGCAGGGCATCATGGTGGGTGTGTCCTATCATAACCTAACTCTCCATGCTTATATTAACACATGGGTGGCCATTATGTGTCCTAAAGGCGGTCATAATGGTGGGTGTGATCTATGGGTGGCCATTGTGGTAGGTGTGTCCTATCATAATCTAACTCTCCATGCAACCATTAACACATAGGTGGCCTTCATGATGGGTGTGTTCTATGGAAGGTCATCATGGTGGGTGTGTCCTATCATAACCTAACTCTCCATGCTTACATTGACACATGGGTGGCCATCATAGTGGGTGTGTCCTAAAGGCGGTCATAATGGTGGGTGTGTCCTACCATGACCTAACTCTCATGGTGGGTGTGTCCTAACCTAACTCTCCATGTTTACATTAACATATGGTTGGCCATCATAGTGGGTGTGTCCTTTGGGCAATCATAATGGTGGGTGTGTTCTATCATAACCTAATGGGTTTTTTTTCCGACGGATGTTGGCTCAAACTTGTCTTGCATGCACACGGTCACACAAAGTTGGTCGTAAATTTCCGAACGTCAAGAACGCGGTGACGTACAACACGTACAAGAGTCGAGAAAAATGAAGTTCAATAGCCAGTGCTGCTCTTCTGGTTGATTCCGAGCATGCGTGGCACTTTGTGCGTTGGAATTGTGTACACACGACCGGAATTTGTTGTCGGAAAATTTGAGAACCAGATCTCAAATTTGTGCGACGGAAATTCCGATGGAAACTGTCCGATGGAGCCTACACACGATCGGAATTTCCGACAACAAGCTCCGATCGTGTGTACGGGGCATAACTCTCCATGCTTACACTAACTCATAGGGTGGTCCTCATGGTGGGTGTGTCCTGTGGGTGGTCCTCATGGTGGGTGTGTCCTGTGGGTGGTCATCATGGTGGGTGTGTCCTGTGGGTGGTCATCATGGTGGT
Organism: Lithobates sylvaticus; assembly: GCA_028564925.1. Classification (NCBI taxonomy): domain Eukaryota; kingdom Metazoa; phylum Chordata; class Amphibia; order Anura; family Ranidae; genus Lithobates; species Lithobates sylvaticus. The sequence continues at coordinate 566,495 of CM053030.1, forward strand.
TGTCCTGTGGGTGGTCATCGTGGTGGTTGTCCTGTGGGTGGTCCTCATGGTGGGTGTGTCCTGTGGGTGGTCATCGTGGTGGGTGTGTCCTGTGGGTGGTCATCATGGTGGTTGTCCTGTGGGTGGTCATCGTGGTGGTTGTCCTGTGGGTGGTCCTCATGGTGGGTGTGTCCTGTGGGTGGTCCTCATGGTGGGTGTGTCCTGTGGGTGGTCATCATGGTGATTGTGTCCTATCATAAGTGAACTCTCCATGCTTACATGTGGGTGGCCACTGCGACAGAGTCCAGACACCCTGGTGGGTATTTTTGCCAAAAGCCGCTTCCCAAGTCCTGGAACACGAGACCAATGGATCTGGCTATAGTACCCCAAGAACCAGACAGCACCAGTCTTGGGGTACACCAGAAAATGAACTGCTTTATTTTTAGAAACACACTGAATTTATACAGAAAATCATCAGATAAGGGCGACTCCAGTTATCTGAGACAAAGGTCACCTTAGACAGTAGAGCTAGTCCTATTATCATAACAATGACCACCTTAGACAGTCCGGTCCCCCATAGGACTAACTTATGGTGGATGTGTTCTATGGAAGTCAATATGGTGGGTGTGTCCTGTTGTGGTCATCATAGTGGGTGTATCCTGTGGGTGGTAATCATGGTGAGTGTGTCCTATCATAACCTAACTCTCTATAATTACACTAACACATGGGTGGCCATCATGGTGGGTGTGTCCTATGGGTGGCCATCATTGTGGGGGTGTCCTATGGGTGGCCATCATGGTGGGTGTGTCCTATGGCGGGTCATCATGGTGGGGGTGTCCTATGGAAGTCATTATGGTGGGTGTGTCCTGTTGTGGTCATCATAGTGGGTGTATCCTGTGGGTGGTAATCATGGTGAGTGTGTCCTATCATAACCTAACTCTCTATAATTACACTAACACATGGGTGGCCATCGTGGTGGGTGTGTCCTATGGGTGGCCATCATTGTGGGGGTGTCCTATGGGTGGCCATCATGGTGGGGGTGTCCTATGGGTGGCCATCATTGTGGGGGTGTCCTATGGCGGGTCATCATGGTGGGTGTGTCCTATGGGTGGTCATCATGGTGGGGGTGTCCTATGGGTGGCCATCATGGTGGGTGTGTCCTATGGCGGGTCATCATGGTGGGGGTGTCCTATGGAAGTCATTATGGTGGGTGTGTCCTGTTGTGGTCATCATAGTGGGTGTATCCTGTGGGTGGTAATCATGGTGGGTGTGTCCTATCATAACCCAACTCTCCATGCTTACACTAACACATGGGTGGCCAAAGGGTGGGCAGAAGGGGTGGCTGCTTTGTGGGCAAAAAGGTCAGAACCTGCCACCTAGTCCACAGCCTATGGGTGGCACACTGTGGCCTCTTCGCCTTGTCCTGGCACCGGCAGCCATATTATATGGAGGATTGGCTGATGATTTCAGTCTTTGGCACTTGTAGGACAATTCTCCTGTCTATATATGAGAAGATGAAATAATAAAAACGATGAAACTTTGAGTAAAGTGGCTTCACCATTCTTGATAATAATGAATGTCTGTCAGTTTGGTTGTACAGATCAGAAATACAAAGAACAGATTTGGGATCCCCTAAAAATTGTCTGTGGTGCCGCTCAGATGTGAGCCGATCCAACTGTCCCGGATTTGGCGGGACTGTCCCTGATTTGAAGGGACTGTCCCAGTTTTGGAGGGACTGTTCCTGATTTACAGAGTGGGGACAGGGTCAGTAACATGGGGGGTAGGGTCAGTAACAGGGGGGACAGGGAAAGTAACAGAGGGGGGACAGGGAAAGTAACAGAGGGGGGACAGGGAAAGTAACAGAGGGGGGACAGGGTCAGTAACATGGGGGGCAGGTTCAGTAACAGAGGGGGGACAGGGTCAGTAACAGAGGGGGGACAGGGTCAGCAACATGGGGGCACAGGGTCAGTAACATGGGGGCAGGAACAGTAACAGAGGGGGGACAGGGAAAGTAACAGAGGGGTGGAACAAGATCAGTAACAGAAGGGAAAAGGGCATGTAACGTGGGGGGACAGTGTCAGTAACATGGGGGGCAGGGTCAATAACAGAGGGGGAAAAGGGAAAGTAACAGAGGGGGGGCAGGGTCAGTAACAGAGGGGGGGCAGGGAAAGTAACAGAGGGGGGGGCAGGGAAAGTAACAGAGGGGGGACAGGGAAATTAACAGAGGGGGGAACAGGTTCAGTAACATGGGGGGGGGGAGGGGGCAGGGTCAGTAGCAGAGGGGGGACAGGGAAAGTAACAGAGGGGGGACAGGGTCAGTAACATGGGGGGCAGGGTCAGTAACAGAGGGGGGGCAGGGAAAGTAACAGAGGGGGGCAGGGAAAGTAACAGAGGGGGGACAGGGAAATTAACAGAGGGGGGAACAGGTTCAGTAACATGGGGGGAGGGGGCAGGGTCAGTAGCAGAGGGGGGACAGGGAAAGTAACAGAGGGGGGACAGGGTCAGTAACATGGGGGGCAGGGTCAGTAACAGAGGGGGGGCAGGGAAAGTAACAGAGGGATACAGGGTCATTACCAGAGGGGGCACAGGGTAAATAACATGGGGGGCAGGGTCAGCGTCACAGGGTCAGTAACATGGGGGGGCAGGGTCAGTAACATTGGGGGGACAAGGTCAGTAACATGGAAGTAACAGAGGGGGGACAGGGTCGGTACCAGAAGGGAAAAGGGCATGTAACATGGTGGGACAGTGTCAGTAACATGGGGGTGGGCCAGCAGGGTCAGTAACAGAGTCGGAAAAGGGAAAGTAACAGAGGGGGGCAGGGTCAGTAACAAAGGGGGGGGCAGGGTCAGTAACAGAGGGGGGGGGGCAGGGCAAGTAACATGGGGGTACAGTGTCAGTAACATGGGGGTGGGCCAGCAGGGTCAGTAACAGAGGGGTAAAAGGGAAAGTAACAGAGGGGGGCAGGGTCAGTAACAAAGGGGGGGCAGGGTCAGTAACAGAGGGGGGGGAGGGCAAGTAACATGGAGGGACAATGTCAGTAACATGGGGGTGGGCCAGCAGGGTCAGTAACAGAGGGGGAAAGGGAAAGTAACAGAGGGGCAGGGTCAGTAACAAAGGGGGGGCAGGGGCAGTAACAGAGGGGGGGCAGGGCAAGTAACATGGATGGACAGTGTCAGTAACATGGGGGTGGGCCAGCAGGGTCAGTAACAGAGGGGGAAAAGGGAAAGTAACAGAGGGGGGCAGGGTCAGTAACAGAGGGGGGGCAGGGAAAGTAACAGAGGGGGGGACAGGTAAAGTAACATGGGGGTAGGTTCAGTAACATGGGGGGGGGCAGGGTCAGTAACAGAGGGGGGACAGGGTAAATAACATGGGGGCAGGGTCAGTGTCACAGGGGGGATAGGATCAGTAAAATGGGGGGCAGGGTCAGTAACATGGGGGGCAGGGTCAGTAACTTGAGGGGAAAGGATCAGTAGCATGGGGGGCAGGGTCAGTAACATGAGGGGACAGGATCAGTAGCACGGGGGGGCAGGGTCAGTAACATGAGGGGACAGGATCAGTAGCACGGGGGGGCAGGGTCAGTAACATGGGGGGCAGGGTCAGTTACATGAGGGGACAGGATTAGTAGCACGGGGGGGACGGGGTCAGTAACATGGGGGGGGGACGGGGTCAGTAACATGGGCGGGGGTCAGTAACATGGGGGGGTCAGTAAAATGAGGGGACAGGGTCAGTAACATGGGGGGGGGGGGGGGGGGTCAGTAACATGGGGGGGGACGGGGTCAGTAACATGGGCGGGGGTCAGTAACATGGGGGGGGGGACGGGGTCAGTAACATGGGGGGGACAGGGTCAGTAACATGGGGGGGGATGGGGTCAGTAACATGGGGGGGGGGACGGGGTCAGTAACATGGGGGGGACGGGGTCAGTAACATGGGCGGGGGTCAGTAACATGGGGGGGGGTCAGTAACATGGGGGGGGGGACGGGGTCAGTAACATGGGCGGGGGTCAGTAACATGGGGGGGGGGGGGTCAGTAACATGGGGGGACGGGGTCAGTAACATGGGGGGACAGGGTCAGTAACATGGGGGGGACAGGGTCAGTAACATGGGGGGACGGGGTCACATGGCCTCCTTCCAAGCACGGACTGCATTGGCTATTGTTACCCCCGGTACCCCGATGACACATTTATGTCTCCTACAGGAATGGATTTTTGCTGCTTTCTGTATCACCCCACAAGATGGCGACACTTTCCTCTTCCTCCCCCTAAGAGCAGGAATGGGGGGGGGGGGTGCATTACATATGAAGGTCTGATGTCAGTTATTAGGACGTCCCCTCATGACATGCTCATCCTCTGCTTCCTGCTTTGCAGCACCGCACAGTGACTGCGCTTTACTGCTCCCCCTCACAATGGAAGTCTATGAGTCAGCCGACCTGCTGAGAGCAATGCGACCCTGAGAGGGCGATATCTGAGAGCGCCCCCTAGTTGTAGGCCATCTCTATATTTAACACCAAAATTCGGAAGATTAAAAGGGTAAAGAATCCCAGAATCCCCCTCACTGAGAATACTCTGCACAGGACCTGTCTGTCATCCTGATCCTCCGACTTCACGTGTGACTCCTTACTTCCCAACTCACTGGATGCAAAGGATCAGCATGACAGCCAGGCAATGAGCATCTTCAGGTCAGCAATTGTGGGCTCAATACATTTCCTTATGTACCCCAATCCCCGTCTTCCCTTTCTTCCATTGTTATCCTTCTCCTCTGCTGCCCTGCCCCCCCATATCCTCCTGTAGAGTCCCCCCATCCTCCTGCAGGGCCCCCCATCCTTCTGCAGGGCCCCCCCATCCTCCTGCAGGGCCCCCATCTTCCTGCAACCCCCCCCATCCTCCTGCAAAACCCCCCATCCTCCTGCAGGGCCCCCATCCTCCTGCAGAACCCCCCCATCCTCCTGCAAAACCCTCATCCTCCTGCAGACCCCCCCTATCCTCCTGAAGACCCCCCCCCCATCCTCCTGCAAAACTCTTATCCTCCTGCAGGGCCCCCATCTTCCTGCAATACCCCCCATCCTCTTGTAGAGTCCCCCCATCCTCCTGCAGAACCCTCATCCTCCTGCAGGGCCCCCATCCTCCTGAAAAAAAAACATCCTCCTGCAGAACCCCCCCCCCCCCCCCCATCCTCCTGCAGGGCCCCCATCCTCCTGCAGGACCCCCCCATCCTCCTGCAGAGTCACCCATCCTCCTGCAAAACCCCCCATCCTCCTGCAGCCCCCCCCATCCATCCTCCTGCAAAACCCTCATCCTCCTGCAGGGCCCCCATCTTCCTGCAAACCCCCCCCCATCCTCCTGCAGGGCCCCCATCCTCCTGCAGACCCCCCCATCCTCCTGCAGACCCCCCCCATCCTCCTGCAGAACCCCCCCCCCCATCCTCCTGCAGGGCCCCCATCCTCCTGCAGACCCCCCCCCATCCTCCTGCAGAGTCCACCCATCCTCCTGCAAAACCCCCCATCCTCCTGCAGCCCCCCCCCCCCCCCATCCATCCTCCTGCAAAACCCTCATCCTCCTGCAGGGCCCCCATCTTCCTGCAAACCCCCCCCCCATCCTCCTGCAGGGCCCCCATCCTCCTGCAGACCCCCCCCCCCATCCTCCTGCAGACCCCCCCATCCTCCTGCAGAGTCCACCCATCCTCCTGCAAAACCCCCCCCCCCCATCCTCCTGCAGACCCCCCATCCTCCTGCAGGACCCCCCCATCCTCCTGCAAAACCCTCATCCTCCTGCAGGGCCCCCATCCTCCTGCAGAACCCCCCCCCCCCATCCTCCTGCAGCCCCCCCATCCTCCTGCAAAACCCTCACCCTCCTGCAGGGCCCCCATCCTCCTGCAGAACCCCCCCCCATCCTCCTGCAGAACCCCCCCATCCTCCTGCAAAACCCTCATCCTCCTGCAGGGCCCCCATCTTCCTGCAGAACCCCCTCCATCCTCCAGCAAAACCCTCATCCTCCTGCAGTGCCCCCCCATCCTCCAGCAAAACCCTCATCCTCCTGCAAAACCCCCCATCCTCTTGTAGAGTCCCCCCATCTTCCTGCAAAACCTTCATCCTCCTGCAGACCCCCCATCCTCCTGCAGAGTCCACCCATCCTCCTGCAAAACTCTTATCCTCCTGCAGGGCCCCCATCTTCCTGCAATACCCCCCATCCTCTTGTAGAGTCCCCCTATCCTCCTGCAGAACCCTCATCCTCCTGCAGGGCCCCCATCCTCCTGAAAAAAAAAAACATCCTCCTGCAGAACCCCCCCCCATCCTCCTGCAGGGCCCCCATCCTCCTGCAGACCCCCCCATCCTCCTGCAGAGTCCACCCATCCTCCTGCAAAACCCCCCATCCTCCTGCAGGGCCCCCATCCTCCTGCAGAACCCTCATCCTCCTGCAGAACCCCCCCATCCTCCTGCAGGGCCCCCATCCTCCTGCAGACCCCCCATCCTCCTGCAGAGTCCACCCATCCTCCTGCAAAACCCCCCATCCTCCTGCAGGGCCCCCATCCTCCTGCAGAACCCCCCCATCCTCCTGCAGGGCCCCCATCCTCCTGCAGGGCCCCCCATCCTCCTGCAGAGTCCACCCATCCTCCTGCAAACCCCCCCCCCATCCTCCTGCAAAACTCTCATCCTCCTGCAGGGCCCCCATCTTCCTGCAATACCCCCCATCCTCTTGTAGAGTCCCCCTATCCTCCTGCAGAACCCCCCTCATCCTCCTGCAGACCCCCCCATCCTCCTGCAAAACCCCCCATCCTCCTGAAAAAAAAACATCCTCCTGCAGAACCCCCCCCCCATCCTCCTGCAGGGCCCCCATCCTCCTGCAGACCCCCCCACCCCCCTGCAGAGTCCACCCATCCTCCTGCAAAACCCTCATCCTCCTGCAGGGCCCCCCCCCATCCTCCTGCAAAACCCTCATCCTCCTGCATGGCCCCCATCTTCCTGCAGAACCCCCCCATCCTCCTGCAGGGCCCCCCATCCTCCTGCAGAACCCCCCCCCATCCCCTGCAGACCCCCCCATCCTCCTGCAGACCCCCCATCCTCCTGCAGAGTCCACCCATCCTCCTGCAAAACCCCCCATCCTCCTGCAGGACCCCCCCATCCTCCTGCAAAACCCTCATCCTCCTGCAGGGCCCCCCATCCTCCTGCAGAACCCCCCCCCATCCTCCTGCAGAACCCCCTCCATCCTCCAGCAAAACCCTCATCCTCCTGCAGAACCCCCCCCATCCTCCAGCAAAACCCTCATCCTCCTGCAAAACCCCCCATCCTCTTGTAGAGTCCCCCCATCCTCCTGCAAAACCTTCATCCTCCTGCAGAACCCCCCCTCATCCTCCTGCAGAGTCCACCCATCCTCCTGCAAAACCCTCCCCATCCTCCTGCAGCCCCCCCATCCATCCTCCTGCAAAAACCCTCATCCTCCTGCAGGGCCCCCATCTTCCTGCAAACCCCCCCCATCCTCCTGCAGGGCCCCCATCCTCCTGCAGACCCCCCCATCCTCCTGCAGAGTCCACCCATCCTCCTGCAAAACCCCCCATCCTCCTGCAGGACCCCCCCCATCCTCCTGCAAAACCCTCATCCTCCTGCAGGGCCCCCATCCTCCTGCAGAACCCCCCCCCATCCTCCTGCAAAACCCTCATCCTCCTGCAGGGCCCCCATCCTCCTGCAGAACCCCCCCCCATCCTCCTGCAGAACCCCCCCATCCTCCTGCAAAACCCTCATCCTCCTGCAAAACCCCCCATCCTCCTGCAGAGTCCACCCATCCTCCTGCAAAACCCTCATCCTCCTGCAGAACCCCCCCCCCCCCATCCTCCTGCAGCCCCCCCCCCATCCTCCTGCAAAACCCTCATCCTCCTGCAGGGCCCCCATCTTCCTGCAACCCCCCCCCCCCATCCTCCTGCAAAACCCCCCCATCCTCCTGCAGCCCCCCCATCCTCCTGCAAAACCCTCATCCTCCTGCAGGGCCCCCATCCTCCTCCAAAACCCCCCCATCCTCCTGCAAAACCCTCATCCTCCTGCAGGGCCCCTATCCTCCTGCAGACCCCCCTATCCTCCTGCAGACCCCCATCCTCCTGCAAACCCCCCCCCCATCCTCCTGCAAAACTCTTATCCTCCTGCAGGGCCCCCATCTTCCTGCAAAATAACCCCCATCCTCTTGTAGAGTCCCCCTATCCTCCTGCAGAACCCTCATCCTCCTGCAGGGCCCCCATCCTCCTGAAAAAAAAAACATCCTCCTGCAGAACCCCCCCCCCCAATCCACCTGCAGAGTCCACCCATCCTCCTGCAAAACCCTCATCCTCCTGCAGGGCCCCCATCTTCCTGCAACCCCCCCCCCATCCTCCTGCAAACCCCCCCATCCTCCTGCAGGACCCCCCCATCCTCCTGCAGCCCCCCCATCCTCCTGCAGAGTCCACCCATCCTCCTGCAGGGCCCCCATCCTCCTGCAGAACCCCCCCAATCTCCTGCAGGGCCCCCATCCTCCTGCAGAACCCCCCCATCCTCCTGCAGGGCCCCCCATCCTCCTGCAAACCCCCCCCCCATCCTCCTGCAAAACTCTCATCCTCCTGCAGGGCCCCCATCTTCCTGCAATACCCCCCATCCTCTTGTAGAGTCCCCCTATCCTCCTGCAGAACCCCCCCCATCCTCCTGAAAAAAAAACATCCTCCTGCAGAACCCCCCCCCCATCCTCCTGCAGGGCCCCCCATCCTCCTGCAGACCCCCCCATCCCCCTGCAGAGTCCATCCATCCTCCTGCAAAACCCTCATCCTCCTGCAGGGCCCCCATCTTCCTGCAAACCCCCCCCCCCAACCCCCCCCCCCCCCCCCCCTCCTGCAGACCCCCCCATCCCCCTGCAGAGTCCATCCATCCTCCTGCAAAACCCTCATCCTCCTGCAGGGCCCCCATCTTCCTGCAAACCCCCCCCTCATCCTCCTGCAGGGCCCCCATCCTCCTGCAGAGTCCACCCATCCTCCTGCAAAACCCCCCCATCCTCCTGCAGGACCCCCCCATCCTCCTGCAAAACCCTCATCCTCCTGCAGGGCCCCCATCTTCCTGCAACCCCCCCCCCCCCATCCTCCTGCAAAACCCTCACCCTCCTGCAGGGCCCCCATCCTCCTGCAGAACCCCCCCCCTATCCTCCTGCAGAACCCCCCCATCCTCCTGCAAAACCCTCATCCTCCTGCAGAACCCCCTCCATCCTCCAGCAAAACCCTCATCCTCCTGCAGGCCCCCCCCCATCCTCCAGCAAAACCCCCCATCCTCTTGTAGAGTCCCCCCATCTTCCTGCAAAACCTTCATCCTCCTGCAGAACCCCCCTCATCCTCCTGCAGACCCCCCCATCCTCCTGCAGAGTCCACCCATCCTCCTGAAAAACCCCCCATCCTCCTGCAGGACCCCCCCCCCCCCCCCCCCCCCATCCTCCTGCAAAACCCTCATCCTCCTGCAGGGCCCCCATCCTCCTGCAGAACCCCCCCCCCCCCATCCTCCTGCAGCCCCCCCCCATCCTCCTGCAAAACCCTCATCCTCCTGCAGGGCCCCCATCCTCCTGCAAAACCCCCCATCCTCCTGCAGGACCCCCCCATCCTCCTGCAGCCCCCCCATCCTCCTGCAAAACCCTCATCCTCCTGCAGGGCCCCCCCCCATCTTCCTGCAACCCCCCCCCCCCATCCTCCTGCAAAACCCTCACCCTCCTGCAGGGCCCCCATCCTCCTGCAGAACCCCCCCATCCTCCTGCAGAACCCCCCCCATCCTCCTGCAAAACCCTCATCCTCCTGCAGGGCCCCCATCTTCCTGCAAACCCCCCCCCCCCCCCCCCCCCCCCCATCCTCCTGCAAAACCCTCATCCTCCTGCAGGGCCCCCATCCTCCTGCAGGGCCCCCCCATCCTCCTGCAGAGTCCCCACCCATCCTCCTGCAAACCCCCCCCCCCCCATCCTCCTGCAAAACTCTCATCCTCCTGCAGGGCCCCCATCTTCCTGCAATACCCCCCATCCTCTTGTAGAGTCCCCCTATCCTCCTGCAAAACCCTCATCCTCCTGCAGAACCCCCCCTCATCCTCCTGCAGGGCCCCCATCCTCCTGAAAAAAAACATCCTCCAGCAGGACCCCCCCCCCATCCTCCTGCAGAACCCCCCCCCCCATCCTCCTGCAGGGCCCCCATCCTCCTGCAGACCCCCCCATCCCCCTGCAGAGTCCACCCATCCTCCTGCAAAACCCCCCATCCTCCTGCAGGGCCCCCCCATCCTCCTGCAGCCCCCCCATCCATCCTCCTGCAAAACCCTCATCCTCCTGCAGGGCCCCCATCTTCCTGCAAACCCCCCCCATCCTCCTGCAGGGCCCCCATCCTCCTGCAGACCCCCCCATCCTCCTGCAGAGTCCACCCATCCTCCTGCAAAACCCCCCATCCTCCTGCAGGACCCCCCCCCCCCATCCTCCTGCAAAACCCTCATCCTCCTGCGGGGCCCCCATCCTCCTGCAGAACCCCCCCCATCCTCCTGCAGCCCCCCCATCCTCCTGCAGAGTCCACCCATCCTCCTGCAAAACCCTCATCCTCCTGCAGGGCCCCCATCTTCCTGCAGAACCCCCCATCCTCCTGCAGAGTCCACCCATCCTCCAGCAAAACCCTCATCCTCCTGCAGGGCCCCCCCATCCTCCAGCAAAACCCTCATCCTCCTGCAAAACCCCCCATCCTCTTGTAGAGTCCCCCCATCTTCCTGCAAAACCTTCATCCTCCTGCAGAACCCCCCTCATCCTCCTGCAGACCCCCCCATCCTCCTGCAGAGTCCACCCATCCTCCTGCAAAAACCCCCCATCCTCCTGCAGGACCCCCCCATCCTCCTGCAAAACCCTCATCCTCCTGCAGGGCCCCCCCCCATCCTCCTGCAGAACCCCCCCATCCTCCTGCAGCCCCCCCATCCTCCTGCAAAACCCTCATCCTCCTGCAGGGCCCCCATCTTCCTGCAACCCCCCCCCCATCCTCCTGCAAAACCCTCACCCTCCTGCAGGGCCCCCATCCTCCTGCAGAACCCCCCCATCCTCCTGCAGCCCCCCCATCCTCCTGCAAAACCCTCACCCTCCTGCAGGGCCCCCATCCTCCTGCAGAACCCCCTATCCTCCTGCAAAACCCTCATCCTCCTGCAGGGCCCCCATCTTCCTGCAGAACCCCCTCCATCCTCCAGCAAAACCCTCATCCTCCTGCAGGGCCCCCCCATCCTCCAGCAAAACTCTCATCCTCCTGCAAAACCCCCCATCCTCTTGTAGAGTCCCCCCATCTTCCTGCAAAACCTTCATCCTCCTGCAGAACCCCCCCATCCCCCTGAAAAACCCTCCATCCTCCTGCAGGGCCCCTATCCTCCTGCAGAACCCCCCCATCCTCCTGCAGAACCCCCCCCCCCATCCTCCTGTAGAGTCCCCCCATCCTCCTGCAAAACCCCCCCATCCCCCTGCAGAATCCCCCATCCTCCTGCAGGACCCCCCCCCCCCCCCCCCCATACTCCTGCAAAACCCTCATCCTCTTGCAGGGCCCCCATCCTACTGCAAAAAACCCCATCCTCTTGTAGAGTCCCCCCATCCTCCTGCAAAACCTTCATCCTCCTGCAGAACCCCCCCCCCCCATGCTCCTGCAGAGTTTCCCCATCCTCCTGCAAAACTCCCCAACTTCCTGCAGAGCCCCCCAATGCTCCTGCAGGGCATCCCATCCTCCTGCAGAGCCCCCCATCCTCCTGCAAAACCCCCAACCTCCTGCAGAGCCCCCCATTCTCCTGCAGGGCCCCCATACTTTTTCAGAGCCCCCATGCTTCTACAGAACCACCCCATCCTCCTGCATAGCCCGGTCATTCTCCTGCAGAGCCCACCAATCCTCATGCAGGGCCCCCCATCTCCTGCAAGGTGGTGTGGTTGTTTCAAAGAGCACAATACAAAAATACTTGACCAAAAGTGAGCTGCATCGTGGAGTTGCCATAAAGAACCCTTTACTGGGCCAATACCACAAAAAAGCCTGGTTACAATATGGCCGACACCTTGACACACCTCCCAGCTTCTGGCCCTCTGTAATCTGGAGTGAGGAGACCAAAATATCCTATCCCCACTGTGAAGCATGGTGGTGGCTCACTGATGATTTTGGGGGTGTGAACTGTAAAGGCATGGGGGTGGGGAATCGTGTGAACATTGATAGAAGATGAATGCAGCATGTTATCAGAAAATACTGGCAGACAATTTGCATTCTTCTGCAGGAAATCTGCACATGGGAGGCTCTTGGACTTTCCAGCAGGACAATGACCCGAAGCACAAGGCCAAGCTGACCCTCCAGCATGACAATGACCCGAAGCACAAGGCCAAGCTGACCCTCCAGCAGGACAATGACCCGAAGCACAAGGCCAAGCTGACCCTCCAGCAGGACAATGACCCGAAGCACAAGACCAAGCTGACCCTCCAGCATGACAATGACCCGAAGCACAAGGCCAAGCTGACCCTCCAGGACAATGACCCGAAGCACAAGGCCAAGCCGACCCCCCAGCAGGACAATGACCCGAAGCACAAGGCCAAGCTGACCCTCCAGGAGGACAATGACCCGAAGCACAAGGCCAAGCTGACCCTCCAGGAGGACAATGACCCGAAGCACAAGACCAAGCTGACCCTCCAGGACAATGACCCGAAGCACAAGGCCAAGCTGATCCTCCAGGAGGACAATGACCCGAAGCACAAGGCCAAGCTGACCCTCCAGCATGACAATGACCCGAAGCACAAGGCCAAGCTGACCCTCCAGGAGGACAATGACCCGAAGCACAAGACCAAGCTGACCCTCCAGGACAATGACCCGAAGCACAAGGCCAAGCTGATCCTCCAGGAGGACAATGACCCGAAGCACAAGGCCAAGCTGACCCTCCAGCATGACAATGACCCGAAGCACAAGGCCAAGCTGACCCTCCAGGAGGACAATGACCCGAAGCACAAGGCCAAGCTGACCCTCCAGCATGACAATGACCCGAAGCACAAGGCCAAGCTGACCCCCCAGGACAATGACCCGAAGCACAAGGCCAAGCTGACCCCCCAGGACAATGACCCGAAGCACAAGGCCAAGCTGACCCTCCAGCATGACAATGACCCGATGCACAAGGCCAAGCTGACCCCCCAGGACAATGACCCGAAGCACAAGGCCAAGCAGACCCTCCAGGAGGACAATGATCCGAAGCACAAGGCCAAGCTGACCCTCCAGCAGGACAATGACCCGAAGCACAAGGCCAAGCTGACCCTCCAGGAGGACAATGACCCAAAGCACAAGGCCAAGCTGACCCTCCAGGAGGACAATGACCCGAAGCACAAGGCCAAGCTGACCCCCCAGGACAATGACCCGAAGCACAAGGCCAAGCTGACCCTCCAGCATGACAATGACCCGAAGCACAAGGCCAAGCTGACCCCCCAGGACAATGACCCGAAGCACAAGGCCAAGCTGACCCCCCAGGACAATGACCCGAAGCACAAGGCCAAGCTGACCCTCCAGCATGACAATGACCCGAAGCACAAGGCCAAGCTGACCCCCCAGGACAATGACCCGAAGCACAAGGCCAAGCTGACCCTCCAGGAGGACAATGATCCGAAGCACAAGGCCAAGCTGACCCTCCAGCAGGACAATGACCCGAAGCACAAGGCCAAGCTGACCCTCCAGGAGGACAATGACCCAAAGCACAAGGCCAAGCTGACCCTCCAGGAGGACAATGACCCGAAGCACAAGGCCAAGCTGACCCTCCAGGAGGACAATGACCCGAAGCACAAGACCAAGCTGACCCTCCAGGACAATGACCCGAAGCACAAGGCCAAGCTGATCCTCCAGCATGACAATGACCCGAAGCACAAGGCCAAGCTGACCCTCCAGGAGGACAATGACCCGAAGCACAAGGCCAAGGTGACCCCCAGCAGGACAATGACCCGAAGCACAAGGCCAAGCTGACCCTCCAGCAGGACAATGACCCGAAGCACAAGGCCAAGCCGACCCCCCAGCAGGACAATGACCCGAAGCACAAGGCCAAGCTGACCCTCCAGGAGGACAATGACCCGAAGCACAAGGCCAAGCTGACCCTCCAGGAGGACAATGACCCGAAGCACAAGACCAAGCTGACCCTCCAGGACAATGACCCGAAGCACAAGGCCAAGCTGATCCTCCAGGAGGACAATGACCCGAAGCACAAGGCCAAGCTGACCCTCCAGCATGACAATGACCCGAAGCACAAGGCCAAGCTGACCCTCCAGGAGGACAATGACCCGAAGCACAAGGCCAAGCTGACCCTCCAGCATGACAATGACCCGAAGCACAAGGCCAAGCTGACCCCCCAGGACAATGACCCGAAGCACAAGGCAAAGCTGACCCCCCAGGACAATGACCCGAAGCACAAGGCCAAGCTGACCCTCCAGCATGACAATGACCCGATGCACAAGGCCAAGCTGACCCCCCAGGACAATGACCCGAAGCACAAGGCCAAGCAGACCCTCCAGCAGGACAATGAACCGAAGCACAAGGCCAAGCTGACCCTCCAGCAGGACAATGACCCGAAGCACAAGGCCAAGCTGACCCTCCAGGAGGACAATGACCCAAAGCACAAGGCCAAGCTGACCCTCCAGGAGGACAATGACCCGAAGCACAAGGCCAAGCTGACCCCCCAGGACAATGACCCGAAGCACAAGGCCAAGCTGACCCTCCAGCATGACAATGACCCGAAGCACAAGGCCAAGCTGACCCCCCAGGACAATGACCCGAAGCACAAGGCCAAGCTGACCCTCCAGCATGACAATGACCCGAAGCACAAGGCCAAGCTGACCCCCCAGGACAATGACCCGAAGCACAAGGCCAAGCTGACCCTCCAGGAGGACAATGATCCGAAGCACAAGGCCAAGCTGACCCTCCAGCAGGACAATGACCCGAAGCACAAGGCCAAGCTGACCCTCCAGGAGGACAATGACCCAAAGCACAAGGCCAAGCTGACCCTCCAGGAGGACAATGACCCGAAGCACAAGGCCAAGCTGACCCTCCAGGAGGACAATGACCCGAAGCACAAGGCCAAGCTGACCCTCCAGGAGGACAATGACCCAAAGCACAAGGCCAAGCTGACCCTCCAGGAGGACAATGACCCGAAGCACAAGGCCAAGCTGACCCTCCAGCATGACAATGACCCGAAGCACAAGGCCAAGCTGACCCTCCAGCAGGACAATGACCCGAAGCACAAGGCCAAGCTGACCCCCCAGGACAATGACCCGAAGCACAAGGCCAAGCTGACCCTCCAGCAGGACAATGACCCGAAGCACAAGGCCAAGCTGACCCTCCAGGAGGACAATGACCCAAAGCACAAGGCCAAGCTGACCCTCCAGGAGGACAATGACCCGAAGCACAAGGCCAAGCTGACCCTCCAGGAGGACAATGACCCGAAGCACAAGGCCAAGCTGACCCTCCAGGAGGACAATGACCCAAAGCACAAGGCCAAGCTGACCCTCCAGGAGGACAATGACCCAAAGCACAAGGCCAAGCTGACCCTCCAGGAGGACAATGACCCGAAGCACAAGGCCAAGCTGACCCTCCAGGAGGACAATGACCCGAAGCACAAGGCCCGGCTGACCCTCCAGGAGGACAATGACCCGAAGCACAAGGCCAAGCTGACCCTCCAGCAGGACAATGACCCGAAGCACAAGGCCCGGCTGACCCTCCAGGAGGACAATGACCCGAAGCACAAGGCCCGGCTGACCCTCCAGGAGGACAATGACCCGAAGCACAAGGCCAAGCTGACCCTCTAGTGGTTACAGCAGAAAAAGGTGACGTTTCTGGAGTGGAAATTTCCTGACCTTCATATCATCGAGACGATCTATGGAGATCTCATAGAAGACCACCAAAGACTTGGCATGACCTGGAGGCAATGTGCCAAGACCAATGGGCAGCTCCTCATAGACAACTATTACAGAGGACGGACAGCTGTCATTGGTGATAAAGGGGGCAATACACAAGATAAAGAACTAAGGGGGTGCAGACTTCGGAATGTGGGGGGGGGGTCATATACTTATCATCTATATACTGTATATACTTTGTATTTTTTGTTTTCTCTTTGAGTGCATAAATTACAGAAATAAAGAATAAAAAAAAGATTGCAGATGAAATGTTAATAAGACATGAAGTAGAGCCCAGAAAAGATGTGCGGCCCCCCTGGGACGAATCTCTTCTGGGGTCCTAGTCATGGTGGCCGTGGAGTAAGAAGCAGTTTTGAAGACATCTGGAGACTTATTCATGGTATTGGACAAGATAAGTGATTATTGAGAGCGATGTGAATGTTTGGATGAGGAACGGCAGATATGGAGGGAAGACGATCCCACCTCCAGTATTGGAAGGGGTTTTTACGGTACGAGTGGTCAGATTTTGGAGGTAGCAATGATTTTCTGAGGGCTCCTTTGAGGAAGATTCCAATCTTCATTCTCACTCCTCCATTCACCTGTTCTGATCTCGTGAGAATTGCGGAGGGGACAACCCTATGTACTACAGATGGGAATGTTCCATCCGTCATATATAATGGGGGTCATTGATGTGGAGTATATAAATACCTGAAGAGGTATGGGAGGGGGGGGGTCACACTGACTGGGGGGGTCTATGAGCTCATATTAGGAGGGGGGGGGTGAGAACGGAATATGTCAGAACTTTTCATAGTAAGTTTGTTGTCCCCTCCCCCGGCCTGGCCTGTGGCCCCCAATCACCCACACTTCCTTGTAGAAGAGCTTTTCCTACAGTTGACCTCCCATCTCGTGGCCAGGCGAACGCAGGTCCTGCGAGGCCAGGAAGACGTGTCAGTAATTACCGCAGTAATTAGCATCTCTGACCCTGAGCGCTAATCAGCCGAGCCCCTCTCCAGTAATCAGACAGGCAGCTGAATAGGTCTAATCAGAGGCAGGAAGACACAAATCAGCATATTGGGGGGGGGGGGGGGGCTCATTATTAACCCTTGGCTCTGCCGATCACGGCAATACACAACCACAGCCAGGTTAGAATGGAGCCATTAACCCCGGAATGGGGAACGCAATACACCGGAGGGGAGGAAAGACAAGATTCACATTCCAGAGGATTCCCCAGATAACAACCCCAATACTTCCCGATATCCCACTGACCCCCGCCTGGCCCGCCACTGTGCCGGGGTCCTGTCTGTGACCTGGGTCCCCCCACTCCTATAGTCTATAGAGGGGTCCTGGCACTGCCTCCCTATATGGCACTGTTATTGGGGCTGCCTGGTCTATGGCACCGAACCCTTCTGTACTTGGGCTGGTCCCGGTCTAAAACATTGTTCTTGGCATTTTATATGGTCTATAGAATGGTTCATGGGGCTGTGTGATCTTTGGCACTGTTCTTGGCACTGTTCCTTGGCACTGTTCCTTGGACAGTCCTGGCCTATGGCATTGTTACTGGGCCTGTCCTGATCTAAAACATGGTTGTTGGCAGACTTTCTTGTCTATTGTATTAGTCCTACGGCTGCCTGGTGTATAGCAATGCTCCTGATCTATGGCACTGTTCTTGGCACTGTTCCTGATCTATGGCACTGCTCCTGATCTATGGCACTGCTCCTGATCTATGGCACTGTTCTTGGCACTGCTCCTGATCTATGGCACTGCTCCTGGTCTATGGCACTGCTCCTGATCTATGGCACTGTTCTTGGCACTGTTCCTGATCTATGGCACTGCTCCTGATCTATGGCACTGCTCCTGATCTATGGCACTGTTCTTGGCACTGCTCCTGATCTATGGCACTGCTCCTGATCTATGGCACTGTTCTTGGCACTGCTCCTGATCTATGGCACTGCTCCTGATCTATGGCACTGCTCCTGATCTATGGCACTACTCCTGATCTATGGCACTACTCCTGATCTATGGCACTGCTCCTGGTCTATGGCACTGCTCCTGGTCTATGGCACTGCTCCTGATCTATGGCACTGTTCTTGGCACTGCTCCTGGTCTATGGCACTGCTCCTGGTCTATGGCACTGCTCCTGGTCTATGGCACTGCTCCTGGTCTATGGCACTGTTCTTGGCACTGTTCCTGATCTATGGCACTGTTCTTGGCACTGTTCCTGATCTATGGCATGGTTCATAGGGCTCCTGGTCTATGGCATATCTAACCCTTCTGGTCCATGAACTCTATTTTCTTCTTCTCTCACCATTTCCCTTTCCTCATCTTTTACTGCCTTCTATTTCTTCCTTCTCTCTCTCTCTCTCTCTCTCTCTCTCTCTCTCTCTATCCCCCTTTCACCAATCTCTCCCTCTTTCTCCCCTCCTCTCTCCTTCTGTCTTTTCTTTCTCTTTTCCCACTCCTCCATTCTTCTTTTTCTCTCTCTCCTTCTCCCTCTATTTCTCCCAACTTCTTCTTCTTTTCAAAAGTTTTTATTGAACATAAAACAAGTATACAGATATTACAATCATGGAGTAACATCCAATCAGAATCAATATATGGAACTTATGTGTTACAGAACGTAATGAACTCAGGCATATACATGGCTACACATACCAACTTCTTCTTCTAAATGACTTGTATAGCGCTACCTATGCGAACTGAATCGCCTCAGGGGGGCGCTTTTTGCCACTGGTGTCCATTTGTGGTATAGTGCAGTCCTTGCCCTGTGGGGTCCCGACACGCTTACAAACACATACAACATACACATATTTGGCCAATTTTATTGACAGGATGTAATTAACCTACCAGCATGTCTTTGGAGTGTGGGAGGAAACCGGAGTACCCGGAGGAAACCCACGCAGGCACAGGGAGAACATGCAAACTCCAGGCAGAAGGTGTCATGGTCGGGATTTGAACCAGCGTCCCTATTACTGCTAGGTGAAAGTGCTAACCACTACACCACTGTGCTGCCCTCTCTATTCTCTTTCTTTCTTCTTCTTTCTCGCTCCTCCTCTATTTGTCTGACTCCTGTTCTCAGAAAGTCTTTCTTCATATCTCCCTCTCCCGTTCTTCTCCCCTCTCTCTATCTCCTTGTCTCTCATTCTTCATCTTCTCTCTCCGTCTCTCCCTCCTTCTCTCTCCTTCTTCCACTCTCATTCTCTTTCTCTATTTTTCTGGCTTTTGCTCTCCGAAAGTCTTTCTTCATTTCTCTTTTATTCTTTCCCATTCTTCTTCTTTTCTTCTATTCCTAACTCTTTTTTTTCCTTCTCTCTACTCCTTTCTGTTTTCTTTTTTCCTCTCTGTCTCTCGCTCTATTTCTGGCTCTTGTTCTCGGAAAGTCTTTCTTCGTGTCTCTCTTTCTTGCGTTCTGCTCCCCCTCTCCCTCATTCTTCATCTTCTTCTTCTGTCTCTCTTCCTCTTCCTCATTCTTCATCTTCTTCTGTCTCTCTTCCTCTTCCTCATTCTTCTTCTTCTGTCTCTCTTCCTCATTCTTCATCTTCTTCTTCTTCTGTCTCTCTTCCTCTTCCTCATTCTTCTTCTTCTTCTGTCTCTCTTCCTCTTTCTCTCTTTTTCTGTCTCTCTTCCTCTCTTTCTCTCTTTTTCTGTCTCCTTCTTCCTCATTCCTTTCTCTTTTTCTGTCTCCTTCTTCCTCATTCCTTTCTCTTTTTCTGGCTCTTGTTCTTGTAAAGTATTTTGGTGTCTCTCTTTCATTCTCTCTCCCTTTTCCTTTCCACCTCTCTCTATTTCTTCTCTCTCCTTTATTCTCTCTTTCTGCCTCTTGTTCTCAGAAAGTCTTTCTTCCTTTCATTCTGCTCCCCCTCCCTCATTCTTCATCTTCTCTCTCCTTCTTCCCCTCTCTCTCTCCCTCTCTTTTTCTGTCTCTCTCTCTTTTCTCTCTCCCTTTTCCCCCCTCTCTCTCCTTTTCTGTCTCTCTCTCTCTTTTCTCTCTCTCTTTTTCTGTCTGTCTGTCTGTCTCTCTCTCTCTCTTTTTCTGTCTGTCTGTCTGTCTCTCTCTCTCTCTTTCTTCCTCTCTCTCTCTCTCTCTCTCTTTTTCTGTCTCTCTCTCTCTTTTCTCTCTCCCTTTTCCTCTCTCTCTCTCCTTTTCTGTCTGTCTCTCTCTCTCTCTCTCTCTCTCTCTCTCTCCTTTTCTGTCTGTCTCTCTCTCTCTCTCTCTCCTTTTCCCTCTCTGTCTCTCTTTTTCTGTCTCTCTCTTTTCTCTCTCCTTTTTCTCTCTGTCTCTCTTTTTCTGTTTCTCTCTTCTCTCTCTCTCTCTCTCTTTTCTGTCTCTCTCTCTCTCTTTTTCTGTCTCTCTCTCTCTCTTTTCTCGCTCCTTTTTTCCTCTGTCTCCCATTTTCTGTCTCTCTCTCTCTCGCTCTCTCTCTCTCTCTCCTTTTTCCTCTCTCTCTCTCTTTTTCTGTCTCTCTCTCTCTCTCTTTTCTCTCTCCTTTTTCTTCTCTGTCTCCCATTTTCTGGCTCTTGTTCGGGGAAGGTGTTTCTTGGTGCCCCTCTTGTTTGGTTGATTTGGACCCGGATAGAGAAAAGTTCTTTGGGAAGAAGTTTGGTCTTGGCATTGGTTGCCCCTCTCCAGGCTGGCATTGTCCCTGGTGTCTGGGCAGCCAGAGATCTTCGCAGGATGACTGAAGAAGTGATGCGTAAGGAGTGAAGATAGATGATGGGAGCCCCCCCTCCTCCGCTGCCCCCCTCCTCCTCCTCCTGATGTGACACTCGGCTCTTCTCATACTGACAGTTCCTTCCATAGTCTCACATCTCCTGAATACCACCCAGCGAGGGACAATAAGGACGATGCAGCGACCCAGTGGGGTGGCCAGTACTTTCTCCATAGACTCCCTGATTGGAAGCCCACCTACTCGGCCAGGACATGTTCTGTACACTGGGTACCCCATGTACATGCCCTACAGACCCCTTGTGATGCCTCCGTCTCCACTCCCCCCACTGGGACCTGTCACCCCTTTCACTGGACGCTTGAATAACAGTTTCTGTGCCAGCTTGGGACAAGGTCTTCCATCCATGGTGACCATCAGCACCGCTCTTCCCAGCTTCAGAGACTCGCCTGACGCTCTCTACTCTCAGGAACCCATTGATGGGTCCCCAGACTCCGAGGAAGGGAACAGGCAGCAAGAAGTACAGAGGACCCAGGAGAAAACTTCTGACACCTACACCAACCTGGCAGGTAAGTGGGCAGAGGAGAGCAGAAATGGGTCACTTCATGTCTGAAGGAGGAGGTAACAAAACTAGAAGAGGAAGTTATTCCTGGTGGTGGTAGGTGAGCACCAGACAGGTGAGTGACAGGTGTTCATGATTATCTGTGTTTAGTCATAGACCTCCACATGTCATTCAGTGTACCCGTCATAGCAGAGAGGGGGTGACAGGTGTGGAAAAATAATACAGGGAATGGCGGCTCTTGTCTCTATGGCTTATTAATGTCATTCAAAGATTAATATAGAGGATATGCAAACTGTAATATGGAGCGACAGGTGTGTGATAGTGATCAGAGATATAGGACAGGTGAGCGACAGGTGAGTGATAGTGATCAGAGATATAGGACAGGTGTGTGATAGTGATTAGAGGTATAGGACAGGTGAGTGACAGGTGTGTGATAGTGATCAGAGGTATAGGACAGGTGAGTGACAGGTGTGTGATAGTGATCAGAGGTATAGGACAGGTGTGTGATAGTGATCAGAGATATAGGACAGGTGAGTGACAGGTGTGTGATAGTGATCAGAGGTATAGGACAGGTGTGTGATAGTGATCAGAGGTATAGGACAGGTGTGTGATAGTGATCAGAGGTATAGGACAGGTGTGTAATAGTGATCAGAGGTATAGGACAGGTGAGTGACAGGTGTGTGATAGTGATCAGAGGTATAGGACAGGTGAGTGACAGGTGTGTAATAGTGATCAGAGGTATAGGACAGGTGAGTGACAGGTGTGTGATAGTGATCATAGATACAGGACAAGTGAGTGACAGGTGTGTAATAGTAATCAGAGATATAGGAAAGGTGAGTGACAAGTGTGTGATAGTGATCAGAGGTATAGGACAGGTGAGTGACAGGTGTGTGATAGTGATCAGAGGTATAGGACAGGTGAGTGACAGGTGTGTGATAGTGATCAGAGGTATAGGACAGGTGTGTGATAGTGATCAGAGGTATAGGACAGGTGAGTGACAGGTGTGTGATAGTGATCAGAGGTATAGGACAGGTGAGTGACAGGTGTGTGATAGTAATCAGAGATATAGGACAGGTGAGTGACAGGTGTGTAATAGTGATCAGAGGTATAGGACAGGTGAGTGACAGGTGTGTGATAGTGATCATAGATACAGGACAAGTGAGTGACAGGTGTGTAATAGTAATCAGAGATATAGGAAAGGTGAGTGACAAGTGTGTGATAGTGATCAGAGGTATAGGACAGGTGAGTGACAGGTGTGTGATAGTGATCAGAGGTATAGGACAGGTGAGTGACAGGTGTGTGATAGTGATCAGAGGTATAGGACAGGTGTGTGATAGTGATCAGAGGTATATGACAGGTGAGGGACAGGTGTGTGATAGTGATCAGAGGTATAGGACAGGTGTGTGATAGTGATCAGAGATATAGGACAGGTGAGTGACAGGTGTGTGATAGTGATCATAGACATAGGACAAGTGAGTGACAGGTGTGTGATAGTGATCAGAGATATAGGAAAGGTGAGTGACAAGTGTGTGATAGTGATCAGAGGTATAGGACAGGTGAGTGACAGGTGTGTGATAGTGATCAGAGGTATAGGACAGGTGAGTGACAGGTGTGTAATAGTGATCAGAGGTATAGGACAGGTGTGTGATAGTGATCAGAGATATAGGACAGGTGAGTGACAGGTGTGTGATAGTGATCAAAGATATAGGACAGGTGAGTGACAGGTGTGTGATAGTGATCAGAGGTATAGGACAGGTGTGTGATAGTGATCAGAGGTATAGGACAGGTGAGTGACAGGTGTGTGATAGTGATCAGAGGTATATGACAGGTGAGGGACAGGTGTGTGATAGTGATCAAAGATACAGGACAGGTGAGTGACAGGTGTGTGATAGTGATCAGAGGTATAGGACAGGTGAGCAACAGGTGTGTGATAGTGATCAGAGGTATAGGGCAGGTGAGTGACAGGTGTGTGATAGTAATCAGAGGTATAGGACAGGTGAGTGACAGGTGTGTGATAGTGATCAGAGGTATAGGACAGGTGAGTGACAGGTGTGTGATAGTGATCAGAGGTATAGGACAGGTGAGTGACAGGTGTGTGATAGTAATCAGAGATATAGGACAGGTGAGTGACAGGTGTGTGATAGTGATCAGTAATATAGGACAAGTGAGTGACAGGTGTGTGATAGTGATCAGAGGTATAGGACAGGTGTGTGATAGTGATCAGAGGTATATGACAGGTGAGGGACAGGTGTGTGATAGTGATCAAAGATACAGGACAGGTGAGTGACAGGTGTGTGATAGTGATCAGAGGTATAGGACAGGTGAGTGACAGGTGTGTGATAGTGATCAGAGGTATAGGACAGGTGAGCAACAGGTGTGTGATAGTGATCAGAGGTATAGGGCAGGTGAGTGACAGGTGTGTGATAGTGATCAGAGGTATAGGGCAGGTGAGTGACAGGTGTGTGATAGTGATCAGAGGTATAGGACAGGTGTGTGATAGTGATCAGAGGTATATGACAGGTGAGCGACAGGTGAGTGATAGTGATCAGAGATATAGGACAGGTGTGTGATAGTGATCATAGATACAGGACAGGTGAGTGACAGGTGTGTGATAGTGATTAGAGGTATAGGACAGGTGAGTGAGAGGTGTGTGATAGTGATCAGAGATATAGGACAGGTGAGTGACAGAAAGCAGACATAGGTCAGGTCAATGACAGGTTTGTGATAGTAATTAGTGTTAAAGGACAGGTGTGCAATGGTAAGGAACAGTACAAACAAATGCAACCACCCAAACCTATAACTCTGTTCGTAGCACACCCCTGAACTCTGCACTCTGTACATAGCATCCTCCTGAACCCTGCACTCTGTACATAGCACACCCCTGAACCCTGCACTCTGTATATAGCGCACCCCTGAACCCTGCACTCTGTACATAGCATCCTCCTGAACCCTGCACTCTGTACATAGCGCACCCCTGAGCTCTGAACTCTGTTCATAGCGCATCCCTGAACCCTGCACTCTGTACATAGCACACCCCTGAACCCTGCACTCTGTATATAGCGCACCCCTGAACCCTGCACTCTGTACATAGCATCCTCCTGAACCCTTCACTCTGTACATAGCGCATCCCTGAACCCTGCACTCTGTACATAGCACACCCCTGAACGCTACACTCTGTACATAGCGCATCCCTGAACCCTGCACTCTGTACATAGCACACCCCTGAACCCTGCACTCTGTACATAGCACACCCGAACTCTGCACTCTGTACATAGTGCACCCCTGAGCAATGCACTCTGTACATAGCGCACCCCTGAACCCTGCACTCTGTACATAGAACACCCCTGAACCCTGTACTCTGTACACAGCACACCCCGAACACTGCACTCTGTACATAGCACACCCCTGAACTCTGCACTCTGTACATAGCACACCCCTGAACCCTGCACTCTGTACATAGCGCACCCCTGAACCCTGCACTTTGTACATAGCGTCCTCCTGAACCCTGCACTCTGTACATAGCACACCCCTGAACTCTGTTCATAGCGCATCCCCGAACCCTGCACTCTGTACATAGCACACCCCTGAACTCTGCACTCTGTACATAGTGCACCCCTGAGCCATGCACTCTGTACATAGCGCACCCCTGAACCCTGCACTCTGTACATAGCGCACCCCTGAACCCTGTACTCTGTACATAGCACACCCCGAACACTGCACTCTGTACATAGCACACCCCTGAACCCTGTACTCTGTACATAGCGCATTCCTGAGCCATGCACTCTGTACATAGCGCACCCCTGAACCTGCACTCTGTACATAGCACACCCCTGAACTCTGCACTCTGTACATAGTGCACCCCTGAGCCATGCACTCTGTACATAGCGCACCCCTGAACCCTGCACTCTGTACATAGCGCACCCCTGAACCCTGTACTCTGTACATAGCACACCCCGAACACTGCACTCTGTACATAGCACACCCCTGAACTCTGCACTCTGTACATAGCACATCCCTGAACCCTGCACTCTGTACATAGCACACCCTGAACTCTGTACATAGCACACCCTGAACTCTGTACATAGCGTACCCCTGAACCCTGCACTCTGCACACCTCTGAACCCTGCACTCTGTACATAGCACACCCTGAACTCTGTACATAGCACACCCCTGAACCTTGCACTCTGTACATAACTCACCCCTGAACCCTGCACTCTGTACATAGCACACCCCTGAACCCTGCACTCTGTATAGAAAAGTTGAACCACCGTGTAAAGACCCAAATTTTGTTGCCAACACTCCTTAAATTTGAAACAGAAAAAAGGAAAATACCCCCCGGTACTATGGGACTTTAAAGGCAGACTCAAAATATCAATTCGATTTACTATATAAATATAAAGTTTATTCATACACAATTAAAAAACATTGGTGCATACATCCCCATAAGTTACATAAAACAGCATGGTGCATGGGGGGCTCATGTAGAGCTCGATATTTATGTGACAGTCTCTTCTCGTTATGCCCGACGCGGTTCAGGAGCAAATGTATATCCTTCTTCAGGGGAATTTAAGAGATAAGATCATAAATTGAAGAAGTATACACATGTTGTAAATAAGGATGAGCTCAGGGATGTTCGCAACTCGAGGTTCCCGATCCCGCCAGGAAGCTTACACTCCGCAGCACTAAGTGATCCGCGGCTGCACAGATCAGGAAATGTCTCACTGCCTGTAATTAGTGCTGTGGAGTGTCAGCTTCCTGGCGGGATCAGGAACCTTGAGGAGTGTCAGCTTCCTGGTGGGATCGGGAACCTTGAGGAGTGTCAGCTTCCTGGTGGGATCGGGAACCTCGAGGAGTGTCAGCTTCCTGGTGGGATCAGGAACCTCGAGGAATGTCAGCTTCCTGGCGGGATCAGGAACCTCGAGGAATGTCAGCTTCCTGGCGGGATCAGGAACCTCGAGGAATGTCAGCTTCCTGGCAGGATCGGGAACCTCAAGGAGTGTCAGCTTCCTGGTGGGATCGGGAACCTCGAGGAGTGTCAGCTTCCTGGTGGGATCAGGAACCTCGGGGAGTGTCAGCTTCCTGGGGGATCGGGAACCTTGAGAGTGTCAGCTTCCTGGCAGGATCAGGAACCTTGGGAGTGTCAGCTTCCTGGTGGGATCGGGAACTTCGAGGAGTGTCAGCTTCCTGGCGGGATCAGGAACCTCGGGAGTGTTGGCATCCTGGCGGGATGGGGAACCTCGAGGAATGTCAGCTTCCTGGTGGGATCGGGAACCTCTGGGAGTGTCAGCTTCCTGGCGGGATCGGGAACCTTGAGGAGTGTCAGCTTCCTGGTGGGATCGGGAACCTCGGGGACTGTCAGCTTCCTGGCGGGATCGGGAACTTTGAGGAGTGTCAGCTTCCTGGTGGGATCGGGAACCTCGGGGAGTGTCAGCTTCCTGTCGGGAACGGGAACTTTGAGGAGTGTCAGTTTCCTGGTGGGATCGGGAACCTCGGGGAGTGTCAGCTTCCTGGTGGGATCGGGAACTTTGAGGAGTGTCCGCTTCCTGGTGGGATGGGGAACCTTGAGGAGTGTCAGCTTCCTGGTGGGATCGGGAACCTTGAGGAGTGTCAGCTTCCTGGCGGGATCGGGAACCTCGAGGAGTGTCAGCTTCCTGGCGGGATCGGGAACCTCGGGGAGTGTCAGCTTCCTGGCGGGATCGGGAACCTGCCTGAGCTCATCCTTAGTTGTACTGGCAGGGGAATATAAATCCCAACATCACCGCCCGCAATAGACTCATCACAAATAAAAGAAGCAAGGGTAAGTCTGTATCAGGGTTTTGTTAATCCCCTCAGAGTCGGGGGTGGGGAGTACTCGGAATGGTCGGGGGTGGGGAGTACTCGGAATGGTCGGGGGTGGGGAGTACTCGGAATGGTGGGGGGGGGGGTGGGTAGTACTCGGAATGGTCGGGGTGGGGAGTACTCGGAATGGTCGGGGGTGGGGAGTACTCGGAATGGTCGGGGTGGGTAGTACTCGGAATGGATCGGGGGTGGGGAGTACTCGGAATGGTCGGGGGTGGGGGGGTGGGGAGTACTCGGAATGGTGGGGGGTGGGGAGTACTCGGAATGGTCGGGGGTGGGGAGTACTCGGAATGGTGGGGGGTGGGTAGTACTCGGAATGGTGGGGGGTGGGGAGTACCCGGAATGGTGGGGGGTGGGGAGTACCCGGATGGTCGGGGGTGAGGAGTACTTGGAATGGTCGGGGGTGGGGAGTACTCGGAATGGTGGGGGGTGGGTAGTACTCGGAATGGTGGGGGTGGGGAGTACCCGGAATGGTCGGGGGTGAGGAGTACTCGGAATGGTCGGGGGTAGGGAGTACTCGGAATGGTGGGGGGTGGGGAGTACCCGGAATGGTCGGGGGTGAGGAGTACTCGGAATGGTCGGGGGTGGGGTGTACTCGGAATGGTCGGGGGTGGGGAGTACTTGGGAAGGTTGGGGGTGGGGAGTACTTGGGAAGGTCGGGGGTGGGGAGTACTCGGAATGGTCGGGGGTGGGGAGTACTCGGAATGGTCGGGGGGGTGGGGAGTACTCGGAATGGTCGGGGGTGGGTAGTACTCGGAATGGTCGGGGGTGGTGAGTACTCGGAATGGTCAGGGGGTGGGGGAGTACTCGGAATGGTCGGGGGTGGGGAGTACCCGGAATGGTCGGGGGTGGGGAGTACTCGGAATGGTCGGGGGCGGGGGGAGTACTCGGAATGGTCGGGGGTGGGGAGTACTCGGAATGGTCGGGGTGGGTAGTGGGGTCCCCCAGGGTTCTGTGTTGGGACCAATCCTATTTAATTTGTTCATAGATGATCTGGAGGATGGGGATGGGGGAAACAATCTCTGTATTTGTGGACGATACTAAGCTAAGCAGGGCAATAACTTCTCCGCAGGATGTGGAAACTTTGCAAGAAGATCTGAACAAATGAATGGGGGAGGGGCAACTACATGACAAATGAGGTTCAATGTAGAAATACCGGACTGGTGACCCCACAATAGGGAGAAAACCAAGAGGGATCGATCTGCTCCTCCCCCTCTCCCTACATCAGAGTCCTCTCCGTACATCAGAGTCCTCTCCGTACATCAGAGTCCTCTCCGTACATCAGAGTCCTCTCCGTACATCAGAGTCCTCTCCCTACATCAGAGTCCTCTCCTTACATCAGAGTCCTCTCCGTACATCAGAGTCCTCTCCCTACATCAGAGTCCTCTTCCTATATCAGAGTCCTCTCCCTACATCAGAGTCCTCTCCTTACATCAGAGTCCTCTCCTTACATCAATGTCCTCTCCGTACATCAGAGTCCTCTCCCTACATCAGAGTCCTCTTCCTACATCAGAGTCCTCTTCCTATATCAGAGTCCTCTCCCTACATCAGAGTCCTCTCCCTACATCAGAGTCCTCTCCCTACATCAGAGTCCTCTCCTTACATCAATGTCCTCTCCTTACATCAGAGTCCTCTCCCTACATCAGAGTCCTCTCCCTACATCAGAGTCCTCTTCCTATATAAGAGTCCTCTCCCTACACCAGAGTCCTCTCCCTACATCAGAGTCCTCTCCTTTCATCAGAGTCCTCTCCTTTCATCAGAGTCCTCTCCTTTCATCAGAAGGTCTCTCTCCTCGGTGATCGGTCTCTCTCCTCGGTGATCGGTCTCTCTCCTCGGTGATCGGTCTCTCTCCTCGGTGATCAGTCTCTCTCCTCGGTGGTCGGTCTCTCCCCTCGGTGGTCAGTCTCTCCCCTCGGTGATCAGTCTCTCTCCTCGGTGATCGGTCTCTCTCCTCGGTGATCGGTCTCTCTCCTCGGTGATCAGTCTCTCTCCTCGGTGGTCGGTCTCTCCCCTCGGTGGTCAGTCTCTCCCCTCGGTGATCAGTCTCTCTCCTCGGTGATCAGTCTCTCTCCTGGGTGATCAGTCTCTCTCCTGGGTGATCAGTCTCTCTCCTCGTGATCAGTCTCTCTCCTCGGTAGTCAGTCTCTCCCCTCGGTAGTCAGTCTCTCCCCTCGGTAGTCAGTCTCTCCCCTCGGTGATCAGTCTCTCCCCTCGGTAGTCAGTCTCTCTCCTCGGTGATCAGTCTCTCCCCTCGGTAGTCAGTCTCTCCCCTCGGTGATCAGTCTCTCCCCTCGGTAGTCAGTCTCTCTCCTCGGTGAAGCCTCATTACGATGGAATCCATCCGCCGGGGAAAGCATACAATGAGCACCCTGGATGTTCTGTCAAATTCTCCAACCCGTCAGAAACTCCAACTACTTCACTTCCAGTTTCTTTAATCTGTCAGTAATTGTGGATTTAGACAAGTTGGCGGTTGAAGTCGGGTACTCGATATTATGAGTGGAAACTCTGAAACTAACCAAGAAAATGGCCGCCTCCGAGGCAGCGACAACTTTGTCCTCGTTAGCCGCTGTGGTGTAACAATCTTCCTGTACCAGACGCCGGTGTTGTGTCCAAAAAGAAATTCATCAAAATCTCCACTTACTGATGGTTTAAATAAAGCGGAGGTAATGTGATTGGAGTATCTGATGGGTTGGAGAAATTGACAGAACAGCGGAACTTTTGTTTGTTAGAAAGAAGAGCCAGGATTGTCTGCCGGTGTTTCGTCAGATTCGGTGACCCGTCAGAATGTGTAATGGAAGTGACGTTCCTTCGCTGCCATCTTGGTACACCCCGCACTCCTCCATAGTAAGGATACAGTGAGACGGAGGAAAGCGGACATCTTGGTACACCCACCAGAGTTTAGCATTTTACACTTATTTAGAACAGTAAAGTGAGTTTATATCATGATATTCAGGACTTAGAACTCCGTCTGATTGGTTAAATGTTGAATTCTAAAAGCAGCGATCTTCTGTCCTGTGAGATCCGCAGGATTGCCACTGCTTTTAAAATTCAACATCTAACCAGTCAACAGTTTACTGTTATAAATAAGTGTAAAATGAAAAACTCTGCGGGGTGTACCAAGATGTCCGCTTTCCCCCTTCTCAGTGTATCCTCACTGTGGAGGAGTGTGGGGTGTACCAAGATGTCCGCTTTCCCCCTCCACAATGTATCCTTACTATGGAGGAGTGTGGGGTGTACCAAGATGTCCGCTTTCCCCCTCCACAATGTATCCTTACTATGGAGGAGTGTGGGGTGTACCAAGATGTCCGCTTTCCCCCTCCACAATGTATCCTTACTATGGAGGAGTGTGGGGTGTACCAAGATGTCCGCTTTCCCCCTCCACAATGTATCCTTACTATGGAGGAGTGTGGGGTGTACCAAGATGTCCGCTTTCCCCTTCCACAATGTATCCTTACTATGGAGGAGTGTGGGGTGTACCAAGATGTCCGCTTTCCCCCTCCACAATGTATCCTTTCTATGGAGGAGTGTGGGGTGTAGCAAGATGGCGGTGACAGAACGTCACTTCCATTACACATTCTGATGGGTCGCCTAATCTGATGAAACACTGGCACACAAAAATGGAGAAAAAGTCCCTCTTCTGCTCCTCTCACATCCTGGGCCCCTCTGCTAACCTGATGGGGCCCGGGATGGTACTATATACCTTACTATTTAAATAGGTTCAGGGTAATAAAGTTATTTAGCTAGAAATGAACTACAAAGCTGCCCGGGCCCCCCTGCTCTCCTGGCCCCCGTGTGGTCCGGGGCCCCCCCTTTTGCCGGGGTTCCCCCCTGCTCTCCGGGCCCCGGTGCTGTTTGGGCCCCCCGTTTGCCGGGGTTCCCCCCTGCTCTCTGGGTTCCGGTGCTGTTCGGGCCCCCCTGCTGTCTGGGCCCCCCCTGCTGTCCGGGCCCCCCCCGTTTGCCGGGGTTCCCCCCTGCTCTCCGGGCCCCGGTGCTGCCCAGGCTCCCCCCTGCTGTCTGCCCCCCCCCCTGCTGCCCAGGCCCGGTATTACAGACTGCACACTCCTTTATAGGGAGTCTATGATGAATATCTGTGGGCCATTATTTGGTGATTGGTATAAATATGGGGGACAACTATGACCTTCCCGTTATTCCACCATTGTCCAGATTCTAGGTGTGACATCATCACTGATGGAAACTCCCCACCAGCCGTGACTTTTTCCCTGACTACACTCCCCATCCGTCGGCTCACATTGGCTGTGCCCTCCGATCCTTGTGAGGGGTATTCGAGGCCTTGGGGGCCCCTTTCCTGGGGGATCCACTCTGAGGGGATTACCAAAACCCTGATACAGACTTTTTTTTTTTCAATAAATGTTTATTAGAATTTTCCAGATATACATGAAATGGCAGTTATCAGGTATTCAGTGACACAGATAATACAATCAATAAGTCGTACAATAAACATGTATAGCAGAAATATAATAACTAGGTGACTTCTGCAATGGTGGTGCAGGTGAAGCTCCGCCCCAGTAAAGTCGGCCTATGGTAAAGCGGGGGTATAATAACTGAGGATCATTAAGCATCTCCATGGGAGGGAGGAAGGGGGGGTGTGGGCGGAGGGGTCCAATCGGGGTAATGTTATGTACCAATCAAAGCCACCCTTGAACCCATTCACCCCTAAAGGGTTCTAACTGTGAATGGGTGGGGGCCATGTGTAGTAATGAATGTGGACGAAACCTATTCGGTACCCATATGATTGAGGGGAAGCTCTGCAGTAGGGATGTGTTATCTAGGGGGGAGGGGGGAATCCAGAAACCGTTAGGGTGTGGGCTCCCCCCGGAACATTGAAGGAGGTATGTTGGTATCAAGTTGCGAGGGTGTGGAGATCGCCTAAGTAGGATCAGTGAGGATTAATGGGGTAAGAGGAAGGGTATGGGCAGAGGGAGGGCATGATAAGCCAGACACTATGATGCTTCAGAGACAGATCAATATCTATCATGGCTGAGAGGTCGGGTCACCGGGCGGAATGATCTGAGTCGAGGAGTCTCTAAAGTGCAACCAGCCAGCCCATGTTGTACTAACTTTTGTGGGATTGTCTTTTGCTTGGTAAATTCGTTTTTCCATCTCGGCCGTTCTATCGACTCTTTTGAACCATTCAGCCACTGTGGGTGGTGTGGAGCTCCTCCAGTGGACCGGGGCACAGAGATTGGCTGCATTGATAAGGTGTAGCCCTGATACAGACTTACCCTTGGTTCTTTTATTTGTGATGAGTCTATTGCAGGCGGTGATGTTGGGATGTATATTCCCCTGCCAGTACTAAGGATGAGCTCAGGCATGTTCACAATTCAAGGTTCCCGATCCCGCCAGGAAGCTGACACTCCCCAAGGTTCCCGATCCCGCCAGGAAGCTGACACTCCCCGAGGTTCCCGATCCCGCCAGGAAGCTGACACTCCCCAAGGTTCCCGATCCCGCCAGGAAGCTGACACTCCCCAAGGTTCCCGATCCCGCCAGGAAGCTGACACTCCCCGAGGTTCCCGATCCCGCCAGGAAGCTGACACTCCCCGAGGTTCCCGATCCCGCCAGGAAGCTGACACTCCCCGAGGTTCCCGATCCTGCCAGGAAGCTGACACTCCCCGAGGTTCCCGATCCTGCCAGGAAGCTGACACTCCCCAAGGTTCCCGATCCTGCCAGGAAGCTGACACTCCCCAAGGTTCCCGATCCCGCCAGGAAGCTGACACTCCCCGAGGTTCCCGATCCTGCCAGGAAGCTGACACTCCCCAAGGTTCTCGATCCTGCCAGGAAGCTGACACTCCTCAAGGTTCCTGATCCCGCCAGGAAGCTGACACTCCTCGAGGTTCCCAATCCCGCCAGGAAGCTGACACTCCCCAAGGTTCTCGATCCTGCCAGGAAGCTGACACTCCTCAAGGTTCCTGATCCCGCCAGGAAGCTGACACTCCCCAAGGTTCCCGATCCCGCCAGGAAGCTGACACTCCCCAAGGTTCTCGATCCTGCCAGGAAGCTGACACTCCTCGAGGTTCCCGATTCCCAGTCTATATTCATCTCACTATTGAGGGAGGCCCCTTGGTCTAAAGTTTGAGATTTTATAAAGATTGGAGTCCTTTGCTATCAGCCGTATGAGTTGGGGTCATTTGGTCCTGAAGAAGCAGGGGATTCAGCGAAATGCGTCAACCAACTTTCATGTTATGTATAGGAAGATTGTCCAATGAAATTACTCCTGAAACTATTGTTAAATGTTTTTAAAGCAATCCCCATACAGCTGACTTTATAACGGGATGGAATAAAACATTTTGAGTTTTGAATGGCATGGTTTACCCTTTGAGGGCGGCACAATTCAAAGTCCAGCAATTGTATGAGTTGGTTATAACGATCCTCAGAGGTGGTGGCTGCATTTGTTTTAGCGTTCAGGTTAAAAATATTTTCAGCAGGTACAGAAAAGAACTGGTGATGCTGCTAGGAATGTCATGTCCTTGTCACTTCCTATGAGCTGAAAACATCCTTCCCTTTCTTGTGGAAAACCACTATTCCCGTCAATCCAACATTTAATGGAGATGAACAAAGGCAGACATGTTTGAAGGCCAGGCTATGTGACAACCATGGTTCCCCCCATAGATACAGAGGAAAGTGAGTGTAGACATAAAGGCACACCTCCCAACTGTCCCGGGTTCACTGGGACCGTCCCGGGATTTGATGCAAGTCCTGATGTCCCAACACATCAAAGCAATGTCCCAGAGTGGAGCCCTTTGCGGTCATTGGTTGTTAGGACTGCCAGCGTCACAGCAACCAATGACACACTTTGCAGGCACGCACAGCAGGGGGAAACCACCCCTGTGCAGCTCTGTACGCCCCACAACTTCAGCTCCCGCTTCCTGTCCCAGGGCAGCTCCAGTCACGTAAGGTAAAACTCTGTATGGGCTCCCGCCTGGTTATGTGTCAGTACCGCTCCAGCACCAGGCTGTGCCCGCCTGGTTATGAAGGAGGACTGCTACCGCGGTGATGTAGGAGGACCGCTCGGTAACTTACAAATACAGTACCATTTTCTGCCACTGTCAGATTCCTGACTCCAGTCCAAAACCCCAACACTGGACTTGGCACAGAGGTCCTTCTGCTGTCACACCGACCAGTTACCCTAATCCTGTCATAATTTGCAGGTGCCAGACGTCCAGGTCCTCCGTTTTATCGCACTCCCAGGTCCCCCTGCCTGATCACACTCCCAGGTCCCCTTTTCCTACCACCCTTCCTGGGTCCCCTTTATCTATCACACTTCCAGGTCCCCCTGCCCGATCACACTTCCAGGTCCCCCTGCCCGATCACACTCCCAGGTCCCCCTGCCCGATCACACTCCCAGGTCCCCCTGCCCGATCACACTCCCAGGTCCCCCTGCCCGATCACACTCCCAGGTCCCCCTGCCCGATCACACTCCCAGGTCCCCCTGCCCGATCACACTCCCAGGTCCCCCTGCCCGATCACACTCCCAGGTCCCCCTGCCCGATCACACTCCCAGGTCCCCCTGCCCGATCACACTTCCAGGTCCCCCTGCCCGATCACACTCCCAGGTCCCCCTACCCGATCACACTTCCAGGTCCCCCTGCCCGATCACACTCCCAGGTCCCCCTACCCGATCACACTTCCAGGTCCCCCTGCCCGATCACACTTCCAGGTCCCCCTGCCCGATCACACTTCCAGGTCCCCCTGCCCGATCACACTTCCAGGTCCCCCTGCCCGATCACACTTCCAGGTCCCATTTTCCTACCACCCTTCCGGGTCCACCTTTATCTATCACACTTCCAGGTCCTCTGTTTTATCGCACTTCCAGGTCCCCCTGCCTGATCACAGTTCCAGGTCCCATTTTCCTAACACCCTTCCGGATCCCCCTTTATTTATCACACTTCCAGGTCTTCCCTTACCTCGAGTGTCCCTCATTTGGAAGTTCAAAGTTGGGAGGTTTGCATAAAGAGACATGAAGTGTGTAACTAGCAGGATCACCAAGTGATAATAAAGAAAGAAGAAAAATAAAGAAAAACGAATGCCATCACATCTATGTATTGGTAAAGTTATAGATACGTGGAGTTGAGAAACGTGGTGACCCACCCGGGCTCCAACAGTTTATAATGTTATTGGTAGTGGGTGGAGTCATTTTGCAAAGAGCGGTTGGTGGTCTCCACCATAAAGAGCCTTCTAATTGCCCGCCATGTTCTGTCATTCCAGGAGATGGGAAGTTGTGCAGCTCCGATGAGGAGAAGACAGCAGGGCGGTTGTCGGAGTCTGCCTGTAGCGACCACGAAGAAGACGAGACTTCCGGCGACAGCTGTGGAGATGAAAATCTTCAGGATCATGGAAATGGCCCAAGAAGACCCCGAGGCAAAGGGAAGAACAGTGTGCAGGACCTCGGGAAAGACAGAGCCGGGACGACTGGGAAAAGTCGTCGGCGCAGAACCGCCTTCACCAGCGAGCAGCTCCTGGAGCTGGAGAAGGAGTTCCATTGCAAGAAGTACCTCTCCCTGACTGAGAGGTCTCAGATCGCCCACACCTTGAAGCTCAGTGAGGTACAAGTCAAAATCTGGTTCCAGAACCGCAGGGCCAAATGGAAACGCATCAAAGCTGGGAACGTCAATAGCCGCGCAGGAGAACCCGTCCGCAACCCTAAAATTGTGGTGCCCATCCCTGTGCATGTTAATCGCTTCACCATCAGGACACAACAGATGGAGGGATCACGACAGTAATAATGATGAGCAGAAAAAAAAGGATAGTGGGTGGAGCTAAAAACTGAAAAATGGGTGGAGCTAGGCAAACCTATTTCATGGTAGACAGAGAACAATTCCAAGACAACTTTGTCAACTTTTTGGTATATGGAAGCCACTGATGAATGGACTATGGTAAGGACTACCGCAGATGATCGGGACTATCGACTGCCATGACCTTGACAAGACCATTCTAGAAGGCTCAATCCTCAGCTTGATGAGAAATCTGTAATTTTTGTGTCTCCTCTGGGGATGGACAGTCCTCCCACCGATTCTAACCAACCTATTTCACCAATAATCACAACTGTCTGTATCATACGAAGGACAGGAAAGACTAACCTGTACAGAACATGACAAGTCCATGGACACAACACAATGTCGCCATTTTTACTGAACACTTAATTCAGAGAAACCAAAATAAAAAAGGACCAAAAAAGTGGGAGTGTGGCGTGTCTGGGAGCTTTTCTACGAAACGTTCCATCGGGGAAATCATACCATCTTGCATAGAGCAGGGAATGAGCAGCTTGGTTATTTTCAGTCTTTGGATATCTGCTGGTCATACTCATCCACCCTTGTAGGTCAGGAAGAGGCCCGAGCGGAGCTCTGCAGATCGCATGTCTTGTCCATGTCATAGTTGGCTTACCTGGTCTAAATATGGGAGGCCACAGTGATGTGTTGTACCTACCATACTTAGATCAAGAGAAGAATGAGGTGTTCACAAGTCATAGGGTCAGCTGAGGAAAGAAAATGTGGCCAAAGATAAAATCTCACAATCCGGGGTCAACAGCAGAACCAAAACAATTTGTAGAGAAGTCAGAGGGTGGTGCATCAGTAGTAAAGTCTATATGGCGGGGCAGAAGATGGAGCATCAGTTGAGGAACCTCCAAGGAGGGGCAGAGGGTGGAGCATCTGTAGAGCAGTCTAAAAGGAGGAGCAGAAGGTGAAGCATCGGTTGAGGAACCTCTAAGGAGGGGTAGAGGGTGGAGCATCAGTAGTCAAGTCTATAAGGAGGGGCAGAAGATGGAGCATCAGTTGAGGAACCTCTAAGGAGAGGGGGGAACATCAGTAGAGAAGTCTATAAGGATAAGTAGAGGGCGAAGCATCAGTTGAGGAGCCTTTAAGAAAGGGCAGAGGGTGGGGCATCAGTAGTGAAGTCTATATGGAGGGGCATAAGGCAGAGCATCAGTTGAGGAACCTCTAAGGAGGGGCAGAGGGTGGTGCATCAGTAGTAAAGTCTATATGGAGGGGCAGAAGATGGAGCATCAGTTGAGGAACCTCCAAGGAGGGGCAGAGGGTGGAGCATCTGTAGAGCAGTCTAAAAGGAGGAGCAGAAGGTGAAGCATCGGTTGAGGAACCTCTAAGGAGGGGTAGAGGGTGGAGCATCAGTAGTCAAGTCTATAAGGCGGGGCAGAAGATGGAGCATCAGTTGAGGAACCTCTAAGGAGAGGGGGGAACATCAGTAGAGAAGTCTATAAGGATAAGTAGAGGGCGAAGCATCAGTTGAGGAGCCTTTAAGAAAGGGCAGAGGGTGGGGCATCAGTAGTGAAGTCTATATGGAGGGGCATAAGGCAGAGCATCAGTTGAGGAACCTCTAAGGAGGGGCAGAGGGTGGAGCATCAGTAGAGGAGTCTATAAGGAGGGGCAGAAGGTGAAGCATCGGTTGAGGAACCTCTAAGGAGGGGTAGAGGGTGGAGCATCAGTAGTAAAGTCTATAAGGAGGGACAGAAGATGGAGCACCAGTTGAAGAACCTCTAAAAAGGGGCGGGGGATCAGTAGTGAAGTCTATAAGGAGGGGCAGAAGGTGGAGCATCAGTTGAAGAACCTCTAAGGAGGGGAAGAGGGTGGAGCATCAGTAGCAAAGTCTATAAGAATGGGCAGAAGATGGAGCCTTAGTTGAGAGGTCTATAAGGAGGTGCAGAAGTTGGATCAGTAGAGAAGTCTAGAAGGTGGAGCAGAAGGTGGAGCAGCAGTAGTGAAGACTCTAAGGAAAGGCAGCAGGTGGAGCATCAGTTGAGGGACCTCTAAGAAAGAGCAGAAGGTGGAGCATCAGTAGAGGAGTCTATAAGGTGGTGTATACCACATATTAAGGTGAAGCCAGTGGAGGGAGGGACTATGTTGGGGGGAGGATATCCCTATACTGAAGGTCATTTAAAGGTTAGAGAGGGAAGCAGTCTTGGCAGCCAAACATGATGGGGTCAGTAGGGGAGGGTAGGCCTATACTGAAGGTCATGGTAAAGTTAGAGTGGGAGGAGGTCTTGGCAGCCGTCATGATGGAGTCAGTGGGGGAGGTAGTTCTATACTGAAGGTCATGATAAGGTTAGGGACGGAGGAGGGTCTTGGCAGCCGGTCATGGTGGGGTAGGCCTATACTGAAGGTCATGGTAAGGTTAGAGAGGGAGGAGGGTCTTGGCAACCAGTCTTGGTGGGGTCAGTGGGGGAGAGTAGGCTTATACTGAAGGTCATGGTAAGGTTAGAGAGGGAGAAGGGTCTTGGCAGCCAGTCATGGTGGGGTCAGTGGGGAAGGGTAGGTTTATACTGAAGGCCGTAGTAAGGTTAGAGAGGGAGGAGGGTCTTGGCAGCCGGTCATGATGGGGTCAGTGGGGGATGGTAGACCTATTCTGAAGGTCATACTAAGGTTAGAGAGGGAGGAAGGTCTTGGCAGCCTGCCATGGTGGGGTCAGTGGGGGAGGGTAGGTTTATACTAAAGGTCATAGTAAGGTTAGAGAGGGAGTAGGGTTTTGGCAGCCAGTAATGGTGGCATAGGCCTATTCTGAAGATCATGGTAAGGTTAGAGAGGGAGGACGGTCTTGGCATCTGGTCATGGGGGGGGGTCAGTGGGCGGTATGTCTATATTGAAGGTCATAGTAAGGTTAGAAAGGGAGGAGGGTCATGGTGGGGTCAGTGGGGGAGATAGTTCTATACTGGAGGTCATGGTAAGGTTAGAGAGGGAGGAGGGTCTTGGCAGCTGGTCATAGTGGGGTCAATGGGGAGGGTAGACCTATACTAAGGGTCAGGGAAAGGTTAGGGACGGAGGAGGGTCTTGGTAGCCGGTCATGGTGGGGTAGGCCTATACTAAAGGTCATGGTAAGGTTAGAAAGGGAGGAGGGTCTTGGCAGACAGTTTTGGTGGGGTCAGTGGGGGAGAGTAAGCTTATACTGAAGGTCATAGTAAGGTTAGAGAGAGAGAGAGGAAGGTCTTGGCAGCCGGTCATGAGGGGGGAGGGGCTAGGCCTATACTGAAGGTCATGTTAAGGTTAGAGAGGAGGTTATGGCAGCTAATCATGGTGAGGTCAGGTAGGTCTATAATGAAGGTCATGGTAAGGTTAGAGAGGGAGGAGGGTCTATGCAGCCGGTCAAGGTGGGGTCAGTAGTTCTATACTGAAGGTCATGGTAAGGTTAGAGAGGGAGAAGGGTCATGGTGGGGTCAGTGGGGGAGATAGTTCTATACTAAGGGTCATGGTAAGGTTAGGGACGGAGGAGGGTCTTGGCAGACGGTCTTGGTGGAGTCAGTGGGGGAGAGTAAGCTTATACTGAAGGTCATAGTAAGGTTAGAGAGAGAGAGGAAGGTCTTGGCAGCCGGTCATGAGGTGGGGAGGGGCTAGCCCTATACTGAAGGTCATGTTAAGGTTAGAGAGGAGGTTATGGCAGCTAATCATGGTGAGGTCAGGTAGGTCTATAATGAAGG
Organism: Lithobates sylvaticus; assembly: GCA_028564925.1. Taxonomy (NCBI): domain Eukaryota; kingdom Metazoa; phylum Chordata; class Amphibia; order Anura; family Ranidae; genus Lithobates; species Lithobates sylvaticus. The sequence goes on from CM053030.1 coordinate 605,845, forward strand.
TCATGGTAAGGTTAGAGGGTCTATGCAGCCGGTCACGGTGGGGTCAGTGGGGTCAGTAGTTCTATACTGAAGGTCATGGTAAGGTTAGAGAGGGAGAAGGGTCATGGTGGGGTCAGTGGGGGAGATAGTTCTATACTGAAGGTCATGGTAAGGTTAGGGACGGAGGAGGGTCTTGGCAGCCGGTCATGGTGGGGTCAGTGGGGGAGAGTAGGCTTATAGTGAAGGTCATGGTAAGGTTAGAGAGGGAGGAGGTTCTTGGCAGTCGGTCATGGTGGGGTCAGTGGGATAGAGAAGGCCTATACTAAGGGTCATGGTAAGGTTAGAAAGGGAGGAGGGTCTTGGCAGACAGTTTTGGTGGGTCAGAGTAAGCTTATATTGAAGGTCATAGTAAGATTAGAGAGAGAGAGCAAGGTCTTGGCAGCCGGTCATGAGGGGGGAGGGGCTAGGCCTATACTGAAGGTCATGTTAAGGTTAGAGAGGAGGTTATGGCAGCCGATCATGGTGGGGTCAGTGGGGGAGGTAGTTCTATACTGAAGGTCATGGTAAGGTTAGAGTGGGAGAGGAGGGTTTTGGCAGCTGGTCATAGTGGGATCAATGGGGGAGGGTAGACCTATACTAAGGGTCATGGTAAGGTTAGGGACGGAGGAGGGTCTTGGCAGTCGGTCTTGGTGGAGTCAGTGGGGGAGAGTAGGCTTATACTGAAAGTCATGGTAAGGTTACAGAGAGAGAGGAAGGTCTTGGCAGCCGGTCATGAGGGGAAGAGGGGCTAGGCCTATACTGAAGGTCATGTTAAGGTTAGAGAGGAGGTTATGGCAGCTAATCATGGTGGGGTCGGGTAGGTTTATAATGAAGGTCATGGTAAGGTTAGAGAGGGAGGAGGATCTATGCAGCCGGTCACGGTGGGGTCAGTGGGGGAGGTAGTTCTATACTGAAGGTCATGGTAAGGTTAGGGACGGAGGAGGGTCTTGGCAGCCGGTCATGGTGGGGTAGGCCTATACTGAAGGTCATGGTAAGGTTAGAGAGGGAGGAGGGTCTTGGCATCTGGTCATAGTGGGGTCAATGGGGGGGTAGACCTATACTAAGGGTCATGGTAAGGTTAGGGAACGGATGAGGGTCTTGGCAGCCGGTCATGGTGGGGTAGGCCTATACTGAAGGTCATGGTAAGGTTAGAGAGGGAGGAGGGTCTTGGCAAGGTCAGTGGGGGAGAGTAGGCTTATACTGAAGGTCATAGTAAGGTTAGAGAGGAGGTTATGGCAGCTGATCATGGTGGGGGTCAGTGGGGGAGGGTAGGTCTATAATGAAGGTCATGGTGAGGTTAGAGAGGGAGGAGGGTCTATGCAGCCGGTCACGGTGGGGTCAATGGGGAAGGTCTATACTGAAGGTCAGAGTGACCATGTTGCTTGGCTTTATACACGTGTATTAACGCACACACACATATATGGTACTGTATATCCATTCTCTAATGTATGGTGGCAGATCTCCACCTAGCCGTGAGATATCTCTGGCCAGTTCTATGTGTTCAGTGGTAGGACAGCCATTGTTATGGAAAGTGATGACTGACATTATTTAAATAAGAAATAATATTAATAACGGTAGGGGTTCTCACCAGTAACAGGCCGGCTGTGAAGGAAGACACAAGGTGAACTCCGGATATCCAAAAGCCATCCGTGAATCCAGTTCCGTGTTTATCAAAACTGAAATCCCTCGCCTCCATATTAGCTTCCCATAATTCTTGAACTCATCGGTGTTGGGGCGGTAATGCACGGCGGTTTGGTCGGAGTTCTGCCTCCACAATATCTGATGACCGTTTATTGGGCTTATCCAGTATAAACCGTCACTTATAGCAGCCAGTCAGTCTGCTTACCTTGGTCTGCTCAGTGGTGACTCGTTGCCATGGGTTACATCACATCGTCATAATACACCTTACTAGTATATGTGTCGGAGGTCTGATGGTGTCCACAATGATTGGCAGGTTTCCTGTAGAAGGTTCCGGAACAAATGCTTTCATTTTTCCACACCAGGAAATGTGAGGATAATAAAGTCTTCTGAAGGGAAACTCTTCCCAGCTCTATCATGGAGACAACTAAAGGGGAACTTCAGGTCTGTGGGGGTTCCCATCAAGGGTCTATTGAAGATACTGTAAGGATTTTCGAACTTTGTTTTGGAATCCAGCCGTCTTCTACTGATATTATCCACAATGACATTCATGGGGGAAGGGTGAAGTTAGGACACCACCTGTAAATTAGAACAGCAAACCAGCCCAGTGTGCTTCCATTGGGGACATAGGAGTGGGGGAAGGGATGGCCCCATATAAGTCTTCGAGTGGGTTTGTTGCAAAGCAGTGATAAGGACTGTAGGTCCCCTTCAGGTTCTGAATGTTCCCTATACTTTAGGACCCCCATCAGGCTCTGGACGTTCCCTACACTGTAGGACCGCATCCAGTTCTGAACGTTCCCGGTACTGTAAGACCCCCATCAGGTTCTGGATGTCCCCTATACTGTAGGACCTCATCAGGTTCTGAAAGTTCCCTGTACTGTAGGACCCCATCAGGTTCTGGACGTTCCCTATACTGTAGGATCCCATCAGCTCCAGACGTTCCCAACACTGTAGGATCCCATCAAGTTCTGAAAGTTCCCTGTACCGTAAGACCAGTCAAGTTCTGGACGTTCCCTATACTGTAGGACCCCATCAGGTTCCGGACATTCCCTACACTGTAGGACACCATCAGGTTCCGGACATTCCCTACACTGTAGGACCCCATCAGGTTCTGGACGTTCCCTATACTGTAGGACCTCATCAGGTTCTGAAAGTTCCCTATACTGTAGGATCCCATCAGGCTCCGGACGTTCCCTACACTGTAGGACCCCCATCAGGTTCTGGACGTTCCCTACACTGTAGGACCGCATCCAGTTCTGAACGTTCCTGGTGCTGCAAGACCCCCATCAGGTTCCGGACGTTCCCTACACTGTAGGACCCCATCAGGTTCCGGACGTTCCATGCATGAAGGGTTCTTACACTGACCTCTATGGAGGACGGCGTCTTCCTTCCCACTTTGTGCTCAGCACTCCATCCCCCGCCAGTCTCTCCATCTTTTTCAGGAGTAAGGAAGGGAAAAATCCCATCACAAAATGCCAATTGCCTGGCTGCAATACTTTCAATGATCTAAACAAGTTAGTGAGGCGAGGGGGAATTCAGGGGGCAGAACACACATTGGAGGCCGTTAAATCAGCACGACAGCCAGGCAACTAGGTCTCTTCCAGATGTCTATGCTAGCAGGGGGGTCCCTCCTCTGACCTACACAGATTGTCCACCTATGGGGGCACCTGAGACACATTCATATACAATAGAGAGGGGTCTTTTCAGGAACCCTCATCACATCTGTCACTCATAGTGATTCCAGGAATGAGCGAGGAGTCAATCCAGGGACCCCCCCAGGGCCACATATGAGGTCCCCAGAATCTAGCAGGGTGACCCTAATCTGTCCACAATGGGTGAGATCTGGGGGGGGGGGGGGGAGGGGCTCATGGAATGGAGAACATGGCACTCTTCCTGCCTCTTGTCATGGCTGAAGGTGCTGATGAATTTCATGGCACTTGTAATCAAGGAAATCTGTTCTCAGCGAGATGAAGAAGCCCCCCGGGGGTTTCCCAGCGGCTGCTTCCCCCCTCCATTCCACACAGACACAGCAGGAGGGGCCCCTCCTCCGCCACACACCCTATGGAGTCCGGAGAGCAAAACTGGAGAGCAAAACGAGGCCTACAGAGAAGGGAGGACTCCGACTATGTCAGATCATCGAGAGACCAAGGAGGACTCCGCTTATATCAGAACATCGAGAGAGACGAAGGAGGACTCCGCTTATATCAGAACATCGAGAGAGACGAAGGAGGACTCCGCTTATATCAGAACATCGAGAGACGAAGGAGGACTCCGCTTATATCAGAACATCGAGAGACCAAGGAGGACTCCGCTTATATCAGAACATCGAGAGAGACGAAGGAGGACTCCGCTTATATCAGAACATCGAGAGAGACGAAGGAGGACTCCGCTTATATCAGAACATCGAGAGAGACGAAGGAGGACTCCGACTATGTCAGATCATCGAGAGACCAAGGAGGACTCCGCTTATATCAGAACATCGAGAGAGACGAAGGAGGACTCCGCTTATATCAGAACATCGAGAGAGACGAAGGAGGACTCCGCTTATATCAGAACATCGAGAGAGACGAAGGAGGACTCCGCTTATATCAGAACATCGAGAGACCAAGGAGGACTCCGCTTATATCAGAACATCGAGAGACGAAGGAGGACTCCGCTTATATCAGAACATCGAGAGACGAAGGAGGACTCCGCTTATATCAGAACATCGAGAGAGACGAAGGAGGACTCCGCTTATATCAGAACATCGAGAGACCAAGGAGGACTCCGCTTATATCAGAACATCGAGAGAGACGAAGGAGGACTCCGCTTATATCAGATCATCGAGAGACGAAGGAGGACTCCGCTTATATCAGAACATCGAGAGAGACGAAGGAGGACTCCGCTTATATCAGATCATCGAGAGACGAAGGAGGACTCCGCTTATATCAGAACATCGAGAGAGACGAAGGAGGACTCCGCTTATATCAGAACATCGAGAGAGACGAAGGAGGACTCCGCTTATATCAGAACATCGAGAGAGACGAAGGAGGACTCCGCTTATATCAGAACATCGAGAGAGACGAAGGAGGACTCCGCTTATATCAGAACATCGAGAGACGAAGGAGGACTCCGCTTATATCAGAACATCGAGAGAGACGAAGGAGGACTCCGCTTATATCAGAACATCGAGAGACCAAGGAGGACTCCGCTTATATCAGAACATCGAGAGAGACGAAGGAGGACTCCGCTTATATCAGAACATCGAGAGAGACGAAGGAGGACTCCGCTTATATCAGATCATCGAGAGACGAAGGAGGACTCCGCTTATATCAGAACACCGAGAGACCAAGGAGGACTCCGCTTATATCAGAACATCGAGAGAGACGAAGGAGGACTCCGCTTATATCAGATCATCGAGAGACGAAGGAGGACTCCGCTTATATCAGAACATCGAGAGACCAAGGAGGACTCCGCTTATATCAGAACATCGAGAGAGACGAAGGAGGACTCCGCTTATATCAGAACATCGAGAGACGAAGGAGGACTCCGCTTATATCAGAACATCGAGAGACGAAGGAGGACTCCGCTTATATCAGAACATCGAGAGACCAAGGAGGACTCCGCTTATATCAGAACATCGAGAGACGAAGGAGGACTCCGCTTATATCAGAACATCGAGAGAGACGAAGGAGGACTCCACTTATATCAGAACATCGAGAGACTAAGGAGGACTCCGCTTATATCAGATCATCGAGAGAGACGAAGGAGGACTCCGCTTATATCATAACACCGAGAGAGACGAAGGAGGACTCCGCTTATATCAGAACATCGAGAGACCAAGGAGGACTCCGCTTATATCAGAACATCGAGAGAGACCAAGGAGGACTCCGCTTATATCAGAACATCAAGAGAGACGAAGGAGGACTCCGCTTATATCAGATCATCGAGAGAGACCAAGGAGGACTCCGCTTATATCAGAACATCGAGAGACTAAGGAGGACTCCGCTTATATCAGAACATCGAGAGACAAAGGAGGACTCCGCTTATATCAGAACATCGAGAGACTAAGGAGGACTCCGCTTATATCAGAACATCGAGAGACAAAGGAGGACTCCGCTTATATCAGATCATCGAGAGAGACCAAGGAGGACTCCGCTTATATCAGATCATCGAGAGAGACCAAGGGGGACTCCGCTTATATCAGAACATCGAGAGACTAAGGAGGACTCCGCTTATATCAGAACATCGAGAGACAAAGGAGGACTCCGCTTATATCAGAACATCGAGAGACTAAGGAGGACTCCGCTTATATCAGGACATCGAGAGACTAAGGAGGACTCCGCTTATATCAGAACATCGAGAGACCAAGGAGGACTCGGCTTATATCAGAACATCGAGAGACCAAGGAGGACTCGGCTTATATCAGAACATCGAGAGACCAAGGAGAACTCCGCTTATATCAGAACATCAAGAGAGACGAAGGAGGACTCCGCTTATATCAGATCATCGAGAGAGACGAAGGAGGACTCCGCTTATATCAGAATACCGAGAGACCAAGGAGGACTCCGCTTATATCAGAACATCGAGAGACCAAGGAGAACTCCGCTTATATCAGAACATCGAGAGACAAAGGAGGACTCCGCTTATATCAGATCATCGAGAGAGACCAAGGAGGACTCCGCTTATATCAGAACATCGAGAGACCAAGGAGGACTCCGCTTATATCAGAACATCGAGAGAGACGAAGGAGGACTCCGCTTATATCAGAACATCGAGAGACAAAGGAGGACTCCGCTTATATCAGATCATCGAGAGAGACCAAGGAGGACTCCGCTTATATCAGAACATCGAGAGACTAAGGAGGACTCCGCTTATATCAGAACATCGAGAGACAAAGGAGGACTCCGCTTATATCAGATCATCGAGAGAGACCAAGGAGGACTCCGCTTATATCAGAACATCGAGAGACAAAGGAGGACTCCGCTTATATCAGATCATCGAGAGAGACCAAGGGGGACTCCGCTTATATCAGAACATCGAGAGACTAAGGAGGACTCCGCTTATATCAGAACATCGAGAGACAAAGGAGGACTCCGCTTATATCAGGACATCGAGAGACTAAGGAGGACTCCGCTTATATCAGAACATCGAGAGACCAAGGAGGACTCCGCTTATATCAGAACATCGAGAGAGACGAAGGAGGACTCCGCTTATATCAGAACATCAAGAGAGACGAAGGAGGACTCCGCTTATATCAGAATACCGAGAGAGACGAAGGGGGACTCCGCTTATATCAGAACATCGAGAGAGACCAAGGAGGACTCCGCTTATATCAGAACATCGAGAGAGACCAAGGATGGAAGTCTCTATGGCAAGAGATCCATTCCCAGAATCCATGGCAGAGATCCAATACCTGCTTCACCAGCAAATACACTACAGTCCCTCCTCTACTTGGCAATGAGACAGTCCAGAACTGGGAATCCCTCCTACCCAAACTATGAGACAGTCCAGAACTGGGAATCCCTCCTACCCCAAACCATGAGAGTCCAGAACTGGGGATCCTTCCTACCAAACTATGAGACAGTTTAGAACTCGGAATCCCTCCCACCCAAACCATGAGACAGTCCAGTACTGGGGATCCTTCCTACCAAACTATGAGACAGTTTAGAACTTGGAATCCCTCCTACCCAAACTATGAGACGGGTCAGAACTGGGAATCCCTCCTACCCAAACTATGAGACGGGTCAGAACTGGGAATTCCTCCTACCCAAACTATGAAACGGGTCAGAACTGGGAATCCCTCCTACCCAAACTATGAGACGGGTCAGAACTGGGAATCCCTCCTACCCAAACTATGAGACGGGTCAGAACTGGGAATTCCTCCTACCCAAACTATGAAACGGGTCAGAACTGGGAATCCCTCCTACCCAAACTATGAAACGGGTCAGAACTGGGAATCCCTCCTACCCAAACTATGAAACGGGTCAGAACTGGGAATTCCTCCTACCCAAACTATGATACGGGTCAGAACTGGGAATTCCTCCTACCCAAACTATGAGACGGGTCAGAACTGGGGATCCCTCCTACCCAAACTATGAGACGGGTCAGAACTGGGAATCCCTCCTACCCAAACTATGAGACGGGTCAGAACTGGGAATTCCTCCTACCCAAACTATGAGACGGGTCAGAACTGGGAATTCCTCCTACCCAAACTATGAGATGGGTCAGAACTGGGAATCCCTCCTACTCAAACTATGAGACAGCCCAGAACTGGAGATTCTTCCTCTATGTGCAAGGAGACAGAGCAAAACTGTAGTTTGGTTTTCTACGTGGCAATGGGACAGCCCATAACTGGAGATCCTCTCTCTACGTGGCAATGACAGTCCAGAACTGGATATTGCTCTTTTACATGGCAATAAAACAGTCTAGAACTAGAGTTCGCTCCTCTACACACAAACAAGGTAATCCAGAACCGAAGAAGCCCTCCTTTCTGCAAAAACACAGTGATTATTCTAGCGGCTATAGTATAAATGACTCCGGAACACGGGAACTACTATCACCTGAGAGGAACTTGGGAGTTTCCACAGCGCCTGTAGAAGAATTACCGCTATTTGTCCCATGTGCTCCTCGGGGGCCAGTACACCACTATTGCCAAGTGAGGATTTTTCCTGTGGGGTACTCATGGAATTAATGTGGACGGAGGAGGATCGGTGAGCCCACTGTGAAGGAATTGCAATCACCTGTGTAGGTCTTGGAGGTAATAGGCAACAGGCGAGACAGCAAATGATGGAAAATGGCAGCCAGAGGAGACTCATGGGCACTACACATCACTAGCCAGAGAGGAATGTCCAGCAGTGAGAAGGAAGAAAAGACCACCAAATCTAAATAGGTAAATGGTACAAAAATAGCGATAAACACTCAGTGTAGATTGCCCCATAACCTGCGCCGTCAGAACTGCTGGTGTGCTCAGCACTGCGGTGTGTCTGGTAGGAGACAAGGATATCCCACGATGTGTAAAACAGATCTCGGTAATGATCCAACAAGACAGGTAAGCCAGGAAGCGGTATGTACAGGGAAACCATGTCCTACCTTGTCCATGTCATTGGTCCCTTCTCGGGTCCAGGCTTTGCCAGTCACAGTGGGCATACCTCCAAAGGGGTCTTCAAGGTCTGGGTGCCATAGGAATGGACCATGGCCCTGGCTCTGTAAAGCTCCTTGCAGCTAACTCACTCATTGCACCACGTAACAAGAATGCAGGATCCGGTGCTCGAAGCAAGCATTACAGAAGGGGCCCCACGGCTGGGGGCTCCCAAGAAGTAGATCGATACGGACTGATTTGGAGACCGCTAGAGAGCCATAAGGCAATACACAGTCAGATCTTCATAGAAGTGTCAGACGAAGAAAGAAAAAATACAGATGAGGTCCATCACCTAAGGACACTAGCAAAAAAACGGAACCTCGTGGAGGGGGCGGGGTTTTCTGGGAGGCTGTTTCTAGCAAAGCTTTTGCCAAGATCCAATTACCTGAAGGTAGCGGCGTATAACCCGAGGTCTATGAATTCCTGCATCCTGTACGATTCATAAAGTATCAAATGGTGGTGACGCGTGACCTCTGTCATTGGAAATACTGACAGGTCCTCTTGTTGGATTCTCTTCACAGGCTGCGGTAATGCCAGATGCAATTACTTCTTCCCATTCCCCGGTGTTCAGTCACATGGCGGCCTCCGGAGAGGGGGGGGGGCAACATGCTGTAAGCACCTCCTACATATGTATAGAATGTTTTACCCATGACGTAGGATTCCCAGAGCACTGCGGGAGCGAAAGCTGCTTCCTTTCAGACTGTCTCTGATTAAAACATTTGATGGTCCTGGCATTTGTGAGTTTTGTATTGGTGCAAATATTTTTTTCCATATGATTTCTCAGGCTTCGTTTGGTAACACATTAACCCCGGAATTAGATGTTATAGATATACTATCACTAGTGACTTCACTATTCACTTCTAGCCTATGCTCACTGCCAGTTATTGCTACCTTTAAATGCCCCCCCCCAACACCTAGTTTAAAAGCCCCTCCAACTTTTTGGCCATCTTTCTTCCCAATAGAGCTGTACCATCCCCATTAAGGTGCAGCCCGTAAATTACTAAAGAGCCAGTAAGCGACTGAGAAGTCAGCCCAGTTCTCCAGGAACCCAAAGCCCTCCTTCCTACACCAGTTCCTCAGCCACTTGTTCGCTTCCCAAATCTCCTGTCGCCTCTCTGGTGTGGCTCGAGGCACCGGCAGCATTTCAGAGAACATTCACCTTGGAGGTCCTTCTCTTCAATCTATTCCCCAAGTTCCTGGAATCATTTTTTAGGACTCTCCACCTTCCTCTCACATTGTCATAACTAACCCTTTCTTACAACTGCCTCTCTCTGTGCCAGCGAAGGACTCCGGGGTGAAAGAGGAAGTCAGTCCGTGGCTCCAAGCTGGTTACACAAAAATTCTGAATTAAAACATTTTCCCTAAAAGTGAGGAACAGAATTCCCAGCAAATGACACAAAGACATTAAAGAAGTCAAGTTTTATTTCACAGCACATACACAAGACAACTCAGCGTATGTACAGAACAATATAAATAAACTGTACACAATGTACAAACAGAAATTCTTCCACATCATGATTTGTCCTCTTCATGTTCTGATTCCCACATTTCCCAACAATCTTCCTGGAAACCAGTGAAAGATCTTAGGATCACAACCTCCTGGACTCCCACACCAACCCTGAAAGATCTTAGGAATGAAACCTCCTGGACACCTACACCAACCCTGAAAGATCTTAGGATCACAACCTCCTGGACACCTACACCAACCCTGAAAGGTCTTAGGAATGAAACCTCCTGGATGCCCACACCAACCCTGAAAGATCTTAGGATCACAACCTCCTGGACACCTACACCAACCCTGAAAGATCTTAGGATCACAACCTCCTGGATGCCCACACCAACCCTGAAAGATCTTAGGAATGAAACCTCCTGGACTCCCAGACCAACCCTGAAAGATCTTAGGATCACAACCTCCTGGACTCCCAGACCATCCCTGAAAGATCTTGGGAATGAAACCTCCTGGATGCCCACACCATCCCTGAAAGATCTTAGGAATGAAACCTCCTGGATGCCCACACCATCCCTGAAAGATCCTAGGAATTAAACCTCCTTGATGCCCACACCAACCCTGAAGGATCTTAGGAATGAAACCTCCTGGACACCCACACCAACCCTGAAAGATCTTAGGAATGAAACCCCCTGGATGCCCACACCAACCCTGAAAGATCGTAGGAATGAAACCTCCTGGATGCCCACACAAACCCTGAAAGATCTTAGGAATGAAACCTCCTGGACTCCCACACCAACCCTGAAAGATCTTAGGAATGAAACCTCCTGGATGCCCACACCAACCCTGAAGGATCTTAGGACCGCAACCACCTTGAGGCCCATGCCTATCTCTTGGGGCAGAGCTGAAGTGATTCTGAAGAAAGTTTTTGAGATGTTTGTGAAGATCAGATCATCATCAGGAATCAAATGTCCCACTATAAGCCAAAAAATGGTCACAGACAGGACGAGTCCTGAGAAGATGTGATGAATATTCTTGTTAAAGTGTCTGTCATGAAAAGGTATGAGAGCTGCCATTGCAGACCTGTTTGTCCTGAAACAATGATGGAGATAAGACAGTCCGACACTTTTCTGACCCTCATTTTCAGAGTGAATCAGAAAGTACTGAAACCAGGCACAGCCAGGTAACCAGCATTCTAAAAGAGGGCCTTCAAGAGTGGAATATAAGGCCCCTTTCACACTGGGGCGGGGAGCTGCGGTGAAGGTAAAGCAGCGATATATTTAGCGCTGCTTTACCGTCGTTTTAACCGCGGTATTCGGCCGCTCGCGGTACGGTTTTACCCCCCGCGAGCGGCCGAAAAAGGGTTAAAGACCCCCGCAGAGCGCCGCCATAGCGCACCGCTCCAGTGTGAAAGCCCGCCGGCTTTCACACTGGAGTTAAAGGGGCCGGATTTTTTCAGGCGGTGAACAGGCGATATTTTTAGCGCTGTACCGCCTGAAAAACGGCCCAGTGTGAAAGGGGCCTAAGGCAGTTATAAAAAAAGTACCATTCAGCCAAGTAATGAGGTCATTAAATATCTACACCTAAACCTGTCCCGATATCCACCCCTGTACAGAGAAGGGGAGGCCACAAAAATAGCAAATCAAGACTTCATTGTCTCCCCCACTGCTGTCATTCAACAGTCTGAACATGCAGACAGATGGAAGAGCAGAATGATAACCCAGCAGTGTACCACTTCGCTGCCATTGCCCAATCACAGGTGGGAATCAGGATGCTGTCCAAGACACGCAACCCCAACCTGGCCATTACCCGGATATACAGAACCCAAATCTGGCCATTACCCGGATATACAGAACCCCAACCTGACCATTACCCCAGATATACAGAACCCCATCCTGACCATTACCCCAGATATACAGAACCCCAATCTGGCCATTACCCGGATATACAGAACCCCAATCTGGCCATTACCCGGATATACAAAACCCCAATCTGGCCATTACCCGGATATACAGAACCCCAATCTGGCCATCCCCATGGATAGACAGAACCCCAATCTGGCCATCCCCCCGGATATACAGAACCCCAATCTGGCCATCCCCATGGATAGACAGAACCCCATCCTGACCATTACCCCAGATATACAGAACCCCATCCTGACCATTATCCCAGATATACAGAACCCCATCCTGACCATTACCCCAGATATACAGAACCCCATCCTGACCATTACCCCAGATATACAGAACCCCAATCTGGCCATTACCCGGATATACAGAACCCCAATCTGGCCATTACCTGGATATACAGAACCCCAATCTGGCCATTACCCCAGATATACAGAACCCCAACCTGACCATCCCCCCGGATATACAGAACCCCAATCTGGCCATCCCCCCGGATAGACAGAACCCCAACCTGACCATTACCCCCGGATAGACAGAACCCCATCCTGACCATTACCCCAGATATACAGAACCCCAACCTGACCATTACCCCAGATATCTTATATACAATACTACACAACCTGGGCATTATACCAGAAACTATACAGAACCCCAATCTGACCATTACCCCAGATGTCTTGTATACAGAATCTACCCTGTCCTCTCTGACCAGCAGATTGGATCATTACTCTATGGAAATTTAAATTCCATTCACCAATGAATCATCTACATGTCTACTCTGTCCACACCTCACCCGCTCCAATGGCTAGGTTGTGTTGGGCACAATTCGTTGTTGTTATCCCGGTACCCCGAGAAGGTCTCAGTCACCTTCTGCTTCATCCCTCACTTGTCACCCATTCTGTGTCTCCGTTTCTACAGAGTTCTTTCTGCCTACAGTCCAAAACTTGTGTCCATTGATCAGGAACTATTTTTTGTCCATCAACATGTACCTCTACTCCAGGAAGTCTGTCCTTAAATGTCTACCTGCAGACCAAGAAGGTTGTCACTCAACAACTACCTCTAGTCCAGGAGATTCTTCCTTCAATGTCTATTTCCTAACCAAGTTGTCTGTCCCTTGACATGCGCCACTAGTCCAGGAGGTTCTTCCTTCGATATCTACTGCCTAACCAGGTTGGTGGTCCCTCGACAAGGTCTACCTCTAGACCAGGTTATCGGTCCCTCGACATGTACCACTAATACAGGTCTGTCTCACATTGTCTACCTTCAAACCAAGAAGTCTCTCCACATTTACCTCTAGTCCAGGAGGTTCTTCCTTCGATAACTACTGCCTAACCAGGTTGGTGGTCCCTCGACAAGGTCTACCTCTAGACCAGGTTATCTGTCTCTTGACATGTACCACTAGTCCACGAGGTCTGTCCCACAATGTCTACCACCTTACCAGGTTTGTCCTGCAACATTTTCCTGTAATCCCAGCCTGTCTTTATAGGTCTACATCTAGACCGGGTTGTCTGTCCCTCTACATGTACCACTAATACAGGAGGTCTGTCTTACATTGTCTACCTCTAAACCAAGTCACTCAACATCTATCTCTAGTCCAGGAGGTTCTTCCTTTGATGTCTACTTCCTAACCAGGTTGGTTGTCCCTCGACATGTGCCACTAGTTCAGGAGGTCTGTCCCACAAGGTCCACCACCTGAACAGGATGTTTGTCCTACATTTTCCTCTAATCCAGGTGGTCTGTCTTTATAGGTCTACCTCCAGACCAGGTTATCTGTCCCTCGACATGCAACACTAATCCGGAAGGTCTGCCACCCAATGTCTACCTCCTGACCAGAACGTTTGTGTTACATTATCCTCCAATCCAAGTCTGTCATACAGTGTCTACCACCAGACCAGGAAGTCTATCCATGATCCCTCTCTAATTCAATAAACCCCTCACTCGATGGAGCTCCAACCTACTGACCTACTGGCTGTCCAAGACCCACTTCCCTAATACTGAAGGAGCTCATGGATGGGTGAGATAATGAAGAATTCTGGAGGCAGTCATTAAACATTCAGGGAAAAGTATCAGATCCTCACGCAGACCTTCTAAATATCAGACCTAGGAACCCCCCCCCCCCCCCAGGTCCTGGAGATCTGCTAATCAAGGCCTACTACTGTATACAGGTATAATGTAGAAGATAACCTGCGAGTCAAGTCAAGGTTTCGGCACCTTCTTCCAGCTCAGAGAAGATGTGCGTCAAGTAAATATACAATACCGAATACTATAATGTATGTAAACACAAATTGCTTCATTTATCCCCACAAAGTGTTATCCAGCCAACAGTCTTATACATATAATACATATATACATATCTATAGAGATACAGGAGACCAGTAAACAGATCCAACTATCGGTACCATGAAAATTGATATATTCAGAAATGTAAAGGTGATGAAGATACTAACACTCTATACATTACATGATTCAAGTAGCAGACAGCGTTGTGCGTTCCGGGAACACCATCAGCAGGACGTACCTTCTTGTACCTTAACACTGTTAATAACTGATGTTCCATATTTCTTCTTATGAAGCGTCTCTTGCACAGCCAGCATTGAAGCCTGTGCACAGTCTGTTTCATGAATACATTGAATAATGCCGCTAGATAGGGATTGTACTAGTGTTACATACGCTGCTCCGCAGGACTGACACGTACAACAATGAGCAGCAAGAACATGTGATGGAGGGTCAGCACAGGGACACGGAGGTATAGTCCAGAATCCTGAGAATCAATAATAAAACAAAATAAAAAAATGGCTGCCAGAGCCAGGTCACCAGCGGGGGCGCTGAGTCGTGTCACGCGAGTCCTCAGGGGTTACAGGGCAGGGCTTGAACTGTCACTGGGACAGCCATACTGGAGGAGAATATCTGTGCACTCCGTGCTGCCAGCTCGACGAGCGTATGAAAGCGGAGTGAGACTGCGAGCATCACAGCACTTCACATCCACGCCATACTAAAGAGACAAGAGAGAAACGCGTTAGGAAACATAATATCTGCGAGAACACCCAACCCCCAGATCTTCCACCCTCTTACCCAGATGAGAAGCTGTGTGCACACAACGTTGGCCATTGCTGCTGAGAGATGAAGCGCTGAGCGCCCATCGCCATCTCCGTACGTTTCGTTCACCTCCTCCTTCGTACCGTGAGCGAGCAACGTCACCACCAGCCGCAAATCATCCTCCACCACGGCTCGTAGGAGCTGCTGTCCCAGGGGTACGTCAGAGGCTGGCAGGGGGCACAGGAAAAGCTTCTGCTCATACTTGGCACGGATCCACCGCTCCTTTTCTTCCCTGAAGAGAAACAGAACACAAGAACTCATGAATGGACCTTGACGGCAAGCTGGGGAACTTCACCGATTATTAGCAGTGCATGGTGTAAGGACAGTTGTGCTGAAAAGTTTGCAGCCCCCCCATGGAGAATTGGTAATATACAGGATGTATGAGTGAGCAGCAAATCCCATTTCTTGTATTTTTTATGGGATTTCTATTTTGTAACTGGAGGTGAAAACAGCCCCATCATAAAACAAAACATGCCAACAAGTAAACCAATGAAATGCCCCGTTCAGAAGTATGCATCCCCTTAGTTCCTAACCCTGTGTATGGCTCCCTGTAGCATTAATGACAGCTGTCAGTCCTCTGTAATAGTTGTCTATGAGGAATTATTGCAGGTGGTAGAGCTGCCCATTGGTCTTGGCACAATGCCTCCAGATCATGGAAAGTTTTTGGTGGCCTTGTGTGAGATCTCCCCAGAGCGGCTCGATGATATGGAGGTCAGGAGACAGGCTCTCCAGAACCTTCATCTTTCTGTTGTAACGACTGGAGGGTCAGCTTGGCCTTGTGCTTCGAGCAATTATCCTGCTGGAGGGTCAGCTTGGCCTTGTGCTTCGGGTCATTGTTCTGCTGGAGGGTCAGCTTGGCCTTGTGCTTCTGGTTATTGTTCTGCTGGAGGGTCAGCTTGGCCTTGTGCTTCGGGTCATTGTCCTGCTGGAGGGTCACCTTGGCCTTGTGCTTCAGGTCATTGTCATGCTGGAGGGTCACCTTGGCCTTGTGCTTCAGGTCATTGTCATGCTGGAGGGTCAGCTCGGCCTTGTGCTTCTGGTCATCGTTCTGCTGGAGGGTCAGCTTGGCCTTGTGCTTCGGGTCATTGTCCTGCTGGAGGGTCACCTTGGCCTTGTGCTTCAGGTCATTGTCATGCTGGAGGGTCACCTTGGCCTTGTGCTTCGGGTCATTGTCATGCTGGAGGGTCACCTTGGCCTTGTGCTTCAGGTCATTGTCATGCTGGAGGGTCAGCTTGGTCTTGTGCTTCGGGTCATTGTCCTCCTGGAGGGTCAGCTTGGTCTTGTGCTTCGGGTCATTGTCCTCCTGGAGGGTCAGCTTGGTCTTGTGCTTTGGGGTATTGTCCTGCTGGAGGGTCAGCTTGGCCTTGTGCTTCGGGTCATGGTTCTGCTGGAGGGTGAGCTTGGCCTTGTGCTTCTGGTCATTGTTCTGCTGGAGGGTCAGCTTGGCCTTGTGCTTCGGGTCATCGTTCTGCTGGAGGATCAGCTTAGCCTTGTGCTTTGGGTAATTTTTCTGCTGGAGGGTCAGCTTGGCCTTGTGCTTCGGGTTCTTGTCCTGCTGGAGGGTCAGCTTGGTCTTGTGCTTCGGGTTCTTGTCCTGCTGGAGGGTCAGCTTGGCCTTGTGCTTTGGGTCATTGTCATGCTGGAAAGTCCAAGAGCCTCCCATGTGCAGATTTCCTGCAGAAGAATGCGAATTGTCTGCCAGTATTTTCTGATAACATGCTGCATCCATCTTCTATCAATGTTCACACGATTCCCCACCCCCATGCCTTTTCAGCTCGCCCCCCCCCCCCAAAAAAAAAAAATCATCAGTGGGCCACCACCATGCTTCACAGTGGGAATAGGATTCTTCCTCTCCAAACATAGCGCTTATGGTTGTGACCATAAAGCTCTATTTTGGTCTCCTCGCTCCAGATTACAGAGGGCCAGAAGCTGGGAGGTGTGTCAAGGTGTTGTTGGCCATAGTGTAACCAGGCTTTTTTGTGGTATTGGCCCAGTAAAGGGTTCTTTCTGGTAACTCCACCATGCAGCTCACTTTTGGTCAAGTATCGTCAGATTGGGCTCCTTTAAACAATCACACTGTCATTTTGCAGCGCAGCCTGTATTTCTCCTGAGGTTACCTGTAGGGTTTTTCTTTGCATCCTAAACGATTCTTCTGGCAGTTGTGGCTACAATCTTTCTTGGTCTGCCTGACTTTGGCTTGGCATCAAGAGATCCTTGAACTTTCCACTTCTTAAGTGACTGAACAGTACTGACTGGTAAATTCAAGGCTTTTGGTATCTTTTTTTTTTTTTTTTTTCCATCTTTATAAAGTTCCATTACCTTGCTACACAGGTCTTTTGACAGTTATATTTTGCTCCCCATGGCTCAGTATCTAGCCTGCTCAGTGCATCCACGTGAGAGATAACAAACACATCGACTATTTATATTTAGACACCATAGATGTAGGAAATGACCCTCCTGTGTGTGTATCACATTGTGTGTCTGCACCAAAGCCAAACATTCCGGGGGATGGAAACTCTTCATCGGGGTCATTTGGGGGATTTAAAAAGGAGCCAAACATCTCTGACAATAAATGCCTTCATATCATCACTATCCAAAAATAAAAGACAGTTTTTTGGCATCACATTTCCAATATCAATGCCAAAATGTCACCATTTATGCTGGAGGAGGCAAACTTTTCAGAGAAACTGGTACATCACGGGGGAGTGGGGGGAAGGGGTCAATGTCAACCCATCAGATGGATAGACCTCTGAAGAGTGCAGGAACTTCTGGCCACTTTCTAGCGTAGGATGGATTGCGACTACTACAACTTACTACTACTAGACACGTTCTTGTCACAAAGTGGTGGGAATCTCAGCTAGAGAGCAGAGAGAGCGAGTGAATCGATCGCAGGGACGAGGGCGATCTCACTTTTAGCACCTCATTCCATCTCTCAGAACTCACCTGGAGCTCTCCGGGGTTGGCTTGCTGTACTCCTCTGTACAGTGCTCCCACACAGCATTGGCCAGACTATTCCCAATGGCCATCATGACCATAGTAAGTTCAACCGGCCAGTCATCCAAATCGAGAGAGCGCACACGGGAGAGATGTGTCCCGAGGTTGCGGTGAATTCCAGAGCACTCTATACACATCAAAGCTCCAAGGTTTAGGCTGGCCCAGTCCGGATCTGAAAAATGAAAAAAAACACGATAGGAAGTAAATCAATAAATGAACAATTAGGCAAACTCTGGTCCCATAACTGGTCATTGGTGTCCTTCTCTTATCGGGATGGACAGTAAGGTTTGGTAGGCCAGTCTCTGGTGTCTACACAACATAATCAGGGAGGAGTGAGGATGGACATCACCAAGGACATAGATTGGAAAAGGCGTGATGGACGGAGTGGACAGGCGGGTACTCACTGGGAGTGTCACAATCTACACACAAGCTGTTCCCCCTCACACTCCGGATAGACTGAATGGCGAGAGCGTCGCTCTGACTGCCGAGCCGTGTCTGTAATGAGAGCAGAGGGATTGATGGTGGGTAGGGTGAGGGCCAGGAGAAGTGAAGGTCAGTGAGCATTCCACATTAACAGGACATCACCGCATAGAGAACACGGTTACCACACCTTATTCTTGGTGCTCTCACAGCTCTGCAGACTGGCCAGGATTTGGCTTTCGATGGCCTGAACCCAAAGTTCCCGATCTTCATACACCGAAGCTTCGAAGTGCCAACTCTGACTGGTTAAAGACACGATCACAAAGCCGTACGATTCTTCTGGTTCTGAAGCAGAGAGAGACAGATTACAGTTCAGAACATCGGGGGGGACTAATGCTATCCCCCATCCTCGCCCCTGTGTATGCGAGTCCCTTCGGTGAGGTGATATCCCCCATCCTCGCCCCTGTGTATGAGTGTCCCTTCGGTGAGGTGATATCCCCCATCCTCGCCCCTGTGTATGAGTGTCCCTTCGGTGAGGTGATATCCCCCATCCTCGCCCCTGTGTATGAGTGTCCCTTCGGTGAGGTGATATCCCCCATCCTCGCCCCTGTGTATGAGTGTCCCTTCGGTGAGGTGATATCCCCCATCCTCGCCCCCTGTGTATGAGTGTCCCTTCGGTGAGGTGATATCCCCCATCCTCGCCCCTGTGTATGTGTGTCCCTTCGGTGAGGTGATATCCCCCAACCCCACGAATGATGGCTCCTGCACTCTCACATTCTGTAACAAGGATGGAACTGGACCATGGCCCCATCACCAACCAAAAGATGATCTTTAGTGTGGACAGCTCATCACAAGACTCCAAATTACTACAGACTTCATACAGCCCTGCCTAGTAACCCCATGGTAATGCCCCTCTATCCCCTTCCCAGCAGTCACACCCCCATAGTAATGCCCCTCTATCCCCTTCCCAGCAGTCACACCTCCCATGGTCATGCCCCTCTACACCCGTCCCGGCAGTCACACCTCCCATGGTCATGCCCCTCTACTCCCGTCCCAGCAGTCACCCCCCCCATAGTAATGCCCTACTACATCCTTCCCAGCAGTCATACCCCCATAGTAATGCCCCTCTACACCCGTCCCGGCAGTCACACCCCCCATAGATGGTCATGCCCCTCTACACCCGTCCCGGCAGTCACACAAACCCCCATGGTAGTACATACAACAACACAACACACAAACGAAAAACAACAAAACTAATCCTTCCCAGCAGTCATACCCTTCCCAGCAGTCATACCCCCATAGTAATGCCCCTCTATCCCCTTCCCAGCAGTCATACCCCCATAGTAATGCCCTACACTACCCCGTCCCAGCAGTCACACCTCCCATGGTCATGCCCCTCTACACCTGTCCCAGCAGTCACACCTCCCATGGTCATGCCCCACTACACCCATCCCAGCAGTCACACCTCCCATGGTCATGCCCCTCTAATCCCGTTCCAGCAGTCACACCTCCCATGGTCATGCCCCTCTACTCCCGTCCCAGCAGTCACACCTCCCATGGTCATACCCCTCTACACCCGTCCCAGCAGTCACACCTCCCATGGTCATGCCCCTCTACACCTGTCCCAGCAGTCACACCTCCCATGGTCATGCCCCTCTACACCTGTCCCAGCAGTCACACCTCCCATGGTCATGCCCCTCTACACCTGTCCCAGCAGTCACACCTCCCATGGTCATGCCCCTCTACTCCCGTCCCAGTAGTCACCCCCGTGTATCTCAATGCCGGTGTAATCCTTCTTCGTACTTTGTCAACACAAACTATGCAGAACCCTCTCCCCAGAGACCCCGTCCTCTGCATTCAGCATATTACCCTCTCCCGTAGTGGGGGGCCCCTCAGGACGCTGTGGGCCACTGCTCTTTTTCCTGCGGTGCTTCTTGCGGTTGGCATGAGGAGAAGGTGGAGGATCTAGTTTAGGACTTGCTGTGCCCCCCAAATTTGGAGCTGGACTGAGAGAATCACTTGGAGAGACACCTACAAATCCACGACCCGGTGAGAACAGACAATCAATTCATATGTAAAAGGTACAGGTATCAGCGAGGAGGGTGGAGCTCCATTCTCCAAATCCCAACATCTCACCTGTTGCTGTGTCACCCCACTGCTCCCCACTACAGACGGAATAAGACCTCTGGGTCAGACTGACCCCATCACTCTTCCCACTGAACGTCGATAGACTGAGACCACTGACAGAGCGCTCCGAGGACAAAGAGTTGGTGGAAAGTGTGCCCCCTACAGAACAATATCAGACAACGTATTCAGGCTGAGCAGCGGACCAGTGTCTCCTCCGCTCCAAAATAAAGGAAAAATTAGGTCCAAAGCATTCCCAGAGTGCACAACATGCAGAATACAAAATATTCCTCCTTCATAATCACGCAATCGATGAGAAATGGAGCAGAAGATACATCACGATCAGACCTGATGTATAAAACTAGAGCTGAAATCTATGCTGAAGGGCTAAAAATGTGCCGATTCTGAAACTCATCCGGAATCCCATTCTACCAATGAGAGTCAAACATTCCGCAACTCTGCGTTCATCTGCTGGTTCCACACTCCAACCATGTATGGCCTCAAACGGAGCCTCCCAGATGCTCTTCAAACACCATAACTGATGTCTCACATTCCGAGCTCAAATGGAGGCCTCCCAAATGCTGTGCTGACCCAACCCTGCATGATGACCTCATATGGAACCTCTCACATGTTGTGCTGCCCCAACCCCCGCATGATGACCTCATATGGAACCTCTCACATGTTGTGCTGCCCCAACCCCCGCATGATGGCCCCCATACAGAGCCTTTCACATGCTATTCAAATCACCACAACTGATGTCTTCAGATGGAGCCTCTCACATTGAGAGCTGACCCACCCCCACATGATCACCTCATATGGAGCTTCCCACATGCTGTGCTGCCCCAACCCCGCATGATGACCTCATATGGAGCCTCCCAAATGCTGTGCTGACCCAACCCTGCATGATGACCTCATATGGAGCCTTCAATATGCCTTGATGAAACCCCCAACCAGGATGACATCTTACCCACCTGATGTTCTAATACCACCTCTTTGCTCGATAACGGAGTCTCGCACATGCCATGCTGACTCACCCCGCCATGATGACCTCATAGAACACAATGTGGGAGGCTTCATATGAGGTCAGCATGGCACGCGTGAGGCTCTGTAAGCTGTTGTCAGGCAAAGAGGTAGTGTTGGCACAGCAGTTGGGTGGTCATCATGGGGGTAGTGTTCAGAACAGGATATTGGAGGCTCTGTATGAGGTGATGGGTGGTTGGGTCAGCATGGCATCTGAGGGGCTCTGTATGAGGTCATCAGTTAGGGTGTTAAAATGAAATGTGGGAAGCTTCATAACACCCCAACTGATGACCTCATACGGAGCCTCTCAGATGCCATCCTGACCCAACCACCCATCACCTCCTACAGAGCCTTCAATATCTTGTTCTGAACCCTACCCCCATGATGACCACCCAAATGCTGTGCCAACACCACCTCTGCCTGACATCATACAGAGCCTTACACATGCCATGCTGACCTCATATGAAGACTCCCACATTCTGTTCTAATATCACAACTGATGACATGATGTGCCAAACCCATTCTCCAATGATGACCCCATATAGAGCCTTCCACATGATGTGCCAAACCCATTCTCCAATGATGACCCCATATAGAGCCTCCACATGATGGGCCAAAACCCATTCTCCAATGATGACCCCATACAGAGCCTTCCACATGATGGGCCAAACCCATTCTCCAATGATGACCTCATATAGAGCCTCCACATGATGTGCCAAACCCATTCTCCAATGATGACCCCATACAGAGCCTTCCACATGATGGGCCAAACCCATTCTCCAATGATGACCCCATACAGAGCCTCCACATGATGGGCCAAACCCATTCTCCAATGATGACCTCATATAGAGCCTCCACATGATGTGCCAAACCCATTCTCCAATGATGACCCCATACAGAGCCTTCCACATGATGGGCCAAACCCATTCTCCAATGATGACCCCATACAGAGCCTTCCACATGATGTGCCAAAACCCATTCTCCAATGATGACCCCATACAGAGCCTTCCACATGATGGGCCAAACCCATTCTCCAATGATGACCTCATATAGAGCCTCCACATGATGGGCCAAACCCATTCTCCAATGATGACCCCATACAGAGCCTCCACATGATGGGCCAAACCCATTCTCCAATGATGACCTCATATAGAGCCTCCACATGATGTGCCAAACCCATTCTCCAATGATGACCCCATACAGAGCCTTCCACATGATGGGCCAAACCCATTCTCCAATTATGACCTCATATAGAGCCTCCACATGATGTGCCAAACCCATTCTCCAATGATGACCCCATACAGAGCCTTCCACATGATGGGCCAAACCCATTCTCCAATGATGACCCCATACAGAGCCTCCACATGATGTGCCAAACCCATTCTCCAATGATGACCCCATACAGAGCCTTCCACATGATGTGCCAAACCCATTTTCCAATGATGACCCCATATAGAGCCTCCACATGATGGGCCAAACCCATTCTCCAATGATGACCCCATACAGAGCCTTCCACATGATGGGCCAAACCCATTCTCCAATGATGACCTCATATAGAGCCTCCACATGATGTGCCAAACCCATTGTCCAATGATGACCCCATACAGAGCCTCCACATGATGGGCCAAACCCATTCTCCAATGATGACCCCATACAGAGCCTTCCACATGATGTGCCAAAACCCATTCTCCAATGATGACCCCATACAGAGCCTCCACATGATGTGCCAAAACCCATTCTCCAATGATGACCCCATACAGAGCCTTCCACATGATTTGCCAAACCCATTCTCCAATGATTACCTCATATAGAGCCTTCCACATGATTTGCCAAACCCATTCTCCAATGATGACCCCATACAGAGCCTTCCACATGATTTGCCAAACCCATTCTCCAATGATGACCTCATACAGAGCCTTCCACATGATGGGCCAAACCTATTCTCCAATGATGACCCCATACAGAGCCTTCCACATGATGGGCCAAACCCATTCTCCAATGATGACCTCATATAGAGCCTCCACATGATGTGCCAAACCCATTCTCCAATGATGACCCCATACAGAGCCTTCCACATGATGGGCCAAACCCATTCTCCAATTATGACCTCATATAGAGCCTCCACATGATGGGCCAAACCCATTCTCCAATGATGACCCCATACAGAGCCTTCCACATGATTTGCCAAACCCATTCTCCAATGATGACCTCATATAGAGCCTCCACATGATGGGCCAAACCCATTCTCCAATGATAACCTCATACAGAACCTTCCACATAAAATGCCGAACCCGTCCTCCAATGATGACCTCATATAGAGCCTCCACATGATGTGCCAAACCCATTGTCCAATGATGACCCCATACAGAGCCTTCCACATGATGTGCCAAACCCATTCTCCAATGATGACCTCATATAGAGCCTCCACATGATGTGCCAAACCCATTCTCCAATGATGACCCCATACAGAGCCTCCACATGATGTGCCAAACCCATTCTCCAATGATGACCCCATACAGAGCCTCCACATGATGTGCCACACCCATTCTCCAATGAGGACCTCATATAGAACCTTCCACATAAAATGCCACACCCATTCTCCAATGATGAACTGATAGACAGCCTTCCACGTGATATGTTAAACCCATTCTCCAATGATGACCTCATACAGAGCTTTCCACATGATGTTCTGGCCCACATCAGTCCAGATGGAGCCTATGGAGTTGCCGTATTCCTTTGTTTGGTGAGTCTCCAATCTGCTGTGACAATTGCTCCAACTCATGACTTCATATACTGTACTGAGCCACCAAACATGCTGTCTGATGACCACATTCAGAGTCCCCTCCCACATGCAGTACCAACACTAGACCTCCACCTAATGACACGTTTTAACGCCACCCCTCTACCCGATGACCTCATAATGAGCTTATCACATGATGTGCTGACCCCACCCCCTACTCCTGACAACTTAATACAGAGCTTCCCTTCACATGCAATGCCAACCTCAGATGTCCACTTATTGACATTAGTTGTGTACAAAGAGCTTTCCACACGTTTACACATTAACTCCACCCTTCCTCTCGATGACCTTATAATGAG
Organism: Lithobates sylvaticus; assembly: GCA_028564925.1. Taxonomy (NCBI): domain Eukaryota; kingdom Metazoa; phylum Chordata; class Amphibia; order Anura; family Ranidae; genus Lithobates; species Lithobates sylvaticus. The sequence continues at coordinate 630,728 of CM053030.1, forward strand.
CCCTGGAAATGATCTACCCAAATCTAAACACTGTGGTCAGGACACCTAATATCTCAGCCACACCTCAGCCGACTCAAACATCCAATAGGTAGATCAGCCTTCCATGGAACAGTAAGCTGGCATTAGCTGTCTGACCTCCCGTGTTCATTTCCTACCAGGGACATTATATGGATGGAGGTCCAGGGTGGGCTTCCTCTACAAATTTGGTGGCAGATTATTCAGTTTCCACCAGTGTGGTGTGGGACAGAGATATCAGAGTGTAGGAACCTCGGGGACAGACAGTCATGGTCTCCTGACTAGGATGGGGATATCAGAGTGTAGGGACCTCGGGGAGAGACAGTCATGGTCTCCTGACTAGGATGGGGATATCAGAGTGTAGGGACCTCGGGGAGAGACAGTCATGGTCTCCTGACTAGGATGGGGATATCAGAGTGTAGGAACCTCGGGGAGAGACAGTCATGGTCTCCTGACTAGGATGGGG